>JBAIZL010000007.1:36640782-36998282 GCA_036971475.1 Prosapia bicincta
TATAGTGGGTCGATGTGTTTCTCACATTCTACTACATCCAAAAGTAGGTTGTCTTGATTTTGATTTTGACTAATAAAAATATGGTCACACCATATTTACAATATCTGTATTTATGTCTGGATTATCAATATCTATTTTAGCAACGAGAATATCAAGTCAGGTTGGCCGAGTGGTCTAAGGCGCCAGATTTAAGCTCTGGTTCCCGGTTGGGAGCGTGGGTTCGAACCCCACACCTGACATAAACTTTTGTTCTTCATAGATTCGAATTTTGTCCATACACTATATATGTATGTGGACTATTTTTACGAAAATTGTATAAGTTATGTATTTCCTATTGTAGAAGTTTTAATAACGAAATTTTTATATAAATTTATGTGTGTGTGTTTTGTTTAGAAAAAAAGTAATGTACAAAAAATTTTAGAGTTTATTCCCAATAAGGTCAACAAACAAAAATTTTATTTGAGTTTCTTTTTATTTTATAATTACTATAAATATATATAGGATTATATGCATTGCACATATGACAGAATCACAATATTAAGTGGCAAAATAGAAAACGAAATTCCTTGCATTTTCCATTTCCCTCTCTGTACATTATATGGTGTTTGGCTGTTATTTTTGTTTGTTACTGTTTATTCGCTTTCCTTGTATATCATTTCTAATTTATGAAGCTAATGGTGGTCTGTAATTTCTCATTCTATCCATATCCTGTAATGCTTCATTATTGCAAGGAAGCTTTCTCTTATAACTTCGTATAGATCTTTAAGTATTCATTTCTAGCTTTGGGAAAATTGGCTCAATCCCAAAGAGCTGGATTTCAAAGATGAAGCGATTAACTTCGAAATCGACCAAGACATCAACTTTTTTAATTAAATAAATTAATAAATATTAGAAGAAACTTCTTCATGCAGGTTATAAAAACGTGTTTTATGAATGATTGAAACTTTGTAGAAGATGTATAAAAGGGGAGTGTGAGCTAACAGAAGGAATTGAATTATATTTAACATTGCTTTTTATGTGTCTTACAATTTTTAATAATACAAATATATGCCTTCGTATTTTTCCAAATTGCATAACGACTGATAAAACTGTGATATAACTTTTTACAGACAATTCACTTGTCATTGCTTTTTAGTTTTAGAGAAAACAAAGTTAATTCGAAACTTTCAGTGTTAAAAATGATTTTACCTGTCCGTCCTTGCACTTTCTAATCCTCGCTAGCACTCCTGAGTTCCTAACAGAATAACAATTATTATTAATAATAGCAAATATAATTATTGCACTATGTAGGCATATTATAGAATGTAACTACTATTATTAGGGAAATTTTGTGTCCCTATTACCTTTTCTCAACGCTATTGCCCTAGATATAGACAGGTAGTATTGATATCTCCCAGAACAAGGTACAAGAGCTTTCTAGTTGTAATTCCTTCTGAAGATAGGGACTGGTACAGTAATGATTTATATTTTCAAGTCAATAATGCGATGACTCTTGGGTGAACCAATGATCCTTCTCAAGGCTAAGTAAATTGAGTAAACAATTATTTTTTTTATCAAACGTAGTAAAATTATTTATAAACATAACCTATGAAAAAATATAATTCAACAATGTACAAAGACAATTTAAAAAAAAGTAAATATCTAACAAAATATAATTAAGAAGAATTACAAAATTATTAGAAAATATATTGTAAAAAAGTACATAAAAAACTAGGTTGTCAAATGTTAGAAATGTTGTACTTACAGAGAACTAAAACACTAAATCTTTACACTTTTGGTATCAACTTGGCAAAAAGCCACTACCTACTGACATTTTTCATTAGATGCTTTTCGCACTAGGTCAGTGCATTGTTCAATGCTGTGAGTCACGTACAAGACTGTTACTCATGTGTGGTGTATTGGTGTGAGTCTGTGGTGTATTGGTGTTCATAGAGTAGTTGTAATTATGTGTTCAAATATAGTATTTGATTGTGTGTTTTTTCGTTTAGAATGTGTTGTGGATACTTTTTGTGGTGTTTGTATATCTCGTATTTTTCTGTTGTGTTTAGATTTTTATCTTTTTTCGATGTACTGTAGGATTTTTAGATTAGTGTCTACATTGGTGTGTGAGTGTAGTGTTTTTTGTATGTGTATGGCGAAATTTGATTTGGGTTGTGCCTTTTATATGTCTTTTGTGTGTTCTTTGTATCTTGTGGTAAAGTTTCACCTCGTTTGTCATATGTAAAAGTTGGAGCAGTTGTATGTAATTTTCTATAATCCGACCTTTTGTGTTTTGTACTGGGGAGGTGTTTTTTAGTTGTGTCGGATGTTTTAAGTGCTACTTTGTATTTAAGTTTGCGGATCAAGGAAACTATTTTTTGTGATGTGTTGTCGTGATATGTTATTGTTATATATTTTTGTGTTTGTGTGTTATTGGTGTTTTTTGTTGTGTTATGTGTGTATTGTTTTTTGCCCATTATGTTGGTCAAATACTATATTTGAACACATAATTGACAGCTACTCTATGAACAATAATACACCACTCACACCAACACAACACACCTGGGCAACAGTGTTGTCCGTGACTCATAGCATTGAACAGTGCACTGACCTAGTGCGAAACGCATCTAATGAAAAATATCAGTAAGTAGTGGTTTTTTCCCAAGATGATACCGAAAGTGTAATTATAAGAAAAACCTCAAGATGTACAACACAAAAACTGCAACTAAATCTTTGTTGGTATTTAAAACGTTCATTGAGTGATCGATCCGTTGGCTTTACTTTACTAGCCTTGTTAGAAGCAATCACAACTATAACTTACATAAGATATGTGATGCTTGTATTGATGTTTCTGCTTTTATACTGCTTATAGATATCCCATACCGTGATGGCAACGTTCATTGAGTGATCGATCCGTTGGCTTTACTTTACTAGCCTTGTTAGAAGCAATCACAACTATAACTTACATAAGATATGTGATGCTTGTATTGATGTTTCTGCCTTTGTACTACTTATAGATATCCCGTACCGTGATGGCAACGTTCATTGAGTGATCGATCCGTTGGCTTTACTTTACTAGCCTTGTTAGAAGCAATCACAACTATAACTTACATAAGATATGTGATGCTTGTATTGATGTTTCTGCCTTTATACTACTTATAGATATCCCGTACCGTGATGGCAACGTTCATTGAGTGATCGATCCGTTGGCTTTACTTTACTAGCCTTGTTAGAAGCAATCACAACTATAACTTACATAAGATATGTGATGCTTGTATTGATGTTTCTGCCTTTGTACTACTTATAGATATCCCGTACCGTGATGGCAACGTTCATTGAGTGATCGATCCGTTGGCTTTACTTTACTAGCCTTGTTAGAAGCAATCACAACTATAACTTACATAAGATATGTGATGCTTGTATTGATGTTTCTGCCTTTGTACTACTTATAGATATCCCGTACCGTGATGGCAACGTTCATTGAGTGATCGATCCGTTGGCTTTACTTTACTAGCCTTGTTAGAAGCAATCACAACTATAACTTACATAAGATATGTGATGCTTGTATTGATGTTTCTGCCTTTGTACTACTTATAGATATCCCGTACCGTGATGGCAACGTTCATTGAGTGATCGATCCGTTGGCTTTACTTTACTAGCCTTGTTAGAAGCAATCACAACTATAACTTACATAAGATATGTGATGCTTGTATTGATGTTTCTGCCTTTGTACTACTTATAGATATCCCGTACCGTGATGGCAACGTTCATTGAGTGATCGATCCGTTGGCTTTACTTTACTAGCCTTGTTAGAAGCAATCACAACTATAACTTACATAAGATATGTGATGCTTGTATTGATGTTTCTGCCTTTGTACTACTTATAGATATCCCGTACCGTGATGGCAACGTTCATTGAGTGATCGATCCGTTGGCTTTACTTTACTAGCCTTGTTAGAAGCAATCACAACCATAACTTACATAAGATATGTGATGCTTGTATTGATGTTTCTGCCTTTGTACTACTTATAGATATCCCGTACCGTGATGGCAACGTTCATTGAGTGATCGATCCGTTGGCTTTACTTTACTAGCCTTGTTAGAAGCAATCACAACTATAACTTACATAAGATATGTGATGCTTGTATTGATGTTTCTGCCTTTATACTACTTATAGATATCCCGTACCGTGATGGCAACGTTCATTGAGTGATCGATCCGTTGGCTTTACTTTACTAGCCTTGTTAGAAGCAATCACAACTATAACTTACATAAGATATGTGATGCTTGTATTGATGTTTCTGCCTTTGTACTACTTATAGATATCCCGTACCGTGATGGCAACGTTCATTGAGTGATCGATCCGTTGGCTTTACTTTACTAGCCTTGTTAGAAGCAATCACAACTATAACTTACATAAGATATGTGATGCTTGTATTGATGTTTCTGCCTTTGTACTACTTATAGATATCCCGTACCGTGATGGCAACGTTCATTGAGTGATCGATCCGTTGGCTTTACTTTACTAGCCTTGTTAGAAGCAATCACAACTATAACTTACATAAGATATGTGATGCTTGTATTGATGTTTCTGCCTTTGTACTACTTATAGATATCCCGTACCGTGATGGCAACGTTCATTGAGTGATCGATCCGTTGGCTTTACTTTACTAGCCTTGTTAGAAGCAATCACAACTATAACTTACATAAGATATGTGATGCTTGTATTGATGTTTCTGCCTTTGTACTACTTATAGATATCCCGTACCGTGATGGCAACGTTCATTGAGTGATCGATCCGTTGGCTTTACTTTACTAGCCTTGTTAGAAGCAATCACAACTATAACTTACATAAGATATGTGATGCTTGTATTGATGTTTCTGCCTTTGTACTACTTATAGATATCCCGTACCGTGATGGCAACGTTCATTGAGTGATCGATCCGTTGGCTTTACTTTACTAGCCTTGTTAGAAGCAATCACAACTATAACTTACATAAGATATGTGATGCTTGTATTGATGTTTCTGCCTTTATACTACTTATAGATATCCCGTACCGTGATGGCAACGTTCATTGAGTGATCGATCCGTTGGCTTTACTTTACTAGCCTTGTTAGAAGCAATCACAACTATAACTTACATAAGATATGTGATGCTTGTATTGATGTTTCTGCCTTTGTACTACTTATAGATATCCCGTACCGTGATGGCAACGTTCATTGAGTGATCGATCCGTTGGCTTTACTTTACTAGCCTTGTTAGAAGCAATCACAACTATAACTTACATAAGATATGTGATGCTTGTATTGATGTTTCTGCCTTTATACTACTTATAGATATCCCGTACCGTGATGGCAACGTTCATTGAGTGATCGATCCGTTGGCTTTACTTTACTAGCCTTGTTAGAAGCAATCACAACTATAACTTACATAAGATATGTGATGCTTGTATTGATGTTTCTGCCTTTATACTACTTATAGATATCTCATACCGTGATGGCAACGTTCATTGAGTGATCGATCCGTTGGCTTTACTTTACTAGCCTTGTTAGAAGCAATCACAACTATAACTTACATAAGATATGTGATGCTTGTATTGATGTTTCTGCCTTTATACTACTTATAGATATCCCGTACCGTGATGGCAACGTTCATTGAGTGATCGATCCGTTGGCTTTACTTTACTAGCCTTGTTAGAAGCAATCACAACTATAACTTACATAAGATATGTGATGCTTGTATTGATGTTTCTGCTTTTATACTACTTATAGATATCCCATACCGTGATGGCAACGTTCATTGAGTGATCGATCCGTTGGCTTTACTTTACTAGCCTTGTTAGAAGCAATCACAACTATAACTTACATAAGATATGTGATGCTTGTATTGATGTTTCTGCCTTTATACTACTTATAGATATCCCGTACCGTGATGGCAACGTTCATTGAGTGATCGATCCGTTGGCTTTACTTTACTAGCCTTGTTAGAAGCAATCACAACTATAACTTACATAAGATATGTGATGCTTGTATTGATGTTTCTGCCTTTGTACTACTTATAGATATCCCGTACCGTGATGGCAACGTTCATTGAGTGATCGATCCGTTGGCTTTACTTTACTAGCCTTGTTAGAAGCAATCACAACTATAACTTACATAAGATATGTGATGCTTGTATTGATGTTTCTGCCTTTGTACTACTTATAGATATCCCATACCGTGATGGCAACGTTCATAAAATTAATCGATTTTTATATTCAGCTGTACTGGTTGATCTTCTAAAAAAACTCCATTCTCGACCTACGAAAGCTACAATCGATCAATTGTACTGAACTAGGTTAGCTATATCTATTTAAAATTCTTTTCCCTGTTCAGTATCTTAGAATGCTACACGTTTTCTCGCCCACAGGCAATATTTTCATGCCTAAGTTATTGTGCTTGAGAACGCATTTTATATTTCTACATAAAATTTCTCAAGATGTGTCTGAATAAGAAGCATCTGTCAGTTATGTTTGGATTTACGTTACTACGTTTTAAATTCTTCTTTTATTTAGTCGTCTTCATTGTCCAATGTAATACTGTAGTTATAATTTTTCGAATAGTTTTAGTTTTTTACTGTTTTAAAATCATTTAGATTGTATTATAGTAAAACGCTACGGTAGTCATAAAAACTGTTCTACCAGCGACCGTTCTAAATGCATTACCATCGACCGTTCTAAATGCATTACCATCGACCGTTCTAAATGCATTACCATCGACCGTTCTAAATGCATTACCATTGACCGTTCTAAATGCATTACCATCGACCGTACTAAATGCATTACCACCAACCGTTCTAAATGCATTACCATCGACCGTTCTAAATGCATTACCATCGACCGTTCTAAATGCATTACCATCGACCGTTCTAAATGCATTACCATGGACCGTTCTAAATGCATTACCATGGACCGTTCTAAATGCATTACCATCGACCGTTCTAAATGCATTAACATCGACCGTTCTAAATGCATTACCATCGACCGTTCTAAATGCATTACCATCGACCGTTCTAAATGCATTACCATCGACCGTTCTAAATGCATTACCATCGACCGTTCTAAATGCTTTACCACCGACCGTTCTAAATGCATTACCATGGACCGTTTTAAATGCATTACCACCGACCGTTCTAAATGCATTACACAGGTGCACGCAGAGGCGTTCTTTGTTCGAAGGATCTTTATAGTGACATCACGTCATTTAATATGCTACTTCTGACCTGCGTGGACGTAACTGCCTTCTGTATCAACCTTTCTAATGTATGTGTCACTGCCACCTATACTGTAGCAAAGGTGCGGCGTGTGACAAATAGGTTAAGTGATCGGATAGAGTTAGGCGCGTCGATCGATTACTATCGCGTATCGTTTGATGTTATGTCTTTATCGCCAACATGTGTTTCAATTTGCCAGACGTTGACGGTGTGTTAGAAAGTTTGGCAGTGTGTTTTGGGAACTGTTTGATATTCTTAGCAAGACACGTTGCGATGGTTTCAGAAATTGAATAGCAACCCGTTTGAGGTGGAATCTCACATACCAATCGCTCTATAGTTTGTTCGGTATAAAAAAGTTTGATTGGTTTGTCAAAAGATAAATGTTTGTAAGCAAGCGATAATTTTCCTTTTCAGAATTGCTACCTAACCGAGTTCTCTCTCATCCTCCACAGGGGTAAAAGTTAACAACGTTCTATAACGTAATGAGTAGGCCTACATGCTGCTACCAGTATTTTTTCTGAATTCATTATTTATCTTCTTCCTTTCCCGTGCCGAGTCGTTTCATGTTAGTTTACCTTTAAATTTTCTTCATCATCAAGTGCTCGGAGTGTTGTGTCTCATCCGGTGATGAGATTTTTCATATAAGGAAACCATGGTTCTCCTCAAACTTTCAAGTCTTATGTTACGTACTCATTATTGTCCTTCGTCAAACTTTAACCGTCCTTAACCACTCTTTCTCATCTTCCAATTTGTATGCCAAGAGTAAAGCTTATTCTCTTCACAAAGTTTCATGTTACGTAACCATTATTGACCTTCGCCAACCTTTATCCGTCCTTAACCACTCATTCTCATCTTCCAATTTGTATGCCAAGAGTAAAGCTTATTCTCTTCACAAAGTTTCATGTTACGTAACCATTATTGACCTTCGCCAACCTTTATCCGCCCTTAACCATTCTCTCTCATATCTTCCAATTTGTATGCCAAGAGTAAAGCTTATTCTCTTCACAAAGTTTCATGTTACGTAACCATTATTGACCTTCGCCAACCTTTATCCGCCCTTAACCATTCTCTCTCATATCTTCCAATTTGTATGCCAAGAGTAAAGCTTATTCTCTTCACAAAGTTTCATGTTACGTAACCATTATTGACCTTCGCCAACCTTTATCCGTCCTTAACCATTCTCTCTCATATCTTCCAATTTGTATGCCAAGAGTAAAGCTTATTCTCTTCACAAAGTTTCATGTTACGTAACCATTATTGACCTTCGCCAACCTTTATCCGCCCTTAACCATTCTCTCTCATATCTTCCAATTTGTTTGCCAAGAGTAAAGCTTATTCTCTTCACAAAGTTTCATGTTACGTAACCATTATTGACCTTCGCCAACCTTTATCCGTCCTTAACCATTCTCTCTCATATCTTCCAATTTGTATGCCAAGAGTAAAGCTTATTCTCTTCACAAAGTTTCATGTTACGTAACCATTATTGACCTTCGCCAACCTTTATCCGCCCTTAACCATTCTCTCTCATATCTTCCAATTTGTTTGCCAAGAGTAAAGCTTATTCTCTTCACAAAGTTTCATGTTACGTAACCATTATTGACCTTCGCCAACCTTTATCCGTCCTTAACCATTCTCTCTCATATCTTCCAATTTGTATGCCAAGAGTAAAGCTTATTCTCTTCACAAAGTTTCATGTTACGTAACCATTATTGACCTTCGCCAACCTTTATCCGTCCTTAACCATTCTCTCTCATATCTTCCAATTTGTATGCCAAGAGTAAAGCTTATTCTCTTCACAAAGTTTCATGTTACGTAACCATTATTGACCTTCGCCAACCTTTATCCGCCCTTAACCATTCTCTCTCATATCTTCCAATTTGTTTGCCAAGAGTAAAGCTTATTCTCTTCACAAAGTTTCATGTTACGTAACCATTATTGACCTTCGCCAACCTTTATCCGTCCTTAACCATTCTCTCTCATATCTTCCAATTTGTATGCCAAGAGTAAAGCTTATTCTCTTCACAAAGTTTCATGTTACGTAACCATTATTGACCTTCGCCAACCTTTATCCGTCCTTAACCATTCTCTCTCATATCTTCCAATTTGTATGCCAAGAGTAAAGCTTATTCTCTTCACAAAGTTTCATGTTACGTAACCATTATTGACCTTCGCCAACCTTTATCCGCCCTTAACCATTCTCTCTCATATCTTCCAATTTGTTTGCCAAGAGTAAAGCTTATTCTCTTCACAAAGTTTCATGTTACGTAACCATTATTGACCTTCGCCAACCTTTATCCGTCCTTAACCATTCTCTCTCATATCTTCCAATTTGTATGCCAAGAGTAAAGCTTATTCTCTTCACAAAGTTTCATGTTACGTAACCATTATTGACCTTCGCCAACCTTTATCCGTCCTTAACCATTCTCTCTCATATCTTCCAATTTGTATGCCAAGAGTAAAGCTTATTCTCTTCACAAAGTTTCATGTTACGTAACCATTATTGACCTTCGCCAACCTTTATCCGTCCTTAACCATTCTCTCTCATATCTTCCAATTTGTATGCCAAGAGTAAAGCTTATTCTCTTCACAAGGTTTCATGTTACGTAACCATTATTGACCTTCGCCAACCTTTATCCGTCCTTAACCATTCTCTCTCATATCTTCCAATTTGTATGCCAAGAGTAAAGCTTATTCTCTTCACAAGGTTTCATGTTACGTAACCATTATTGACCTTCGCCAACCTTTATCCGCCCTTAACCATTCTCTCTCATATCTTCCAATTTGTGT
The DNA here is from genome assembly GCA_036971475.1 of Prosapia bicincta. Taxonomy (NCBI): domain Eukaryota; kingdom Metazoa; phylum Arthropoda; class Insecta; order Hemiptera; family Cercopidae; genus Prosapia; species Prosapia bicincta. The sequence goes on from JBAIZL010000007.1 coordinate 36,650,801, forward strand.
GCCAAGAGTAAAGCTTATTCTCTTCATAAAGTTTCATGTTACCTAAGCATTACTTCCCTCCTCCGGCGTTCACCACGACCTTCTCCCCTTTCGATGTTTGAGAGCTGTACATTTCCCTTAAACAATATTGTTCTCCATTATAGCTGAGCAAATAATGTCTGTCTTCCTTGAATGTTCCGCGATCCCACAGTACAACAAAGCATTAATATCTGTCTCCTTTTCTCTACTTCTATTTTTTGCTCTAGTCTTGAATGGGTAGGAAATTATGTAACTGAAAAATGCATATTACTTGTAATATTCTTAACCCGCTTGTTTGTCTCCGACACGAGTCTGTTGATTGCAGATTAAAAGCGTCAATTGTTTTTAACACTGACATTTGAAGAACATTTATCGTCTATTAAGGTCGGTCGTACCAAAACGTCCCGGGTTCGAACCAGGCAGCACTAAACATGGTGCGTTTTCAGACTCCAGTCTCTAACTGTGAGTCATACCTGGGTGGGGAATTACTATGTCAATATTATTAATAATGACCACATTACCTTCTCTGAATACCAATTGGCTCTCATAGACAGCTCCTCAGTATCTAATCCATTGGTATAAACGATTTGATTGTCATAAATTTAAATAGCTGTAATATTTGACAAAAACTATCTATTGCTTTTATAGTTTTTCATGCGTGTTGCAAACTAAATGTTTCATTTTGTTTATAGCATTGAAGTTATTGTATTCTATTTAATTATTTTGTATACATTTTGATCATGAAATCTAAACAAAATATGTTGTTATTGATTATTCAACACAACAATGTTTGTTATTTTTTACATTTACTTGTACTTCTCAAACAAGCTCCAGTATATTTCTCTTCGTCTTTAATAACTCATTGTCAGTTTGATATCGTTTTAAATGCCGTTTGGTTATCACCAATAGTTATTCGTAATTTTCGGCCCTAATCTGAGATACCTAATAAATACTCTTATGGATTTTTATGTCTCTTACTCTTATAGTATGGTAGTGTCTACTTCATATCTTTCTTGCCAAACCTTTTCTTATCTTTTTGTAAACATGCTAATACAATATCTGCCATATCTCGAATCCCTCCATTTCTGGTTTCAGTAGGTTTCCCTACATATTTTTTCTCTTCTTCAATCGATACACTCTCTAGCAGTCTCTTGATACAGCCATTCTTTTCCCAAGGGATTTTGTATCGGTTATTTTCCACATTTCTGCTCACAGAGACTACAATATGCACTTTCCCCTTCTCTCCCTTTGTTTGCGTTATTTTAGACTGTATTTCACTATTACCCGATTCAATGACAAAAAAATATAATACGTGAATGTTTATGTTCTTCACAGGTTTTAGCGTTGCCATTTGAGTACAGTTTAATATGTATCTTTTATACGTATCTTTTTATATGCAATTTTTCCTGTATCAAGAATTAAATTCTATTCCTGTCATTTTTTATCATTTACAAGTCATATCGTGACAAATTCAATATTACTGTCAATAACCATAATCCTTGCGCGTCCCTACTAGCGGGTTTGGAGAACGGTTCTTCTGCTAGTCTAATGATATTTTCACTCGAGATTTTCATTGTTTGTACAGGATCTTGATCGTTGTAAATAATGTACGGCTTATGGATATTCTTCCAGGTACATCCAACAGGTTTGTCTCTTATACATTGTAAACAATTACCGGCACCGGCACCCATAAACAGATCAATATACATAAATTATATAGATTTGTTTTACTGTATTATTATACTTTTTAATTTGACATATCTAAAACCAATCGTGTAGCCATGAATTCCTATAGAATTATGAAACCGAAATATAAAGACCTCTTTGAGATCCCAATAAATTGTGAATTTGGAATTCCCTATTAGAATTTAATGACAAAACCCCTTTCGGCTTTGTCTTATAAATGTATCTGAATAAATAATGCTGATTTTTTTACCTGTTTCTCGTTTGTCGTTATGTCATAAAAAACTTGATATTATTTTTTTTCAACACAATGTTCACTTACAAAAACTAACTCTTACAACGTAGTTTAATCGATTTGTATTTTATATTTTAATAAAACTGAAATAGCAAAGAGGATTTACATGCGTATATTTTATTAATTCCTTGGAATAATTGTGCATTGTGTAGAACGCCAGAGAGATGTAGATGGCTCAGACAGGTTGCTCCTCTGTCGCTGTTACTGACGTCGTATATATGAGTTTTATAACATGTCCCTATATTCCATGTCATGGGATTTATGTTCTCCAGTTACCCCCTTCACATTCGTAAAGCTTTTCCACCTTTACAGTCATATTGACTAAATCTCCGAAAAAGAAATTCAGCTAGTAGAGTTACTGTTGTAAGATTATGATTTAATGGCTATAGCTTCGGTTTGGCATTCTTTTCCAGTAGCTCAAATATATTACAGCGAGAAAAGGAATTTCTTTCCGCTTGAATTTCGTCTTTGGCTTCAAAACTGCGACCTGACTTGACGGAGTGACCAAGGGCCGAAGTCGATTACTATCATCGATGTGGCTGTCCCCTTTGTGAATCGTCAGCAGTCCCTGGTCAGTACAAAAATACTGCGGTAGGAGCTCCGATTATTATAGGGTTTTGAAGTGACCCTAATGTCTAGTGGTAGGAGACCTCGGATCATGGGGCAAGGGTAACGAGTAAGTCATCCTGTTATTGAGGATATCTTCTCGTTACGGGAAGAATTTGTTGCTTATGTAATTAGTGTAGAATGCAATTAAATGGTGAGCTGTATGCCAGGCACATCACAGGTCAACAACAATGGTAGCAGCTATGGCATTTTGTAGCTGGGCCAAAATTGCATAGCCTTTGAAGGGTTGCCCTGACACCATAGTATCTGTTTTCGTTTTTTTATTATTTTGTGGTTGTTGTTTAAGTTTTGGTAATGGTTTGGTGTTTTATTTCTTTAGTTTTTGGTTTTTTGTTTAATTGTTTTTATAATTTCTTATAGTTATCTATAATTTGTATTTTTTTACTTTGTTGTTTACATTTTTGTGCAGAGTTACGGCAGAATCGTTCTGGTGTTACATATTTTAAAGATATTTTAGTGCATAGTACTTGCGAGGCGCAGAACTTTAATATATTTGTTGTAAATTTGTTATATATATATATATATTGTTTGTTTATTTTTAAATGTTGTTTAATATATAGAGTATTGTTTGTGAGAAAAGACGTTTATTTCGGGTTTGTAGTAAGTTCCAGATGTCACCTGAAAATGAATTTTTCTATCATTACAAATGTCGCAGATGTTACGGTAGGACTAACATAAGAACCCGATACTCCCCTACAGTTCTTAACACGAAAACTTTCTAGTCTAGATAAAAATTACAATCGAATAGATACTATTAAGTTCCATCAAGCGACAATTTTGCAACGAACAAGTCTTTCTGCTTGTATAGATTTCAGATAGTGAATGTCAAGATGTATCTCGGATACATGTCCTTAATACGTTCGAAGGCTTTTATTACGGACTCCTTTTACCCATCAATGCCCTTAACATGTGAAACGCTACGCTCGATTCCACTTGTCAAAATATGACGTCACACTATTGCAAAGCAGTTTTTATGTAACAGAACTGGCCTGGCTTACGTCACAAAAGAACGGTTGTGGAACAATCCGAAGTACTTTGTGAACGATATTACTAATTAGGAACCGTTCCGTTAGGCCTTGAGTGGACAGGAAACCTTCAGGTGTCAGTTATTTGGAGAATATAAAATTTGCAATTCTAATACAGTATCCTTGGCTGTCAAAAGTTGAAGACGGGGAGAAAGGAAAGTAACTTATCTTCAAAATGAAATTTAGTTTTTAAATTATTATTTCTGTTTTAATATGGCGTGAAAAAGCACACTGTCCTTACCTTTATTTGTAAAAATCAATTACACCACTTGATTAGCACAATCTCGATAAAACGTATTCTGTTTAAAGAAAGAGGATGACGATATTTCGGCTGTAGACTGTGTCGTCTCTCTGTGACGGCTCCTTCTTGTACCATCTCAATAACTCTATTGAAATTTATTTATTTTTTCTTTTATATTATAACATTTTTCTATTGTTTTGAATATTATAAAACTTTTTGTAATATTTTTTAATTAAATGTTTTGTTATATTCTATTTATCTTTCTTAACTTTTAAAAATTCTTATTTTCTTTAATTTTCCCTGTAATACTCTGTACTTATTAGGGCTGACTTTAACCTTCTGAGAAATAAACACTTTTCTTTGACCTTGACAAAGATCAAGTCCAGTCACATAAGAAAGTCAGGTAAGACGAGGCCTGCTGCTACAATGATATTATATTCCTCACTCACAGTATCGCTAATGATACAAGAGAATAAGTTATGAACGCATTTCACAACCTTATGGGGCAGGCTTTCCTCGAGTCAGGTGAGACGAGGCCTGCTGCTACAATATTATATTCCTCACTCACAGTATCGCTAATGATACAAGAGAATAAGTTATGAACGCATTTCACAACCTTATGGGGCAGGCTTTCCTCGAGTCAGGTAAGACGAGGCCTGCTGCTACAATGATATTATATTCCTCACTCACAGTATCGCTAATGATACAAGAGAATAAGTTATGAACGCATTTCACAACCTTATGGGGCAGGCTTTCCTCGAGTCAGGTAAGACGAGGCCTGCTGCTACAATGATATTATATTCCTCACTCACAGTATTGCTAATGATACAAGAGAATAAGTTATGAACGCATTTCACAACCTTATGGGGCAGGCTTTCCTCGAGTCAGGTGAGACGAGGCCTGCTGCTACAATATTATATTCCTCACTCACAGTATCGCTAATGATACAAGAGAATAAGTTATGAACGCATTTCACAACCTTATGGGGCAGGCTTTCCTCGAGTCAGGTAAGACGAGGCCTGCTGCTACAATGATATTATATTCCTCACTCACAGTATTGCTAATGATACAAGAGAATAAGTTATGAACGCATTTCACAACCTTATGGGGCAGGCTTTCCTCGAGTCAGGTAAGACGAGGCCTGCTGCTACAATGATATTATATTCCTCACTCACAGTATCGCTAATGATACAAGAGAATAAGTTATCATTTCACAACCTTATGGGGCAGGCTTTCCTCGAGTCAGGTGAGACGAGGCCTGCTGCTACAATATTATATTCCTCACTCACAGTATCGCTAATGATACAAGAGAATAAGTTATGAATGCATTTCACAACCTTATGGGGCAGGCTTTCCTCGAGTCAGGTAAGACGATGCCTGCTGCTACAATGATATTATATTCCTCACTCACAGTATCGCTAATGATACAAGAGAATAAGTTATGAACGCATTTCACAACCTTATGGGGCAGGCTTTCCTCGAGTCAGGTAAAACGAGGCCTGCTGCTACAATATTATATTCCTCACTCACAGTATCGCTAATGATACAAGAGAATAAGTTATGAACGCATTTCACAACCTTATGGGGCAGGCTTTCCTCGATTAGACAGATTGCCTAAACCGATTCAAATGATACAGTGTGATGGAATTTGACGAATCTGATCCAGTATGGGCCTAACCAATTCTTCACTCAATCTCTGTCTTGAAGAGGTGGGGGTTGTACATCGATAGGAGACAAATTGGGCTGCAAGTTGGGGACAATTCTGCCTTACGTATGGTGGTTTAGTTGTACATGCTCTCTTCGTACTCGCTTAAGTAAATTTACACATTCAGTAATTTTGGGATTCAATTAAAAGATATAGACAGGTTACATGATATTTTACTTGGGTAGCAATTGTCTGAGGTGGTTAGATTTTTAGTAGGCTAAATCAATTAAATTGTAGTCAATTTTTGCCGGGTGTTGATCAAACATCTTATGCACATGCGTGATCCCTCGGTGTAGCAAGACAGTCACTGAACTGACCGGATGTACTATGGAATCTCCCTTTTGAATATATACTTTCCGAATTAGACTTATCATTCAGAACGAATCCGTCTTTGACGGAACATACCCAGTGTGTGACGTTGGAGATTCAACGCTACGCATATGCTTAAATGGGGAAATTATTCTATATTTCGCCCACAGAAGAGGAAGGCTATATTTCCTTCCTCTCCCATACTTATGCAGTCTTCCTCTTAGCATATACAATCACCAATGCTTTTGACAATACATTGAAATATAAAAAAATAAACAATTGTCCTTGGACCTTTATTTAGAAATTCCTAACTCGTCACTGAAAGTAATGGTATATCAGAGCAATAAGACGGCGAAGACGTCCTGGATATCTGCAGACTCTAGTTATTAGTAATGCCAGAACTAATACTTGGCTTTTACAGTAAATACAGACCCCGTCTACATTCGTTTTAGTGGGATAATTTGTCAGATTCCCTTTTGCCTGACTTACTATTTTAGATTAGTCACAATGAAATGACTAACGGTCACTCTGATTAGTGAGAAATATACACAGTTTAGCCAACCCAAGGCGTTTATTGCGTATGCAAATTGGCGTAAAATACAGAAGCTGATTCAAACAGTTGGCAGCAGTAGTTGGTTAATGTTATGTTATGTTTTAGCGCGTTGGGAGGTCGGTTTGACCCTGCTGGGGGGTCTTTAAGTGTCGTAACATAATGTTCTAGTACAGTGCGTCTTATAGGGACTGTAGGTCACGTGGGAGATAGGCTACTTTCAGTTTTGGGTCGCTATTGATGAAATTTATCACGACGTTTGGATGATCCGAGTAAAGTAAAACAAGGCCAGTTAGTTGTCTTGGAAAACACCACCTTGACAATCTTATGGAAAAGGTAACTATTGTGACTGTTGTACAACCGAGCCTTGCCTTTTAGAGAAGGGAAGGTGGAGGGATTGAGAAGGTAAATCAATTTTATCACAAGTTGCAGTTGGCAAGACTGGTTGGGTTGGTCTACCCATTGTTTCTAAACCACTTGTTGCAAATACATTCTGCTGGCAAATATTATTTATGACGTTGTTCGGTTGGCAATACAAGGCCAGTAGATGTACTGGCGATCGTTGAACAATAGACTGTTGAGACAATTAAATCAGGAAACAATGTGCCCCATGGAAAATTCCAGTTCTTTTATTAAAAATTAATCAAAACTGTTATCAAGTTGCCGATGTTATGAAGCGTGCTCGTCATATTGGGAAGGGGTTAGACGGTTTTACCATGTGGTAAAGATGTTAACTGGCGTGGGTATGTGTTTTATCACACTGTACTGCTCTTGGCTGACTTATCATGAACTTTATAATATCTCTTCCAAACTCGAAAGCGCCTCCTGAGGATTATGCGACCTTCGCCCCTCGACGCGCACTCACACTCATACGCGCTGACCTGCCTACCTGCGCCAATGGATTTCCATGAGCCACTGGGTCTTGGTCTACAAAACTAAAGTTTTTAAAGTTACGTTTAGGAAATTTTTACTGGCTTTTTTAAATATTACATATTATTCCTTGGAAATAATGTAGGCCAAACAAGACGTAAGAATACTCATTTCGATATTTAATGTAATTTTTACAAAATCATAAATCGATATTTAGTGATTGTTATATTTTCTATTATCTTGGGTTATATTGTTATATTATTTTCAGGGGTGACATCAGTACGTTGGTCTCTATTTACTCTAGAATGATACGTAAAATCCAAAATATCTGTAAACATTAAATAAATTTTACAGTTTGAAAACTGTTTGTTTTGTAGACTAAGGGTGATTTATCGGTGCTATATAGGGAGGTATCGCGAGTATGGTGTGAGGGTCGCCTAATTTTCTGGAGTGCGTCTGAGTTTAAATGGAGTGAATTTCCGAAACGCACTGAAATCACACTCTTTAATAATGAGCTACCACACTACCCCTCACATTTTAAGTACGACTCTAGTGAGCATTAATGCACTACGTTGGGCAGCTTAGTGTAAAACCTGTAGCCTAAAGCAGCTACTGCTAATCTAAAATTGTAAGAGCATTCAAAGCCTACATTTCATATCTCACGCGTTAATAGCTAGATTTGATTTTAGACTTGAATGAGAAAAAGTAAAAAAAAAAAAACAAACACTTTACGTAGTAAAAAAATTAATTTACTGGAAAAGAAAAAGGAGAAAGACTGGTCATGTAAAAAATGAAAAATTGGAAAAATGTTTAAAGATCCTGCATTTGTTTGCGACTGACGACCAGTAAGAAAGCTAATGTAACTGCAATGTTTTACTGCAAAATCTAAACGACATTTCAGACAGTTTAGAACATAACGCTAGCAGTCCTTGGCTTACATGTACTGTATTGAATTGTTATTGCCGAGAGTTTTACGGCCAAATTAATTAAAATCCAACGCATCCCTAATTAGGAACAGCTGTTCACTCAATAACCATCAATATAGGGACAAGTTACGAGCCTCTGTCTCGTCTGAAATATTGACCGTAAAATAAAACTTCTATCTCGTACGATAACATCGCTTAATTCCAGGAATTAATACGTCATAGGCTGATGGCTGTAAAACAGATGCGAAGGTTCTCAAAGAGTGTTCATAATTAAGCGAAATTACTCCACTTTGCTACGCGTTAATTCAGATCGACTTCCTTCCATAAGCGATGACGTAACGATCTGTCGTATAAAACTGTGGACACTATATATATATATATATATATATATATATATATATATATATGAATAATTTCTCTACACTTCTACCCATAATATAAATACAAAGATTGCAACAAAAGGCTTGTAACAAATTACAAGCAAAAAGGGAGCTTACTGAAAAATCTACGAGTAGAGCTATAAATGCAAACACTGATAGTGTAAGTTCAAGAACAAATGAAACCCTGATAAAAATCTACTGTTTATTTCAAATGAGTTACAAAGATTCTAATACTGAGCCAAAAACCGACGCATCCGGCAATATTAAGAAATATGTCGTAACCCGACCGCAAAGAATATATATGTATAAGTGCGGACTTGGCCTTCGGCGATCGCAGTAGAAGAGCCAGGGGTAGAGGGTCAGTATATACTTTCCTACAAACATGATAAGGACTGTCAAACACCTGACTTCCATAAGCCGATCGATACTATATGAAATCGATGATAAATTAGCTATAGTATGAAACAACAGACAATCTTGAAATATGTGTAGACATATCGGATGCAAAAGCTGTTGATGTATAGAACATTTTGAATATGTAACATGTTTTCAGAAATGGTAGTACACGAGAAATCTCGTGTGATCTGTCAAGGCCAAGTGCACGGTTACGTGGTCAGCACTATACTCGTATATACTGTCAACAAGTAAAGCCTCCAACATATCGTTTTAAACTTTAGTTTATATTTTGGTTTGATAAGATTAAGATATAATTCTTTAACATAATAATTTTTGAAAATAAGAACTAATTACTATGGTTTTTGATTAAATAAAAGATTTTAAATAGAATCGTGATGGCTTTTGTAGAGAAAATTTTGCGATGTAACGAGGTAATATTTTTGTGTCTGATAGAAAGTGTGGCACCATAAAAGGTTACGACACTGCTTAAGCGAGAAAAGATACCTCTTCGCACCCCAGTACACCTGTAATACCACCGTGTTCAGTTACCCCGTATCCTTCGACAAACCTATAAACTCGAAGCGCAAACCAAGATTTGCCTCCCACGTCCTTAACCCACAGAACCGAGAGATTATATCGTTGTTTATATACGCGATATGTTTGTGGTCTTTAGTATATGAAAATCTATTGCTCTGTAGTTAACTTTGTGTAGCCAGAAGAAACAAGATATGATAAGAAAGGAAAGAAACTTTGATTATCTGAATATGTTACCTTTTCCATTTTACCTGTCTTAGTCGTCAAACCCGAGCACGTTCTTTGAAGAATGACCGAGAGTACGAATAAATGTAAACAGGTGATGGCTGGATCATAGGCCCAGAATATATAGCAGTAGGGGTCGCGTTTAAAATATATGTAAGGAAACCATGAAAAGAATGAAATTAATAAATTAGTTTGACTTTATATAAAGAGGTTTTTTTAATTGGTGGACCGCATAAAACTTCGGAATTAATTATAGTTCTATAAAAGTTACGAAGGGTGTCAATGGGGTAGAACCCCTCTAAAAATGATTTCTAGCTGAACCAGAGTGGCGAATATGTAACAAAGTTAACATTTGGTTACGGTTCCACGCAAAACCACAAAATTGTGCGATAGAGGCCGCGAGTTTCCGGGCTTTGTGATTTATACTTTTGTAATTTTAATTCTATTATTGCGTGAATTTATATCGATCAAAAACTTCAGTTTTAATTTTCATAAAAACACTTTTTATAAGTAACTGTTATTTATTAATGTTACATTTCACTTCTGTTTGACGCTATTTTTCAGGCTGGGAATACAAGCAAGAGCCAAAGTACAAAGGTTAATTAAAACAGTCCCTATAATATGACCTGGTACTCAGCTGACTAACTACAGCGGGAAGAAAACTCACTAATTAAGTTCCCATTTCACAGACATTATCTGGTTTCTTATTAGCATTCACTTGAGGACGCGAGACTGACTCAGGGTTTGATTATAATTGTCAGGTGTGCATATTGTCTTTAGCTGAACTTTATGTTGTCTTTGTTCGCAGGTAAGGCTGAACGAGCATCACTTCCTCAACAATAGGCTCTCCGCACCTGAATGGGGGCATAAATATTTAGTTTCCACAGGACGGACGTATTCTTAGTGAGTAGCATCTTTTAAAAGAAATTTTCAGATCGTCAGATTTGGTTAAGTTTATTTAGCATTCATGTTATCCTAGCCTGTCTTTCCGTCTAATACTTTACGGCTTTCTTGAAGGACCCGGTATCCTAAGTTTATTATGTGACGTTTCTAGTGGTATTTGCTTTGTTTTAGTTGGCGTTAGTTTCTACAGTTCAACGATCTTTGGTCTCTTCTCGCATAGAGAAAAACATTTTATTCAATACATATTGTTCGGGAAATATATTTTTAATTATTTGTTTTTGTTTCAATTTTAATCACAATTTGTTTATTATGCTAAGCACACTTGTGTGTTTTAATGATTTCTTGATTTTACTACCGCGATAACCCCCCCCCCCAAACCATTTTATGCGCTAACATCAATTTGCGCGTATAACAGGTATTTTATCTCGTGAATATGTTTTATCCGTGATGATTGTTGAATCCTTACGTTTGACTTAAACAAATGAACAAACTTCAGAATTGAAATAAATTTGTGAAAAACTTTTACGTAGACTTAACAACGTCTATCTACTAAGGTCAACGGTAAGTCTGGTGTTCTATATTGGGTCAAACGTGTGTGTGATTTTGTATTGGGATTGTTCTTTTAACATGTTTTTATTTTGTCTTTTGGTATGTTTGTAAATTTTATATTAAACTAGGGAAGTTTTTAAAATTTGAAATTATTTATATAAAGTAGGGTAATGTTTGTATGTGAAAACAAGTAATACAAACAAAATGGTTTTACAGTCAATTCCTACTTGGGTAAAAACAAAATTAATTTGAGTCTTTTTAAAAAAATAATTACAATCCATATAAATAAAGTAACAAAACCTATTTACGTTAAACAGCTGTTCTACAACAACCTATAACCTAAAAATCAGCGGTTTTATGAAATCATATATTATCACTTTTTTAAGCTAAATGGGATGAAAAACCTATATTGCATGCCTTTAGTGAAACGTTTTTCATTCATATAAAACTGAAATTAATTTATCATTAAATTGTATTAATGAATTAATATCTGAAAAAAACTGTATCCAATCAATTGTCATCCACTACAAGTTAAAAAAATATATATATTCAAACTTGAGTAGATGAATAAAAGATATTAAGACTGGAGCAGTCTTACTCCAGTCACATAACTGGACAGTGATTTATAAATTTTGAAAATGCTAATAATGTAAATTAGCGAAAAGGTTCAATCAACAATAAAGTGAAGTAATACTCGTATATTCTTGTTTATGAAAATTATTTTATTTCACCATACATATTCAACAAGAAAAAATAATTCATCTAAGGATTACAATATATATATATATATATATATATATATATATATATATATATATATATATATAAACAACATAGGTTATTCAAATAAAGGAATATTTATTAATTTATATCCAAAGCTTTTCATTGGTAAAGAGTACCAACATCATCAGGAATGAAAATTACAATAATGTAAGCTATAGGCCTAAAACATATGTTAAATTAGAAATAGAATTGTTGCCAAATTTATTTTGTTGCTGTAACATTATAGACATTGAATATAGTATCAAATTTATAATGTATTTGTATTTTTTCTTTTATTAATTTGTTATTATTATTGTGTTTATATATTTCGATTGCTTCATATATATTCATTCTTAATCCCTTATTAATTTCTTTTATAAGTTTCATATTTTCAATTTTTAGAAATTGGTGCTTATTATTAATACAATGATTTGCGAAATTTGATTTATATATTTCTGGATTAATATAGGCATTCAAATGTTCTTTATATCTTTCTTTTAATTTTTTCTTGGTTGACCTATTTAAGCTTTACTACAGTTTTCGCATTCTAATTTATAAACACCACCTTTTTCATGCATATTAATTATTTTATTATTGTTATTTATTATGTTTATTATTTTGTTGTTAGTTTTGTATGCAATTTTGATATTTGTATTTTTAAATAATTTGGTGATATTTTTTATTTCATGGCCTATAAATCAAAATGGAGTCCATATTGTATTATTATTACTATTGCAAATTAAATTATTATTTTGTTTATTAAAAATATTATAATTAAGTTTGTCAACAGTTTTCTTTTTATAACCGTTTTCTAATGCAATTTGTTAAATTATGTTTTTTTCTCTTATTTTATTTTCTTCATTCATGGGTATTTTATGCATTCTGTATAATAAGTTATATAAAGCAGCCATTTTTTGATTATATGGATGATTAGAATTATTTGGTATAATTTGGTTTGTTAAAGTTGGTTTACGGTATATCATATATTCAAATTTTTCATTTTTTCTTCTTATTGTTAAATAAGAACAAAAATATTCTATAAGAATAAGAACAATAAAACAATATTCTATTGTTTTAGGCCTATAGCTTACATTATTGTAATTTTCATTCCTGATGATGTTGATACTGTTTACCAACGAAGAGCTTTGGATATAAATTAATAAATATTCTTGTATTTGAATAACCTATGTTGTTTTAAATTATTAAACAAGAAAACGTATTATATATATATATATATATATATATATATATATATATATATAAGGAGAGTGTGGACCAGTAGTAGGAATCGAAAAAAGTAATAATAAATAAATTATAAATATTGTTTTTAATTGTTTGTATTCACTAAAAATAATACTACAGTAGTTTCTGATGATGTAATCTGATATTGTAGTTAATAAGATGTAATTTAGTTTTTGCCATATATTCACATCAGTTATTGATAGCCAAGGAATAGACTATCTGTATAAGGAATATTACATTTTTATTTTGATGTAATAGTTAGGTTATGTTAAATTAAAATTATTTAGCAGTGTTTTATTTCAGTGTTTCCTTGTGGGAGCATTCATGTTCTAACAGTATTATGGTTCAGTGTAGAAAAGCCGTTTCGGTGTTAGCAAAACGAAAAGTTCCTTTTTAGTGTAATTTTATGTAGCCCCTATGTATTTTGCATTAGAATATTAATGTTTTTGTGTGAAAAAAAAAGATTTATGTTTCAAAATAGAAATAATTATAACTACAAATATTTCAATGTAATAGCATTTTGGATTTAATACATCACATGTTTCCATGCAAAAATTTCCAATATTCCTATGATAAAATTATAATTGTTTCGATTTAAAAACGTAATGCGTCGTTTCCAACATTTTAAATGTTTCGATGTAAACATGTTCAGTGTTTATGTATGTATTACAAGCACACGAAGTACGAGTATTTAACTGGCCAGTGTATTCCACTTTCTTCACGTGTAGGCCCGCTTTGTTTTTAATCTTACAAATAGGTTTACTTCCTTTCCAGCCTTTGATCAGTAGGAACCGGATAGCATGGTATAACCCAAAGATATGTCACTGGAATGCGACAACGTTCCGCCCCCTATATTTCGTCATTGTACAATGACCGTGGACTAAACATATGCAAGAATAGATATGTAAATATGTTTGGTGTTGTGTGATTTCGTGGTGTCTTTGTTGATAGATGCTCGGTCACGACCCTGGCGGGAGTCATGCGAATTAACCCGTCAGCGTTGCGGTAACGGTTCATGCTAAACCAACGTTCACTCCCTTTGTCAGTTCCTAACTTGGGAATGAGTCAGTTCAAATTGTGAAAAGTCATCGGCCCAAGGTATTTCCAGGAACCACCGGTCGTCTGTGGTTTAACATGTGGTGACAAAAATAGGTATTCCTGTCTTTTTATGTCCGTTGTTATTGTTTATTTTTTCTCATTTGCCTCTTCCTGCATTTTGCTCTAAGGTATGTTTCCTCGTTTATTTTATTGACACGTCGTATATGTCTTTGTCGCTTTATTCAATCATTAGGTGTTTACAATAATAAGGACTAATGTATTATAAAACACTATCATACATTCAAAACTCTAACGTGTTGCAAGAGAACACATTTTTGAACTGGATAAACTTTCCTTTACAACTTTTCAATCACTCACTTGATATCGACTTTAAATGGTCGATACTTGGGACAAGAAGAGTAAAATATCTACAGTAGTTCAAGCAAAACCTCTGTTTTATTCCATTCATCAGAGTTCATATTTTTTTGCTGTCCTTCAAGTTTTTTCCAATACTTTTCACCTGGTTCACTATTTTTGACCACTGTTTTCCTTAGTTTGTGAGGCGAATAATGTTTTTTCTTTGTTTAATCCATTGAATGTCTTTTCCCCATTCCTCCTTCCTCTTTCGACACCTCATACTCTTCAACCTTTACGTATGAATTCTGTTTTCGGTTTCCACACCTTCCACAATTTTCCACGACAGGTCTACTACGCACCTGTTGTAGTTACCCTCCTTTCCCCTCTATGCTTTGGCAGCATACCTTTTTAAGATTGAATGATTTGTGTCATGATTACTGAGACAGGATAACCAGGATTAATATATCCTTTTTAAAAACACTCTTCTAAAAATTAAAAAAAAACTATTTTCTTAACGAATTTATATTTCATTAAATTAACTCGTCCGTCTAAAATTAAGTTAATCAAAATTTCGTAGTTAACTCTCGGCTTTGAAGAACTTTTAGAACAAAAAAAAACATTCTTCTAAAAATAAAAAAGCCAAACTATATCCTTAACAAATTTTTCTTTGATTAAATGAAGACGTCCGTTTAAAATAAAGTTGAACGAACCTTTAAAACCTTCTCATTAAAAAAAAAAAATGCTTTACAATATAAATAACACCAAACTATTTACCTTAAATTCAATCAATACCTTTTTTTAAATGAAGTCCCATCAAATTTTATGTTTTTGCTTATATATATAATACCATTTTATGTTTAATGCAAAATAAAAGAATGTACCATCATAGATATAAACGTAAACCTAAACGTTGCCCCTGAATCGGCGATTGTACGCATCACACACTGCAGCTTAATTTAGCCTAATCTTATATTCGCAGGGATAATTGTGACTGTACTTGGGAATAACGTATAAAATTTTAACGGTTAATAATTTCTGTAACTTTTAACTTTTAATAGCTAACGATTTAAAAATGAATCGGTATTTTTGGCAAACATATTAGTATTATGGAAATAGATTTAAAGCAACACTTGTCTCGTTGATTATGTAATTAAAGCTCGTATCGGTATTCTAGTTAATCGTGCCGCCATGTTGTTTGGTAACCACCCAATGTTCGTACAGGCTCGTGCCTGTAACCTAAACAAAACAATCCGTTGCTTGGTGTTTAACGTAAGTTATACATTTCAACCACTGAACTATTAGGTTTTTTCTTTTACTCAGAACATCGTTGCTTCTTAACGCCTTTTTTGTCTTAGATCATCATTATTTTTTATATAAATTCATGCATTTTTAGGGTGGATAATAATAACGCATTGTTCCTTATAAAATACTTTACTATTAGTATTCATTAAGTAAATGTTTTCGTTTTTTTTGTATAGGTTTATGTCGAGTTTATGTGTAATATATATGAAATAATATCAGAGAAGAAGGGGGTTGGAGGCTGGGCCCAGGGTCAAAACATCCCTAGGCGGAGAAATGTCAACTCTCAAAGGGTTGGGGTTAAATTGGACCCCTGATTAGCCGGGCAATCAGAGAAGAAGGGGGTTGGAGGCTGCGGTCGAACTGGGCCCAGGGTCAAAACATCCCTAGGCGGAGAAATGTCAACTCTCAAAGGGTTGGGCTTAAATTGGACCCCTGATTAGCCGGGCAATCAGAGAAGAAGGGGGTTGGAGGCTGCGGTCGAACTGGGCCCAGGGTCAAAACATCCCTAGGCGGAGAAATGTCAACTCTCAAAGGGTTGGGGTTAAATTGGACCCCTGATTAGCCGGGCAATCAGAGAAGAAGGGGGTTGGAGGCTGCGGTCGAACTGGGCCCAGGGTCAAAACATCCCTAGGCAGAGAAATGTCAACTCTCAAAGGGTTGGGGTTAAATTGGACCCCTGATTAGCCGGCCAATCAGACATTAGTTTATATTTTATTGTGCGATAGAATTAAAAATTAAAACATAATCGAAGGAAATAAATACAATAAAACTTTACTAAAACATAAAGAAATATAAAATTCATTAAAAATTCTGTACTTTCAACTTTTAATTATTATTTAAACTTACGAATAATCCTGCTAATAACGTAGAGCTCGCCAGGTCAAGCGAGCATTCCATTACGTGTCCGTTCTTGCTAACCCTATAACGGTGACATGCAGAACCATTCCAGTGCCCCCCTGGCAATGGTGTAGTCAGGGGGTTTTATCATTTTGTCCACATATAACATAAAATATTATTACACAACTATTTGTATTTATATAAAAAGGAGATGTTTCAATCGTCTAAAATAGATGTTTGACCACCACCGACCGTAACCAAACATCTATTTTTGATGTTTGAATATATTTAAAGCTAAGGTGGATACAAGCATTCTATTTTGTAGGTCATGATTGTAGAAGTATGGGACCAATTCGACACTACCTAAGAACTGACCATGGGCCCAATTCAACCGTCGTTTTTACGACCCTAACTAACCGTGGGCCCAATTCGACATCACCTTTCGCAACGTCTACCATAACACTGGCTGCGTGTACGAATGTGGAATCAGGGCTTTTGGTTGAGCACTGGAGGGGTATCTGCAAGACAAGACTTTACATGGGTGGGAAGGTGAGGAAGTGATTTATTTATGCTGGAGGATATGTTTATCTAGCGTCCGAGGGGAACTGAATTTCTCTCTATTGTTAGATATCTATGATGCAGTAGAAAGTGTAAGAATGTGTATGTACTTAAGCCTAACAAAAAGTTGCGTACAAATGACAACTATAAAAAATAATTGTTTTTTACGAAATGATGCTTAAGAACTAGGCTATATGAACGTAGAGCTACACTGCAAGTTTAACCTATGACTAGACTAAACCTAACGCTAATTACAAAGAAATTAATTTTACAAGGAGTTTAAATTAACGATAGTTGAGGATGGAATGATCTTATCAACCAAATACTAGAGCAGCTTAAAACGATTACAGCTGTCTGAAACTAAAACCTATTCCAGGAGGCGAGAGTTAGATGGCAAGAGGGAGCAGAATACATGGTGCAGGGGTGTCTTGGAGGCTCTAGATGGACTTTGAGACGCGTAAGGACAATAAGAGGTGGTCCGGGTGACTTGGCCATACTCCTTAGAGCTTCCTGCAACAGCCGAAAGACGTTGCTGGAAGGGATCTGGCGAAGAGAGCGACGGCAATTTCGAATGGTTGTATTTCACAGGAACACATTGTTTGACATTTTCTCAACATATTCGTTCTTATAATTGGTTCGGAATCGACAAAATTTTAAAACTGACGTCATCCATAGTGAATGTGGATAAACATGTCGATCGTTGGATAAAACACGTCCTTAGATAAACAAAAATGTGGTGTCGGCATTTGTACGTTCGTCGGACAGCCGGTGTCATATTTCACTCTAACAAGTTACATACTTGTATAAAATATTTTCCCTCGTTTCATATCGTTATTCACTAGAGGTAATAACCCTCCGGGGATCAGTGATTGACACGGTATAACTGTAAAACACACGTGCGCAAGCGCATAAATCAGCTGGTTACTGCGCGCATGCGTAGATCGTGATTATATTTCAATCCATTGCCTTCTAAATCCAACGTTATCTTTGCTGTTGGTCTTTATGCGATCATTGTTCACGGCGCAAAGTAACAGTGGCGGAGGGGAGAGGGGGATTCTGTACGAAGTGAAGATGTAACTGAAGTATGGCTTGTTTGTTCGCTTCGTACAAAGAAGATATTTGTGGCGGTGACTAGCGCAACGCATCCTAGATCTAATATACTTTGTTATTTGTAATCCTATGTAAAAGATAATCCAACTTCTAACCGGATTTTATCTCCCACCGTTAAAATGGTTCTGTGTGACTTTGACAAACTCTACAGAACTTGGTTAGGTAGTTGGAATAACTGTTACTATAAAAACAAACGCTCAGAATAATTCATTGTATTTATGAAACTGGTTTCAACGATAAACTTGCCACTTTTAATTATACTAACTCTAATAAATAAATTAGGCCTACAATTATTTAGAGATTTATAATTTTAATAAAATTAAATTATTAATAAAAATTTTTAATTTTTTAAAATTAAATTGATATCAATTATAAAATCACCACCTTCAATGGATACAGCTACGGGTTATGTGTTATTTATTATATAGTAAATTATATAATAATACTATTATTAAATCATTACATTATAATACTGCAAAGTCCAATATGATTATTGACAATGACTGATTATAGTCGGAATACAACGCTTTTGCCCTATTGAAACGAGATGTATTTACAGAAGCAAGAGTTTGTGAATGTGTCTTCTGTTAGTATTGACAGTGACATTGTTACTCCTTCTTTACTCCATACGTTTAATAACTTAAAAAGTATTGAAACGTCGTCATATTAAGTAATCATTCTTGACTCGTAAAAACACCCGATTTTTTCACTTTAAAACATTTTCATGCGAGTGGAAAAAATTGTAAGTAACGTAACGCTTTGGTCTGGGAATTGTAAAAGTATCATGGACCGAGTGTGCAGGATGGCATGCACTTAAGTAGACCTTCTAGCTGTCTGCATTGAAAGGAGAAGTAGACCTTCTAGCTGTCTGCATTGAAAGGAGATAGGCATTGATATTTAACAAAATCGCTGTGTTCTTACTTCCAACATAATTTATAGAAATTTATACATTAAGTAAATATTAAGTTTTTTTCATGAAAAATATTGTGTTACAACAATGTAAGTTCTGCAACTAAGCAAAATACTTTTATATTTCACTGATCAAGATGTAACGAAATGCGACTTGTTATTTTACTGCCCTTGCCAACGTTCCAACCTTGGACACTTTCTCATGGTACTTATCAAGGATAAGAACCTACATGGCACCACAGTCTCTCCTAAAATAATTATTTGTACCAATTGTTTTAAAATTCGGAATCTAAAAAGTTTATTTTATTAATAAAAATACTGTGAGTAGTCGAAACGTTGACAAATTTTAAAAACCTGATTTATAAATACGGATTCATGAAATTCATTACAATTATGATTCTATTACAAAACCTTTGAATGTTACAATGAAAATATTGGAAACAACCCCAATACCACAAACATAATAAAAAATAACAAATAATACAAGTTATTTAAGATTAAATCCTTTTGTACATTTTTCTATGTCCATGTAAATCATCATTATCACTCTAGTTTGTAACTTCTTGTTTGCTAGATTATAATTTTGTAATCTGACCCTCTGATGATGATGACATGGTCATGGAAATGCACATAAGGGTTTAATCTTAAACAACTTATATTATCAGTTATTTTATATTATTTTTGTATTATTTGGGTTGTTTCCAATCTTTTCATTATAACATATTGTACCACTGTGCTCTTGATATTGTTTATTAGAATCTATTGTAACTTATCTTCACAGAGGTTAAAATGATCCTTAATGAACTAACGCCTCGATGTGCTTCTCTAGCCCGGTTTTGGGCTGGTTCATGTCTCTTTCGGTTTAAGTTTTTGATAACTTTTAGTAACTGAAATTGAATGACTAAATCCTTAGACCGTTAGGCCGTCTTTGCATTCTCTAGTTAGTAAGTTGAAGGAAACCAACCATGAAAGAAGTAGAGGTTATACGACTGTTGTTACAGTTGCGTCTTTCCGTCCACGTGTTTGCTCCGACAGGTTCCCCTTGTGCACAAGTAACCATCCTCTTACTGGTTGCAAATGTTCCCCTACAGCAGTGTGAAACCTTATCCATATCGTAGTATTGGTGCCGTCGTGTAGTACCGCCAGGATTGCGAATGTTCCCCTACAGCAGTGTGAAACCTTATCCATATCGTAGTATTGGTGCCGTCGTGTAGTACCGCCAGGATTGCGAATGTTCCCCTACAGCAGTGTGAAACCTTATCCATATCGTAGTATTGGTGCCGTCGTGTAGTACCACCAGGATTGCGAATGTTCCCCTACAGCAGTGTGAAACCTTATCCATATCGTAGTATTGGTGCCGTCGTGTAGTACCGCCAGGATTGCGAATGTTCCCCTACAGCAGTGTGAAACCTTATCCATATCGTAGTATTGGTGCCGTCGTGTAGTACCGCCAGGATTGCGAATGTTCCCCTACAGCAGTGTGAAACCTTATCCATATCGTAGTATTGGTGCCGTCGTGTAGTACCGCCAGGATTGCGAATGTTCCCCTACAGCAGTGTGAAACCTTATCCATATCGTAGTATTGGTGCCGTCGTGTAGTACCGCCAGGATTGCGAATGTTCCCCTACAGCAGTGTGAAACCTTATCCATATCGTAGTATTGGTGCCGTCGTGTAGTACCGCCAGGATTGCGAATGTTCCCCTACAGCAGTGTGAAACCTTATCCATATCGTAGTATTGGTGCCGTCGTGTAGTACCGCCAGGATTGCGAATGTTCCCCTACAGCAGTGTGAAACCTTATCCATATCGTAGTATTGGTGCCGTCGTGTAGTACCGCCAGGATTGCGAATGTTCCCCTACAGCAGTGTGAAACCTTATCCATATCGTAGTATTGGTGCCGTCGTGTAGTACCGCCAGGATTGCGAATGTTCCCCTACAGCAGTGTGAAACCTTATCCATATCGTAGTATTGGTGCCGTCGTGTAGTACCGCCAGGATTGCGAATGTTCCCCTACAGCAGTGTGAAACCTTATCCATATCGTAGTATTGGTGCCGTCGTGTAGTACCGCCAGGATTGCGAATGTTCCCCTACAGCAGTGTGAAACCTTATCCATATCGTAGTATTGGTGCCGTCGTGTAGTACCGCCAGGATTGCGAATGTTCCCCTACAGCAGTGTGAAACCTTATCCATATCGTAGTATTGGTGCCGTCGTGTAGTACCGCCAGGATTGCGAATGTTCCCCTACAGCAGTGTGAAACCTTATCCATATCGTAGTATTGGTGCCGTCGTGTAGTACCGCCAGGATTGCGAATGTTCCCCTACAGCAGTGTGAAACCTTATCCATATCGTAGTATTGGTGCCGTCGTGTAGTACCGCCAGGATTGCGAATGTTCCCCTACAGCAGTGTGAAACCTTATCCATATCGTAGTATTGGTGCCGTCGTGTAGTACCGCCAGGATTGCGAATGTTCCCCTACAGCAGTGTGAAACCTTATCCATATCGTAGTATTGGTGCCGTCGTGTAGTACCGCCAGGATTGCGAATGTTCCCCTACAGCAGTGTGAAACCTTATCCATATCGTAGTATTGGTGCCGTCGTGTAGTACCGCCAGGATTGCGAATGTTCCCCTACAGCAGTGTGAAACCTTATCCATATCGTAGTATTGGTGCCGTCGTGTAGTACCGCCAGGATTGCGAATGTTCCCCTACAGCAGTGTGAAACCTTATCCATATCGTAGTATTGGTGCCGTCGTGTAGTACCGCCAGGATTGCGAATGTTCCCCTACAGCAGTGTGAAACCTTATCCATATCGTAGTATTGGTGCCGTCGTGTAGTACCGCCAGGATTGCGAATGTTCCCCTACAGCAGTGTGAAACCTTATCCATATCGTAGTATTGGTGCCGTCGTGTAGTACCGCCAGGATTGCGAATGTTCCCCTACAGCAGTGTGAAACCTTATCCATATCGTAGTATTGGTGCCGTCGTGTAGTACCGCCAGGATTGCAAATGTTCCCCTACAGCAGTGTGAAACCTTATCCATATCGTAGTATTGGTGCCGTCGTGTAGTACCGCCAGGATTGCAAATGTTCCCCTACAGCAGTGTGAAACCTTATCCATATCGTAGTATTGGTGCCGTCGTGTAGTACCGCCAGGATTGCAAATGTTCCCCTACAGCAGTGTGAAACCTTATCCATATCGTAGTATTGGTGCCGTCGTGTAGTACCGCCAGGATTGCAAATGTTCCCCTACAGCAGTGTGAAACCTTATCCATATCGTAGTATTGGTGCCGTCGTGTAGTACCGCCAGGATTGCAAATGTTCCCCTACAGCAGTGTGAAACCTTATCCATATCGTAGTATTGGTGCCGTCGTGTAGTACCGCCAGGATTGCAAATGTTCCCCTACAGCAGTGTGAAACCTTATCCATATCGTAGTATTGGTGCCGTCGTGTAGTACCGCCAGGATTGCAAATGTTCCCCTACAGCAGTGTGAAACCTTATCCATATCGTAGTATTGGTGCCGTCGTGTAGTACCGCCAGGATTGCAAATGTTCCCCTACAGCAGTGTGAAACCTTATCCATATCGTAGTATTGGTGCCGTCGTGTAGTACCGCCAGGATTGCAAATGTTCCCCTGCAGCAGTGTGAAACCTTATCCATATCGTAGTATTGGTGCCGTCGTGTAGTACCGCCAGGATTGCAAATGTTCCCCTACAGCAGTGTGAAACCTTATCCATATCGTAGTATTGGTGCCGTCGTGTAGTACCGCCAGGATTGCAAATGTTCCCCTACAGCAGTGTGAAACCTTATCCATATCGTAGTATTGGTGCCGTCGTGTAGTACCGCCAGGATTGCAAATGTTCCCCTACAGCAGTGTGAAACCTTATCCATATCGTAGTATTGGTGCCGTCGTGTAGTACCGCCAGGATTGCAAATGTTCCCCTACAGAAGTGTGAAACCTTATCCATATCGTAGTATTGGTGCCGTCGTGTAGTACCGCCAGGATTGCAAATGTTCCCCTACAGCAGTGTGAAACCTTATCCATATCGTAGTATTGGTGCCGTCGTGTAGTACCACCAGGATTGCGAATGTTCCCCTACAGCAGTGTGAAACCTTATCCATATCGTAGTATTGGTGCCGTCGTGTAGTACCGCCAGGATTGCGAATGTTCCCCTACAGCAGTGTGAAACCTTATCCATATCGTAGTATTGGTGCCGTATTGTAGTACCGCCAGGATTGCAAATGTTCCCCTACAGCAGTGTGAAACCTTATCCATATCGTAGTATTGGTGCCGTCCTGTAGTACCGCCAGGATTGCGAATGTTCCCCTACAGCAGTGTGAAACCTTATCCATATCGTAGTATTGGTGCCGTCGTGTAGTACCGCCAGGATTGCAAATGTTCCCCTACAGCAGTGTGAAACCTTATCCATATCGTAGTATTGGTGCCGTCGTGTAGTACCGCCAGGATTGCGAATGCTCCCCTACAGCAGTGTGAAACCTTATCCATATCGTAGTATTGGTGCCGTCGTGTAGTACCGCCAGGATTGCAAATGTTCCCCTACAGCAGTGTGAAACCTTATCCATATCGTAGTATTGGTGCCGTCGTGTAGTACCGCCAGGATTGCAAATGTTCCCCTACAGCAGTGTGAAACCTTATCCATATCGTAGTATTGGTGCCGTCGTGTAGTACCGCCAGGATTGCGAATGCTCCCCTACAGCAGTGTGAAACCTTATCCATATCGTAGTATTGGTGCCGTCGTGTAGTACCGCCAGGATTGCAAATGTTCCCCTACAGCAGTGTGAAAGCTTATCCATATCGTAGTATTGGTGCCGTCGTGTAGTACCGCCAGGATTGCGAATGTTCCCCTACAGCAGTGTGAAACCTTATCCATATCGTAGTATTGGTGCCGTCGTGTAGTACCGCCAGGATTGCAAATGTTCCCCTACAGCAGTGTGAAACCTTATCCATATCGTAGTATTGGTGCCGTCGTGTAGTACCGCCAGGATTGCAAATGTTCCCCTACAGCAGTGTGAAACCTTATCCATATCGTAGTATTGCTGCCGTCGTGTAGTACCGCCAGGATTGCGAATGCCCTTTCCCCTTTTCCTTTGGCAAAATGAAATTACTCGCACAAAAGTATCCCTGCACACTCGAACTATGATTTCCTCCATTTATATGCATATTTTTGGCTCTGCTTATTTTTCATATACTCTTTCTCATCCCATTTCCTAGACATGGCCTCAACCTCTGGGTCACGATCTTTCCCTTATCCCAGATTAGCGTTTAATGCCTTTTTTATGATCATACCTATTCAGAGCTTTTTTATAACCCGCTCAGGACTCAAAGCTCTTATTTCGATAAGCACGCAGGAAACAATGAAATCAGTTATTCTGACTCCACTCGCGGAAATCGGCTGCCCTTCAAAGTACTTAGCAATCCCTATAACGGCGAGTTGCAAATCCGCCATAAAACCGAACGCATTACGATGCTGCCACGAGCAGGCTTTGTTTGAGGCGACTGGCAGGTAGGCAAGCAAGGCTATAAATTCATTTAAATCCTTATTTAGTCCAGACTTGACCTCCTGCCGATTTCGTCTGACCTAGCGTTTTGAAAGTTATAAACAGCAAAAAACTAGAAAAAAAACAAATTATGTATGAGGGTGTGACAAAGGAACAGATCACAAAGACTAGTCTTGTCTCTAAGTCGGAGATATGAATCCGTACAACGAAACAGCTGTGTGGGTACATACACAGCAGACTGGCGCAATTTCTCTTCCGAAATTGGCTGTTTGCTGCAATGTTTGACCTAATTTCTTAGACGTGAAATATTTTATATGTGGGATGAATCTAGGTCTAAGTTTTAAATCGGCCGTGTAATCGTACGTATGTATGCCTCACGTGTTTGAATACGTTACAAGTATTTGACGAACTTATTTAGAAATACGAATATTTGAGTATATCATTTCAAGTAACATACAATCTTGGGAAAACCTCTGCAGCTGAAGTCTCTCTTCATGTATCTGGTTCAACTTCTTTTTCCTAATATATTTAATATTCAGTCATTAACGATTTCCTTAGTACCTTATCCTGGAACGTCTGAAGAGTTCCTACACTCGATTGTTCCTTAGTACCTTATCCTGGAACGTCTGAAGAGTTCCTACACTCGATTGTTCCTTAGTACCTTATCCTGGAACGTCTGAAGAGTTCCTACACTCGATTGTTCCTTAGTACCTTATCCTGGAACGTCTGAAGAGTTCCTACACTCGATTGTTCCTTAGTACCTTATCCTGGAACGTCTGAAGAGTTCCTACACTCGATTGTTCCTTAGTACCTTATCCTGGAACGTCTGAAGAGTTCCTACACTCGATTGTTCCTTAGTACCTTATCCTGTAACGTCTGAAGAGTTCCTACACTCGATTGTTCCTTAGTACCTTATCCTGTAACGTCTGAAGAGTTCCTACACTCGATTGTTCCTTAGTACCTTATCCTGGAACGTCTGAAGAGTTCCTACACTCGATTGTTCCTTAGTACCTTATCCTGGAACGTCTGAAGAGTTCCTACACTCGATTGTTTCTTAGTACCTTACCCTGGAACGTCTGAAGAGTCCCTACACTCGATTGTTCCTTAGTACCTTATCCTGGAACGTCTGAAGAGTTCCTACACTCGATTGTTCCTTAGTACCTTATCCTGGAACGTCTGAAGAGTTCCTACACTCGATTGTTCCTTAGTACCTTATCCTGGAACGTCTGAAGAGTTCCTACACTCGATTGTTCCTTAGTACCTTATCCTGGAACGTCTGAAGAGTTCCTACACTCGATTGTTTTGGACGTTCCGAGGTTTTAGAACCTGTTTATACTTATGATTGTTAATTTATTACTTATGACAACTTTAAATCTTTACCTAGGGGCCAATAGAACTTACAATATTTGATGTCTAGGTTCCCTGTAAATAATGAAATAAATCTGACCTTTCTATGGAGTGACGAATTACACTAGATTCTATATCTGAATTACTAGTTAATATAATTACCTAATTTTATTTAGTATTCAACTTACTGCTAACAAATATAAATATTATTAACTTGCCTTGTAAATTTTTAATATATATATATATATATATATATATATATATATATATATATATATATATATATATATATATGAAGTTAATATATTACTATTGTAAGTAATTTTATCCACCATTAAGTGCAATAATTTTACCTTGAGTGATGAGGCACCTTTCGGTCAATTGACCATTGTCGAATCACTGATGTTTTTCTGTTGTAGATGTTCGGTCTGTGAAGTTGGTGTTTGTTGACGTTACGCGCACTTTTTCTTGATCTGTGTGTATGATATTTCTATATAGTATGTCTTCTGTATATGTTGTTTGTAGATTCATTAAATTGTTGTGTATGTTTTTATAAATGTGGTATTTTTCTAGTGAGTTTAGTTCTATTGGGTTGTTATTTATTTCAAGTATGGTTAGGTTATTTTCGTAATTTGTTATTTTGTGTTTATGGGATATTAGGTGTGCTGCAACATTTGATACTTTAGAATTTTTGTTTTTGAATGCTCTATAATGTTCTTCAAATCTTATTTTAAATGTTCTGGTTGTTTTTCCTATGTAAAAAGCGTTACAGTTGTTGCATGTGATTTTGTAAATTCCTGATAGGTTATGTTTTTCTGAATTTGTTTTGTGGTTTGTGTTATTAAGATATTTTATTATTTTGTTGTTTGGTTTGTAAGTTGGAGTGTAGTATTCTTTGTTGTATATATTTGTTATTTTTTCTATTTTGTTATTGGTGTATTTATATTTTAGGTAGATTTTTTTATTTTCATTATTTTCGTGTTCCGGTTGTAGTGTTGTGTTGAGGTTAAGTTTTTTTGTGAATTTATTGTATATATTTTTTATAATGTGTTTGTTGTATCCATTTTCTATTGCTATTTTTGTAATGTTATCTAATTCTTCATTTAATTTTTGTTTGTTATCCTGTGTGTATTTTATTGCTTTATTTATCATGTTACTGTAAGTGTTAATTTTGTGTGTCCAGGGGTGGTTAGATTTGTAGTGTATTGTGGTGTTGTTGGAAGTAGGTTTCCTGTATACTGTAGTTTCTATTTTATTATCATTTATATTTAAAGTAATGTCGAGGAAGTTGATTGTTCTATTTGTTTCTGTTTCAACGGTGAATTGTATGTTTTCGTTGTATGTATTTAGTTTGTTTAATATTATGATGTGTTCGTTGTGAATGGTAGGTTGGTATATTACAAGTATATCGTCTACATACCTTGTCCATAGTGAGATATTGTGTGTGTTTATTATAGGTTTAATTATTATTTGTTCAAAGTGTTGTAAATATATTTCTGACATGACAGATGATATGGGTAAACCCATGGGGAGTCCTGTTGTTTGTTTATAATATTTATTGTTAAATTGGAAGTAATTTTGGTTACATATGTGTTTGGTTAGCGTAATGATACTATCTATTATGTTTCTTTTTTCGTTATTGTGTAACAGTTTGTTTTTTATTATTTCTATGGTTTCTTCTATTGGGATACTAGGGTACATGTTAGTTATGTCATAACTTATTATTTTTGTGTTGCTGTTTGTTTTTATCGTTTTTATTTTATTAATTAATTCGTATCCATTTTTTATATTGTATGTGTTGTTGATATGTATTTTAGATCTTATGATTTTGTCTAGAATTTTTGCGATTATGTAAGATGGTGCTGTTGTGAAATTTATTAGTGGTCTAAATGGTGTGTTGGGTTTGTGGATTTTAGGTATCCCTGATATTACTGGTGCGCATGGTTTGAATGGGTATAGTCTTGTGTGGTATTTTAATTTATTGTTATAGTTTAGGGTGTTACGGTGAGTGACTATTAAGTTTTTTATTGTAATAAGGTATTTGCTAGTTTGGGTCTGGGATTTGTTCGTATTTATTTTCTTTTATGTAGTTAGTCATTGAATCGATATATTTGGTATTTTCTGTTATTACTGGTGTATTTGTTTTATCTGATTTTAATATTAAGTAGTCGTTGTTTTCTAGTTTTTCTCTGAGTTTTATAATTTCTTTTTTATTAATATATTGTTCCGTTTTTTTGTTTTTTTCCGTTTTTATTAGGTTAATTTTATTATTAATATTATTTCTTATGTGTTCAGTATTTTGGTGGGTAATTTTGTAATACTTGTAATATACCAACCTACCATTCACAACGAACACATCATAATATTAAACAAACTAAATACATACAACGAAAACATACAATTCACCGTTGAAACAGAAACAAATAGAACAATCAACTTCCTCGACATTACTTTAAATATAAATGATAATAAAATAGAAACTACAGTATACAGGAAACCTACTTCCAACAACACCACAATACACTACAAATCAAACCACCCCTGGACACACAAAATTAACACTTACAGTAACATGATAAATAAAGCAATAAAATACACACAGGATAACAAACAAAAATTAAATGAAGAATTAGATAACATTACAAAAATAGCAATAGAAAATGGATACAACAAACACATTATAAAAAATATATACAATAAATTCACAAAAAAACTTAACCTCAACACAACACTACAACCGGAACACGAAAATAATGAAAATAAAAAAATCTACCTAAAATATAAATACACCAATAACAAAATAGAAAAAATAACAAATATATACAACAAAGAATACTACACTCCAACTTACAAACCAAACAACAAAATAATAAAATATCTTAATAACACAAACCACAAAACAAATTCAGAAAAACATAACCTATCAGGAATTTACAAAATCACATGCAACAACTGTAACGCTTTTTACATAGGAAAAACAACCAGAACATTTAAAATAAGATTTGAAGAACATTATAGAGCATTCAAAAACAAAAATTCTAAAGTATCAAATGTTGCAGCACACCTAATATCCCATAAACACAAAATAACAAATTACGAAAATAACCTAACCATACTTGAAATAAATAACAACCCAATAGAACTAAACTCACTAGAAAAATACCACATTTATAAAAACATACACAACAATTTAATGAATCTACAAACAACATATACAGAAGACATACTATATAGAAATATCATACACACAGATCAAGAAAAAGTGCGCGTAACGTCAACAAACACCAACTTCACAGACCGAACATCTACAACAGAAAAACATCAGTGATTCGACAATGGTCAATTGACCGAAAGGTGCCTCATCACTCAAGGTAAAATTATTGCACTTAATGGTGGATAAAATTACTTACAATAGTAATATATTAACTTCATAAAGTCAGTGCAACGGAAAAACAATGGATAACGTTAAATATCAAGAATATATATATATATATATATATATATATATATATATATATATATATATATATATATATATATTATTGGTGTTAGTTTTAGAGTAACAGAACAAAACCGTAAATGGCTAAACCCTTAAAGGAAAATATAATTTAATCTTGTTCTAATAATCAAAATCCCGATTATGTATTAAAAACTATAAAAACTCAAACCAACTACCATAGTGGCATATTTTCTTACTTATTTATTACGCTTATCCACGTGACTTTAATTCTGTTAATTTCTACCGAGATCTTGTCACTAACCCTCTGAAGTTACAGCATTGTTAAGAAAACAACAACTGTACAAGTGATGAGTAAATAAAATAATTATTGCTATATTTTGGTTCTGGGTTAGTCTTGGTTAATGTGTTTTTTGTATAATAGCTCTAGATTGTCAAACATACACGTTATAAAACTGATTTCTGTTTGCTTTTGTATACATAATTTTCAACAGTTATTAATTTGCTACACTATGAAAATTGCATATTTTTGTATTTAATATTTAAAAAAAATTAAAACGGGTATTTACAACATTCTAAGTTTAAGTTGGATACAAATTTTGTGTTTCGAATAAAATCGGGTAACGTTCAGGGTGTTGTGACGTAAGTTCCAAAGACCTGACTTTGTAAGATTTTCCTAACCTGTGCCAACGGACTCGTCAAATTACAACTTGAACACTTTACAATTAAAGAGAATTTCACAACCAAAAAAGGTGATCTAAAATTGTCAACGAGAAGTAATGTATGATGTAACCTGTCTTGTGTACACGCGCTAATCCGGACGTGCTTTATCACTTGCAGCCTCACGCAGCTGTTTGGTAAATGATTTATGAATTAGTATTACATCTAAGTAAATTAACTTTCTTACCTATTATTATAATTTCCTTATTAAAATTTCCTTTATTAAAAGTTTAAAGTAATATTTGAAAAGTATTTGTAAATGTTTCCTAACTTACTAATAATCTTGATCGTTATGTAACAGCTGGTGTAACAATAAAGGTAGTTACTAGAGAAAGCAAACAGGCCCAGTTACTCCTTACGCATTCAATTTTATTTGCATTTAATAAGTCTTGTTTTTATAAGTATTTAATATTTTATCAATACTTGGCAGCATGGAGTTTGCCTCTCAAGTGATGGTAGCGTAAATGTGTTTCAAACACAATAAATCCCTTTATATATAAAGATCGGTTAAAAATATAGCCTGGTCATCTTCAGATACTTTCTTAACTGGATGCGGTCATTAAGGTTCATCATATTTCCTTCTCGGGGAGACTAAATACCCTCGTTGTATAAGTTTTACGCGTAGTTGAAAGCATGGGACTTTACGAGTATAACGGTATCCATAGAGAGCGCAATGGGTCACACATACGGTTGATATTTGATCCACATGTCCAACACCCTCCGGATACCGCTGCTGGCCTGAGATTTATATGGCGAGTGATAGTCTTACCGGTGTAAGTGGGCTGAGCTTTAGCGTCGTTGCTATTCCGGATTAAATCGACATTTGTACGCGAGATATCATGTTTTCCACAGTAATGTCCAGTCGCGGATTATTGCTCGGTACTTCAGGAT
Source organism: Prosapia bicincta (assembly GCA_036971475.1). Taxonomy (NCBI): domain Eukaryota; kingdom Metazoa; phylum Arthropoda; class Insecta; order Hemiptera; family Cercopidae; genus Prosapia; species Prosapia bicincta. The sequence continues at coordinate 36,682,079 of JBAIZL010000007.1, forward strand.
AAAATGATAACGCATAAAGCGATTTCTTGGAACTAATTACTATAAAAACAAAAATTACTTCGAGTTTTAATTCCACATTTACTTAAGGTCTTTATCTCAAACATTTTGAATCTACAAGTTTTACTTTAGAAAGTTACACAAAAATCGTAAAATTTTTGTTACAAACCTGCCAGTTGTGAACAATATACGACGCCATATCTATTTTCGTTATATTTACAAATGTTATTTAAAATAAAAATCCAAACAGGAACAAGGTTGTGTTAACCGTCACCAGAATCAGTGGTTAAAAATTGAAAAAATATACATAACCTAAATTCATAGTGTGAACACTGTATATCTTCAAGTCTATAAGTAAATATGTATAATTTATTAAGAAACATTTTCTAATAATGGGTATAACTGAATCATAAAGTATCTACAAATACTAGGTAGAGATCTATATATTTATCTTTAAACTAGTAGTAGGGGTGAATCAATCATTTTTAGGAAGGTTGTAGCAAACGTTTATAGAATAATAAGGAAAATAGAAAAACATTCAGTAAAATTGTTTTAGAAATATACTTCTGCGAAAGTACAAATTTTTTCAAAGTACCAGATTTGATAAGGTACCACGAAATACATAGATAAAACTTCTGATAGGGCTAGGAGAGGGCGTGTTGTCATATAAAGAAGACAAATTGTTGACGTATCTTACGTAGAGAGAGGAGAAAGGACCAAATGGATAATTACAGAATGGAACCCAGAATGCAAATGCGGGGTACGAACACCGAAAATATCATGATGCTATAGGCCTAAAGGTTGTCAAAAAAAAAAAAAAAAAATGAAGAAGGGTAAGATCGAAGTTTGAATAAATGGAACATTTGGATAATAGAAAGGAATTTTAATTCTGGACCGCTACTGTGGCCACTCCAGTATTTATTCTGGTCATGCTCCTTAATACAGAGTGATTGTGAAAGTTTGTAAGAAGAAAGAAAGATGGTGAAAAGAAGATAATCCTCTAAGCCACGAGGAGAATCTACTGGCTAACGTTTTAAAACAACGCCCCCACGAATCCAATCTTAAAATCGTGACATCTGCTCGGGTGACTAGTGTCAGACATGAGACAGGGGCTCGTTGCCACGAGTCTTTCGATATTATTGCAAGATCTGGACTGATGACCGACCCGTCCCTGGAACGAGACGGAGAGCAACCGAACGAATAATACAGCCGAATAATACGATATGGTTTCATCCAGCATTATTACGGTTAGAGACTTTCATACATCCATAGCATACAAGTAAGCCAGAGATTCAACATATGCTGCTCCATCTACGAACTCTTTATCAAGACTGTGATCCTTCATTTCGTAGACCACAGTGGTTTTGTCACTACCATAATCCTGCCTGTGATTCTTCTTCATTTTACGACGTTCACAGGGTGTTCACAGGCTTTTTGCTCGTTATAAACTCAAAGTATTTTAGAAATCCAACAAAAGGTTTTCATAATTTACCAATAAAGAATAGTAGCATAAAGACAAATCAAGAATGAAATATTAATAAAATTGAAGGTCGTAATAGACTGACGGTATGTCTTACAATTATTGTTTGTTCCTATTTAAAATGATGGCTGTTATTAAAGTTAGTGAGGTAACAACTCGATGGTCCAGGAATGTAGCGGCTGACAAATGCTAATGCAGATTTAATTTTGCCGACTTGACCGGCTCTACCAACTCATTTATCAAATTAGCAACTACATGAATGCTCTAATCGCGGAATCTCGAATCGATCTAGCTTGTCAGATTGTTTCAGTGTCCGACCTTTGCCCACCTGCACAGATTCGTTTTTGCGCCGCGATTTCTTGAGTAGACACTAGTTATGTTAATTCCACATACAAACGGGGGGGAATTCATACTTTAACCAACGTCTCGGGGAGAATAGTCAATTTTACTTAACATCAAGAGTTTGGTTTAACGGTGACGACGTTTTGTACTCCTAGATTGTTGGCGTGTTAACGTATGACTTAAAGGTACTTCGTGTAAATTTACTTTCAGAATGTACGGCATTTTTAGGATAATCTAATTAGTCACAAAAGCTAGCTGATGGTGTAGAATGTGGTTAATTTATTAGCCGTAGTTCACATACCATATTCCTATTTGTAGCCGTCCAGATCTAACATGAGCTCATTCCTACGCTTAAGGAAAAATCAGTCGACTAGTGTGAGGAGACAGCAGAAGAACACATAAACCATTCTTCACAGTACTTTTTCAAACCTCCGAATAGATAAGGTATCACAAAGTCAGGGCTCGGGTTACTTCTATTCTCTTGTATCTATACAGCTTTGTATATTTCTATTAATCAGCGAATATATATATATATACCCTCATAATCTCCCTCTCCTACTGACTCTCTTATGTTTAATCCACCATCCTTAACCCATCCTAACAGGCAATAATAGCGTTGTCGTATTAAATCGCGACTTATTCTTGTTTGCTTTTTTTTTGTTTTTATTGTAAATTCCTCTCCTGTTATATTGGCGTGATTAGAACAGCAATTTGCAACCCTCATAATAAAATTAACTCTGCCAACATCTGTTGTGTGTAACTTCGCAACACATGTGATACCGTCGACACCGTTAATCTGTAGGCCTACACTCGTCAGTTACATCTAACACGTAAAGTACTGGGTTTAATATCTAGAGGGAGAACAGCTGTTTTAATTACAGAACCTCCGAAGATTCCCAAGGATGGAGAGTCACTTGATAACAGATAAAACAGATAGTTTCTAATATTGCTGAATATTGTTAAATGGGAAAGATTTTTATCCCACAGTTTTCCTAAGATGGGTATATTAAACCTGTTCTACATCCTAACAGTAAAGATTGTCGAAGTTTTTCGTAAAAACTCTTAACTCTACATAAAACGTTGTAGGCAGAGAGTGTATACAGTTTAGAGAATAAATATTTCTTGAATTTTGTAGTCCATTACGTTCGGTGAATCTTATTAATCACTTAAACAATAGTTTATGACTATCCGAACTTTAAATTTAGTAAATTTGTTAAAACTTACTGAGACAGAACGTTTTCGATCGTTATGTGCCGATCTTCATCAGTATCTTCTGGCAGAAGAAAGATGACGAAATATTTTCTCAAAGATGTCAGTTATTAGTCTAGAAGGTTTAAACGGAGTAAAGTAAAAGTCTTACAGAACAAGAAATTGGTTTTATGAGAGTTTTTTTGTAACAGATAAAGCCAACTCTGGAATCGACCTGATGAAGATAAATCAGTTTCAAGATTATCAGTAGTAGAAAAATAAAAAGGAAGACATCGTCAAAGGAAAACATTAATATCGAAAAATAGTGTTTTCCTTATTTTTGTAAAACAAAGGAAAATACGGAAGAAAGAAGAAAAGAAGACACAAATAAAAATGTACAAGTAAAATGTGGATTGAGAAAAAATGTACAGTAAACCCTCAGTAATCCGGCAGATATGATGTTATGATACTGCCGGATTATTGGAGGGTCCATTAAAAACAATTTACATTAAACAATATTATTGGGTATTGCCCAAAAATAAAAACAAAGGAAAATAGTCCTGTACTGTACTTGAATAGAGAAAACGAGAATGAATGTACTTGTCTGTACGTAACTACAACATACGGCTCGAAATCGTTTGTATACGAGTATAATGACCTACATAACTAAAACTGGGCGGCTTGAAGGTCACTCAGTCACTGACATTGACATGCCTTGAAAAATATACAGCTTATGTTTACACCTTTTGTTCTTGATGAAGACGCCGTATTACTGGAGGGCCCGGATAGCTGTAGGGCCGGATTATGGAGAGCATATTGTATTAAATAGGATTTGGAATGAGAATTTATTGAATCAAGAAAATACGAAACTAAGAAATAAGGAGGGCGTGGAAAATAAAAATATGGACAAGTAAGATGCTGTTTAAGGAGGACACATATCAAGTAGGGTACAAAATGAAGAGGAGACGTATCAGAAAGAGGATGGAACGACAAACATACTGGAGTAAAATGTGAAACAAAAATGGTACTGAACAGGTTTGATATACGGAGGGTGCGGAATATAAAATATGGATTAATAATATGTTATCTTTGAAAGGATAAGTATTAGAAAGAATGGATGGAGAGGAGAATACTGAATAAAATTGTATGAAAAAAAATACGGAGCAAAAAATAAGGACCCGGAAAATATAATTATGGAGAATTGAGTTGCGGAGGCGGTGTACGAGAAGGTTACTGGATAAGATACATGCGGGATTAAATATACAAATTTTCTGGAATGTGTAGCATTATATAATGGCAAATCCCGAGTTTACCACCATCTACTTTAAAAAGATATGAAATTATTGGAAAATAGGCATTTGAAGATCAGTAGATAAGTATCGGTTGGGCAACTGGGTATTAGATGGCATTGGAAGGAATATCTGTAGCACAAGAAGATCTCCATAACATTCTTGATCAAGGTTTTGCGGAATACGCACGTATCTAATAGTCGGCCATCTTTTACTAATTGAAGGATTTTAAAAACCAATCCTAAGTTTTTTGCAGAGACTGCAGATTTTTTACCTTCGCTTACGTACAGACAAAAGGTGTATACATAGGCCAGAGACTTGTTCTCCGTAATCGTGCTCAGATCCATTGCTTTAACTGCACAAATACTTAGACAATTGAATATGTCGACTGCCGAAAGAAGCAGGGTATCCAGTCTGCCCATTGTGAAACCGAGAACTGGTTTCGAACAATGGTTGGATCGGCTGACTAAGGATTTCAGGAAAACCTTTCTAAGGTTCTTGATTTGTAGACCAGGATAGCTGGTCAGTTCTCATCCTGGAATGCACTTCAAACAGCTTTTTCATGTGGGGCTTGGTTTCCCTCATTTTGTAACAACCCGTTAAGAATAGTGTAACTAAGTGTTGTTTACCCGCACCCTCACCAGACCATTAGCTTTAGTGTGCTCCTCGCCTGAAACAAGCGTAAACCCGCATAAAGAGAACGTTAACAGCATTGTGAGGAGCAACTATAATAGTACTGCACTGCAAGTAGCATAAACTCTGGGGGAAAGGATCTTCCCACTAGCACAATTATTCCTTGGCTTATAAGCTATGGATCAAGTCTTTACCAAGATATTCAGTGGTAGTAAATTTGATTAAATTTTTATCTAAGTTGATTAGGCCAATAGCAATTTTCGTTTGTTGTGTCATTTTTATAATAGCACGTTATCGATATGGTCTTCAACTATACAACAATAAAACAAAATAATTAAAATAGTGGTCGTGCGAGTTTATCGTCCCAAACACATAAAGCAGTAAGTTCTTCCATGGAAGAATAACAACCTGTAATACAATGTTAACGAACTTTTGCGGCAGATATCTGGTTTCTAAACTTGAACCGTTGCGAGTTATCGTGATTATGGTGCTTATGCCACGACTGTACATGGATGGATGTTCTAGTTATACCACGACTGTACATGGATGGATATTCTATTTATGCCACGACTGTACATGGATGCATGTTCTAGTTATACCACGACTGTACATGGATGGATATTCTATTCATACCACGACTGTACATGGATGGATATTCTATTAATGCCACGACTGTACATGGATGGATATTCGATTCATACCACGACTGTACATGGATAGATATTATATTTATACCACGACTGTACATGGATGGATATTCTATTCATACCACGACTGTACATGGATGGATATTCTATTCATACCACGACTGTACATGGATGGATATTCTATTCATACCACGACTGTACATGGATGGATATTATATTTATACCACGACTGTACATGGATGGATATTCTATTCATACCACGACTGTACATGGATGGACATTATATTTATACCACGACTGTACATGGATCGATATTCTATTCATACCACGACTGTACATGGATGGATTTTCTATTTATAGCGCGACTGTACATGGATGGATATTCTATTTATACCACGACTGTACATGGATGGATATCCTATTCATACCTCGACTGTACATGGATGGATATTCTATTCATACCACGACTGTACATGGATGGATTTTCTATTTATAGCGCGACTGTACATGGATGGATATTCTATTTATACCACGACTGTACATGGATGGATATCCTATTCATACCTCGACTGTACATGGATGGATATTCTATTCATACCACGACTGTACATGGATGGATATCCTATTCATACCTCGACTGTACATGGATGGATATTCTATTTATGCCACGACTGTACATGGATGGATATTATATTTATACCACGACTGTACATGGATGGATATTCTATTCATACCACGACTGTACATGGATGGATATCCTATTCATACCTCGACTGTACATGGATGGATATTCTATTTATACCACGACTGTACATGGATGGATATCCTATTCATACCTCGACTGTACATGGATGGATATTCTATTCATACCACGACTGTACATGGATGGATTTTCTATTTATAGCGCGACTGTACATGGATGGATATTCTATTCATACCTCGACTGTACATGGATGGATATTCTATTCATACCACGACTGTACATGGATGGATTTTCTATTTATAGCGCGACTGTACATGGATGGATATCCTATTCATACCTCGACTGTACATGGATGGATATTCTATTTATGCCACGACTGTACATGGATGGATATTATATTTATACCACGACTGTACATGGATGGATATTCTATTCATACCACGACTGTACATGGATGGATATCCTATTCATACCTCGACTGTACATGGATGGATATTCTATTTATACCACGACTGTACATGGATGGATATCCTATTCATACCTCGACTGTACATGGATGGATATTCTATTCATACCACGACTGTACATGGATGGATTTTCTATTTATAGCGCGACTGTACATGGATGGATTTTCTATTTATAGCGCGACTGTACATGGATGGATATTCTATTTATACCTCGACTGTACATGGATGGATATTCTATTCATACCACGACTGTACATGGATGGATTTTCTATTTATAGCGCGACTGTACATGGATGGATTTTCTATTTATACCACGACTGTACATGGATGGATATCCTATTCATACCTCGACTGTACATGGATGGATATTCTATTCATACCACGACTGTACATGGATGGATTTTCTATTTATAGCGCGACTGTACATGGATGGACATTATATTTATAGCGCGACTGTACATGGATGGATTTTCTATTTATAGCGCGACTGAACATGGATGGATTTTCTATTTATAGCGCGACTGTACATGGATGGATTTTCTATTTATAGCGCGACTGTACATGGATGGATTTTCTATTCATACCACGACTGTACATGGATAGATATTATATTTATAGCGCGACTGTACATGGATGGATTTTCTATTTATAGCGCGACTGTACATGGATGGATATTCTATTTATACCACGACTGTACATGGATGGACATTATATTTATAGCGCGACTGTACATGGATGGATTTTCTATTTATAGCGCGACTGAACATGGATGGATTTTCTATTTATAGCGCGACTGAACATGGATGGATTTTCTATTTATAGCGCGACTGTACATGGATGGATTTTCTATTCATACCACGACTGTACATGGATGGACATTATATTTATAGCGCGACTGTACATGGATGGATTTTCTATTTATAGCGCGACTGTACATGGATGGATATTCTATTTATACCACGACTGTACATGGATGGACATTATATTTATAGCGCGACTGTACATGGATGGATTTTCTATTTATAGCGCGACTGTACATGGATGGACATTATATTTATAGCGCGACTGTACATGGATGGATTTTCTATTTATAGCGCGACTGTACATGGATGGACATTATATTTATACCACGACTGAACATGGATGGATTTTCTATTTATAGCGCGACTGTACATGGATGGATATTCTATTTATACCACGACTGTACATGGATGGACATTATATTTATAGCGCGACTGTACATGGATGGATTTTCTATTTATAGCGCGACTGTACATGGATGGACATTATATTTATAGCGCGACTGTACATGGATGGATTTTCTATTTATACCACGACTGTACATGGATGGATTTTCTATTCATACCACGACTGTACATGGATGGATTTTCTATTTATACCACGACTGTACATGGATGGATTTTCTATTTATAGCGCGACTGTACATGGATGGATATTCTATTCATACCACGACTGTACATGGATGGATTTTCTATTTATAGCGCGACTGTACATGGATGGATATTCTATTTATACCACGACTGTACATGGATGGATATTCTATTCATACCACGACTGTACATGGATGGATTTTCTATTTATAGCGCGACTGTACATGGATGGATATTCTATTTATACCACGACTGTACATGGATGGATATTCTATTCATACCACGACTGTACATGGATGGATATTCTATTCATACCACGACTGTACATGGATGGATATTCTATTCATACCACGACTGTACATGGATGGATATCCTATTCATACCTCGACTGTACATGGATCGATATCCTATTCATACCTCGACTGTACATGGATGGATATTCTATTTATACCACGACTGTACATGGATGGATATCCTATTCATACCTCGACTGTACATGGATGGATATTCTATTCATACCACGACTGTACATGGATGGATATCCTATTCATACCTCGACTGTACATGGATGGATATTCTATTTATGCCACGACTGTACATGGATGGATTTTCTATTTATAGCGCGACTGTACATGGATGGATTTTCTATTTATAGCGCGACTGTACATGGATGGATATTCTATTTATACCACGACTGTACATGGATGGACATTATATTTATAGCGCGACTGTACATGGATGGATTTTCTATTTATAGCGCGACTGTACATGGATGGACATTATATTTATAGCGCGACTGTACATGGATGGATTTTCTATTTATAGCGCGACTGTACATGGATGGATTTTCTATTTATACCACGACTGTACATGGATGGACATTATATTTATAGCACGACTGTACATGGATGGATTTTCTATTTATAGCGCGACTGTACATGGATGGACATTATATTTATAGCGCGACTGTACATGGATGGATTTTCTATTTATACCACGACTGTACATGGATGGATTTTCTATTCATACCACGACTGTACATGGATGGATTTTCTATTTATACCACGACTGTACATGGATGGATTTTCTATTTATAGCGCGACTGTACATGGATGGATATTCTATTTATAGCGCGACTGTACATGGATGGATTTTCTATTTATACCACGACTGTACATGGATGGATTTTCTATTCATACCACGACTGTACATGGATGGATTTTCTATTTATACCACGACTGTACATGGATGGACATTATATTTATAGCACGACTGTACATGGATGGATTTTCTATTTATAGCGCGACTGTACATGGATGGACATTATATTTATAGCGCGACTGTACATGGATGGATTTTCTATTTATACCACGACTGTACATGGATGGATTTTCTATTCATACCACGACTGTACATGGATGGATTTTCTATTTATACCACGACTGTACATGGATGGATTTTCTATTTATAGCGCGACTGTACATGGATGGACATTATATTTATAGCGCGACTGTACATGGATGGATTTTCTATTTATACCACGACTGTACATGGATGGATTTTCTATTCATACCACGACTGTACATGGATGGATTTTCTATTTATACCACGACTGTACATGGATGGATTTTCTATTTATAGCGCGACTGTACATGGATGGATATTCTATTCATACCACGACTGTACATGGATGGATTTTCTATTTATAGCGCGACTGTACATGGATGGATATTCTATTTATACCACGACTGTACATGGATGGATATTCTATTCATACCACGACTGTACATGGATGGATTTTCTATTTATAGCGCGACTGTACATGGATGGATATTCTATTTATACCACGACTGTACATGGATGGATATTCTATTCATACCACGACTGTACATGGATGGATATTCTATTCATACCACGACTGTACATGGATGGATATTCTATTCATACCACGACTGTACATGGATGGATATCCTATTCATACCTCGACTGTACATGGATCGATATCCTATTCATACCTCGACTGTACATGGATGGATATTCTATTCATACCACGACTGTACATGGATGGATATTCTATTCATACCACGACTGTACATGGATCGATATCCTATTCATACCTCGACTGTACATGGATGGATATTCTATTCATACCACGACTGTACATGGATGGATTTTCTATTTATACCACGACTGTACATGGATCGATATTCTATTTATACCACGACTGTACATGGATGGATATTCTATTTATACCACGACTGTACATGGATGGATATTCTATTTATACCACGATTATAACCTAATTGATAATCGTAAGGTGTTTATTACACCGTGAAGATATATTCCGAACTATCTTGTCTGAACATTGTATTTATAAAGTGAGAAATAATTACTGGATAAAGCATTTATACCATAACTATACTTTCCAAAATTATCGTGAAAATTGTAGGCTATCCATGCCGTGAATCTACAATTCTGGGTATTGAATATATAACGTAAAGATATGTTTCGAACTATCTTGAATATTGTATTTATACCGTGATTATGTGTTCCGATTTATCGGGAATAAAGTATTTTCAACGTCAAAATACGTTCCTAGTTATTATATTTTATGTCATTACTATACCTGTCATATTATCGTGAATATGGTTTTCAAACACGACAATACTCCCCGGAAAGTAATCAATTTCATATTGTTTACCACGACTATATCTTCCTCATTATATTAGACATTTATATTTCTACTTAATTATATTATCTCAATAAAAATAAGGTAAAATTAGTTCCTTATTACGTCTCACACGAACTATCTCTTAGCAATGAGGCCTGGACTACAATAGTTAGTCTTATCAGGTTCTTCAAAAGCTCTAATACCATCTCTGTCGTCTGCACTTTAACCAACAATATAGCAAAAGCTCTAATACCATCTCTGACGTCTGCACTTTAACCAACAATGTAGCAAAAGCTCTAATACCATCTTTGTCGTCTGCACTTTAACCAACAATATAGCAAAAGCTCTAATACCATCTTTGTCGTCTGCACTTTAACCAACAATATAGCAAAAGCTCTAATACCATCTCTGTCGTCTGCTGCACTTTAACCAACAATGTAGCAAAAGCTCTAATACCATCTTTGTCGTCTGCACTTTAACCAACAATATAGCAAAAGCTCTAATACCATCTTTGTCGTCTGCACTTTAACCAACAATATAGCAAAAGCTCTAATACCATCTCTGTCGTCTGCTGCACTTTAACCAACAATATAGCAAAAGCTCTAGTACCATCTTTGTCGTCTGCACTTTAACCAACAATATAGCAAAAGCTCTAATACCATCTTTGTCGTCTGCACTTTAACCAACAATATAGCAAAAGCTCTAATACCATCTCTGTCGTCTGCTGCACTTTAACCAACAATATAGCAAAAGCTCTAGTACCATCTTTGTCGTCTGCACTTTAACCAACAATATAGCAAAAGCTCTAGTACCATCTTTGTCGTCTGCACTTTAACCAACAATATAGCAAAAGCTCTAATACCATCTCTGTCGTCTGCACTTTAACCAACAATATAGCAAAAGCTCTAATACCATCTTTGTCGTCTGCACTTTAACCAACAATATAGCAAAAGCTCTAATACCATCTCTGTCGTCTGCACTTTAACCAACAATATAGCAAAAACTATTAAAGAAGGAATCAAAGATGTTATTAATAAGACACTCTCGGTTGATGTAAAACTTTCCAGGCGATACAGTCCACACACAGTTGTCTGTGACATTTCCACCAACACGCCAGCTGCAAGTTCTCTCGCTTCATCTCGCTCAACCTTCATAAACATTCATTTTCGCATTCCAACTCCTAATCCATGCCCTGCTTCAAGGAAATCTTGTAATTAATTTAAGAGTATAATATATACCGAATTATATTGAGATAATATAATTAAGTAGAAATATAAATGTCTAATATAATGAGGAAGATATAGTCGTGGTAAACAATATGAAATTGATTACTTTCCGGGGAGTATTGTCAAATACACAGTAAAACTGTGTAATCAAGTTAGGAGTAAGGAAGGAAAATAATAATTGTCATGTACAGTGAACAAGAGTAACATCGCTGGTACTGAAGTAGGCCTTCTGCCTTTTGGGGTCATTGGGTGGTGTGAACCTGTTACTCTCACGTGTAGAAACAAACACACAAAAAGGTGTGTATTCAAGTTAGGAGTAAGGAAGGAAAATAATAATTGTCTTGTACAGTGAACAAGAGTAATCTCGCTGGTGCTGAAGTAGGCCTTCTGCCTCTTGGGGCCATTGGGAGGTGTGAACCTGTACCTCTCACGTGTAGAAACAAACACACAAAAAAGTGTGTAAACAAGTTAGGAGTAAGGAAGGAAAATAATAATTGTCTTGTACAATGAACAAGAGAGACCTCGCTGGTACTGAAGTAGGCCTTCTGCCTCTTGGGGACATTGCGAGGTGTGAACCTGTTACTCTCACGTGTAGAAACAAACACACAAAAAACGTGTGTAATCAAGTTAGGGGTAAGGAAGGAAAATAATAATTTTTATGTACAGTGAACAAGAGAAACCTCGCTGGTACTGAAGTAGGCCTTCGCGACCGGATTGGTGACCGGGAATAGTCACACTCAAGAGCTGGGTTTCCAGTGACCACCATGACTGTGACAACAGGATCCTCTGCCATAAGATCAACTGTGCGAAAATGTATCATAGACCTTAGCGACAGGATTCGTTACCAGGAATAGTCACACTCAGGAGTTGGGTTACCAGTGACCTCCATGACTGAATCAGTGGTTTTAAGAAATGCTTAAGAAAATGTGCGCAAAATTTATACAAAAATACACCTGTACGGGAACGAGGCTGAGCTACAATTCAAGCATTAATCCTAAGGAATAACGTGACCCTAATGAGGAGGACAACATTTTATTACGTATAAACTTTTATATAATTCTATTTTCCAATTACAAAAGCCACAACTGTACAGCGACCTCAGCCCAGCAAAACATTTCGGCGGTCGGGTTGAACGACCTCTCCAAGGTCACCAGACACCCACACATGGAGTGAAAGTATTAAGTGGAGCTATGGAAACACAGTAGGCCGCGGTTACAACACCCTTGTTAAAACATGACGTACACGCGTGCGCGCGCCGATAGAAGGGAAAATTTATCAGTTTACACGTTTAGCAAACGGTGTTTTATTTATAATTAAATAAAAACTGAAATGTACCTTTTTAAATGTCTAGGAAACAACTTGCTTTCATATTTACTGTATTCCTGTTCGATTAATTAATAGATTAACAGGTAGCCCGAAGGCTAATTTCTAAAATAATGAATTGAATTCCTTTCTTAATTGTATATTGAAGCTAAAGTTGTGTAGTTTTAATTGCTTTTTGAATTACTGAGAAGTTTTTATTAATTTTTATGTCGGAGGAAATGTTTATATGTCCTTTTGAATCATCGCAACACACTCGTACTCAGTGTGATGTTGTAATATATACAATAATTCTTCCTTCTCTTTGCAACAACCAGATAAAGACAGGCACAAGAGTTTTAAGCATAAAAAGCAAGTAAAAAAAATACAAGAGGCGGAGAAGATCTTGGAGGCAAGAAACAACCGACTGAAGACAAGATGGTTTCCATTATAAAGTATAAGGTTTACTTAATCAATAAGGAGGGATAGTGAAAACCTAGAACAAACGAAAAACCAGAACATTTTTGCTCCAACGATCCTGACACCTTGTGTGAATATAATATGGCAATGCCCCAAAATCAAATATTTGATCACTCTAAACATTGATAACTGTCTATTGTAGAACACATAAACTCAAACTTTAGGGACCTAGAAAGTCCAATTGGAGAAGCCAAAATCGTAACGACTCAAAGAAGCAATTTTTTGTAATAACTGTCATTAGGAATTCGTGATGCAAGCTGTTTCAGTAGGGGCTTCGCACATTGCAAGGTGTGAAAGCATTTATAGTAACTACGCTAAAGTTTTTATGGAAATCTATAAAGTGATTAAAACTATAATGTGATCTATAAAGGGCCAATGGCCCCAAGAGGCAGAAGGCCTACTTCAGTACCATTAAGGTCACTCTTGTTCACTGTACAAGACAATTATTATTTTACTTCCTTACTCCTAACTTGATTACACACGTTTTTGTGTGTTTGTTTCTACACGTGAGAGTAACAGGTTCACGCCTCCCAATGACCCCAAGAGTCAGAAGGCCTACTTCAGTACCAGCGTGGTCACTCTTGTTCACTGTACAAGACAATTATTATTTTCCTTCCTTACTCCTAACTTGATTACACACGTTTTTGTGTGTTTATTTCTACACGTGAGAGTAACAGGTTCACGCCTCCCAATGACCCCAAGAGTCAGAAGGCCTACTTCAGTACCAGCGTGGTCACTCTTGTTCACTGTACATAAAAATTATTATTTTCCTTCCTTACTCCTAACTTGATTACACACGTTTTTGTGTGTTTATTTCTACACGTGAGAGTAACAGGTTCACGCCTCCCAATGACCCCAAGAGTCAGAAGGCCTACTTCAGTACCAGCGAGGTCTCTCTTGTTCACTGTACATAAAAATTATTATTTTCCTTCCTTACTCCTAACTTGATTACACACGTTTTTGTGTGTTTGTTTCTACACGTGAGAGTAACAGGTTCACGCCTCCCAATGACCCCAAGAGTCAGAAGGCCTACTTCAGTACCAGCGTGGTCACTCTTGTTCATTGTACAAGACAATTATTATTTTCCTTCCTTACTCCTAACTTGTTTACACACTTTTTTGTGTGTTTGTTTCTACACGTGAGAGTAACAGGTTCACGCCTCCCAATGACCCCAAGAGTCAGAAGGCCTACTTCAGTACCAGCGTGGTCACTCTTGTTCACTGTACAAGACAATTATTATTTTCCTTCCTTACTCCTAACTTGATTACACACGTTTTTGTGTGTTTGTTTCTACACGTGAGAGTAACAGGTTCACGCCTCCCAATGACCCCAAGAGTCAGAAGGCCTACTTCAGTACCAGCGTGGTCACTCTTGTTCACTGTACAAGACAATTATTATTTTCCTTCCTTACTCCTAACTTGATTACACACGTTTTTGTGTGTTTGTTTCTACACGTGAGAGTAACAGGTTCACGCCTCCCAATGACCCCAAGAGTCAGAAGGCCTACTTCAGTACCAGCGTGGTCACTCTTGTTCACTGTACAAGACAATTATTATTTTCCTTCCTTACTCCTAACTTGATTACACACGTTTTTGTGTGTTTGTTTCTACACGTGAGAGTAACAGGTTCACGCCTCCCAATGACCCCAAGAGTCAGAAGGCCTACTTCAGTACCAGCGTGGTCACTCTTGTTCACTGTACAAAACAATTATTATTTTCTTTCTTACTCCTAACTTGATTACACACGTTTTTGTGTGTTTGTTTCTACACGTGAGAGTAACAGGTTCACGCCTCCCAATGACCCCAAGAGGCAGAAGGCGTACTTCAGTTCCAGCGAGGTCTCTCTTGTTCATTGTACAAGACAATTATTATTTTCCTTCCTTACTCCTAACTTGATTACACACGTTTTTTGTGTGTTTGTTTCTACACGTGAGAGTAACAGGTTCACGCCTCCCAATGACCCCAAGAGGCAGAAGGCCTACTTCAGTACCAGCGAGGTCTCTCTTGTTCATTGTACAAGACAATTATTATTTTCCTTCCTTACTCCTAACTTGAATACACACTTTTTTGTGTGTGTTTGTTTCTACACGTGAGAGTAACAGGTTCACGCCTCCCAATGACCCCAAGAGGCAGAGGCCTACTTCATTACCAGCGAGGTCTCTCCTGTTCACTGTACATGACAATTATTCTTTTCCTTTCTTACTCCTAACTTGAATACACACCTTTTTGTGTGTTTTGTTTCTACACATGAGAGTAACAGGCTCACGCCTCCCAATGACACCAAGAGGCAGAGGCCTACTTCATTACCAAGCGAGGTCTCTCTTGTTCATTGTACAAGACAATTATTATTTTCCTTCCTTACTCCTAACTTGATTACACACGTTTTTGTGTGTTTGTTTCTACACATGAGAGTAACAGGTTCACGCCTCCCAATGACCCCAAGAGTCAGAAGGCCTACTTCAGTACCAGCGAGGTCTCTCTTGTTCATTGTACAAGACAATTATTATTTTTCTTCCTTACTCCTAACTTGATTACACACGTTTTTGTGTGTTTGTTTCTACACGTGAGAGTAACAGGTTCACGCCTCCCAAAGACCCCAAGAGGCAGAAGGCCTACTTCAGTACCAGCGAGGTCTCTCCTGTTCACTGTACAAGATAATTATTATTTACCTTCCTTACTCCTAACTTGAATACACACCTTTTTGTGTGTTTTGTTTCTACACGTGAGAGTAACAGGTTCACACCTCCCAATGGCCCCAAGAGGCAGAAGGCCTACTTCAGCACCAGCGAGATTACTCTTGTTCACTGTACAAGACAATTATTATTTTCCTTCCTTACTCCTAACTTGTTTACACACTTTTTTGTGTGTTTGTTTCTACACGTGAGAGTAACAGGTTCATACCTCGCAATGTCCCTAAGAGGCAGAAGGCCTACTTCAGTACCAGCGAGGTCTCTCTTGTTCATTGTACAAGACAATTATTATTTTCCTTCCTTACTCCTAACTTGTTTACACACTTTTTTGTGTGTTTGTTTCTACACGTGAGAGTAACAGGTTCACACCTCGCAATGTCCCCAAGAGGCAGAAGGCCTACTTCAGTACCAGCGAGGTCTCTCTTGTTCATTGTACAAGACAATTATTATTTTCCTTCCTTACTCCTAACTTGTTTACACACTTTTTTTTGTGTTTGTTTCTACACGTGAGAGTAACAGGTTCACACCTCGCAATGTCCCCAAGAGGCAGAAGGCCTACTTCAGTACCAGCGAGGTCTCTCTTGTTCATTGTACAAGACAATTATTATTTTCCTTCCTTACTCCTAACTTGTTTACACACTTTTTTGTGTGTTTGTTTCTACACGTGAGAGTAACAGGTTCATACCTCGCAATGTCCCTAAGAGGCAGAAGGCCTACTTCAGTACCAGCGAGGTCTCTCTTGTTCATTGTACAAGACAATTATTATTTTCCTTCCTTACTCCTAACTTGTTTACACACTTTTTTGTGTGTTTGTTTCTACACGTGAGAGTAACAGGTTCACACCTCGCAATGTCCCCAAGAGGCAGAAGGCCTACTTCAGTACCAGCGAGGTCTCTCTTGTTCATTGTACAAGACAATTATTATTTTCCTTCCTTACTCCTAACTTGTTTACACACTTTTTTGTGTGTTTGTTTCTACACGTGAGAGTAACAGGTTCACACCTCGCAATGTCCCCAAGAGGCAGAAGGCCTACTTCAGTACCAGCGAGGTCTCTCTTGTTCATTGTACAAGACAATTATTATTTTCCTTCCTTACTCCTAACTTGATTACACACTTTTTTGTGTGTTTGTTTCTACACGTGAGAGTAACAGGTTCACACCTCGCAATGTCCCTAAGAGGCAGAAGGCCTACTTCAGTACCAGCGAGGTCTCTCTTGTTCATTGTACAAGACAATTATTATTTTCCTTCCTTACTCCTAACTTGTTTACACACTTTTTTGTGTGTTTGTTTCTACACGTGAGAGTAACAGGTTCATACCTCGCAATGTCCCTAAGAGGCAGAAGGCCTACTTCAGTACCAGCGAGGTCTCTCTTGTTCATTGTACAAGACAATTATTATTTTCCTTCCTTACTCCTAACTTGTTTACACACTTTTTTGTGTGTTTGTTTCTACACGTGAGAGTAACAGGTTCATACCTCGCAATGTCCCTAAGAGGCAGAAGGCCTACTTCAGTACCAGCGAGGTCTCTCTTGTTCATTGTACAAGACAATTATTATTTTCCTTCCTTACTCCTAACTTGTTTACACACTTTTTTGTGTGTTTGTTTCTACACGTGAGAGTAACAGGTTCACACCTCGCAATGTCCCCAAGAGGCAGAAGGCTGGATGATTTTTATATCTCTGCTGTATTCTTTATATCATATCATCCTATTATATGATATCAACAGTGTATCACGGATTATCATAGTAGCCCGCATCATAAACCTATATATATATATATATATATATATATATATATATATATATATATATATATATATATATAGTATATATATTGCATTACCAATGAATAAATTCCGTGATATGGGTTTGTTCTTGGACTTCAATGTCGCATTCGCCAAAATTAACATCTGTTATATTGGAACGAAAATGTTGGAATGGAAATGGTTTGATTTATTGATTAGCTTCAGAATGGCGTTAATGTTTGGCCATACATTGAGGGTATAATGTATTTGGGTGGTAAATATAATCGTATTGGGGATTTCTGGTTCGTTGTACGAATATTGCGATATTCTTGTTAGCTACCATTTAGGAGATAATCCTCACCCCCCTCTTGAACAGACATAACCACTAGTAGAGCAAGGGGTGTATTATTAAAAAATAATTCCAAAAAGCAAGTCTTTTAGAGAACATTGTTCTCTACAATATGGACATGTTTGAATGAACATAAGAAACAAACAAACCGAAGAACAAGCAGGTTTTAGAGCTGGACAATCCACGATAGATAACATTTCCACCTTAAAGATCATCTTAGGGAAAAAGGGTACAAAGAAATAAAGAAACCATGTAGACCTTCTAGATTTGGTAGCGAATAGCAATGCACCGATTTCGCAGATTTGGGAGAAAATGCAAAACTTGAATATAAACCCAATGCTCACTAAGCCCACACAAAGATATTATGAGGGAACGACGCCAAAATCAACATGTGTATTAACGCGGTGACAAAACAAGGGTCTGAGACAAGGTTGCGGTGACCACATCATACAAAACCAGGGTCTGAGACAAGGTTGCGGTGACCACATCATACAAAACCAGGGTCTGAGACAAGGTTGCGGTGACCACATCATACAAAACCAGGGTCTGAGACAAGGTTGCGGTGACCACTTCATACAAAACCAGGGTCTGAGACAAGGTTGCGGTGACCACATCATACAAAACCAGGGTCTGAGACAAGGTTGCGGTGACCACATCATACAAAACCAGGGTCTGAGACAAGGTTGCGGTGACCACATCATACAAAACAAGGGTCTGAGACAAGGTTGCGGTGACCACATCATACAAAACAAGGGTCTGAGACAAGGTTGCGGTGACCACATCATACAAAACAAGGGTCTGAGACAAGGTTGCGGTGACCACATCATACAAAACAAGGGTCTGAGACAAGGTTGCGGTGACCACATCATACAAAACAAGGGTCTGAGACAAGGTTGCGGTGACCACATCATACAAAACAAGGGTCTGAGACAAGGTTGCGGTGACCACATCATACAAAACAAGGGTCTGAGACAAGGTTGCGGTGACCACATCATACAAAACAAGGGTCTGAGACAAGGTTGCGGTGACCACATCATACAAAACAAGGGTCTGAGACAAGGTTGCGGTGACCACATCATACAAAACAAGGGTCTGAGACAAGGTTGCTTTTTATCACCCACCTTATTTTAGATCTATCTGGACAGATCCCTGGTTAGGAAATGCCGAAACACAGTAATAAGGGTCGAAGAAGATAAGGTGTTTACACATGGTTTTCTGAATTAAAACGTTTCATTTGTAAAGACTATTTCTCCTTGGAAAGAGGTCAGTACACATGAAACACATAACCTAATTGTTTCCCTAAATTTGATTATGTGTATTTAAGTTATGTGCTTCGATAATCAGGGTAGTGCTTACTTCAGACACATGGATTTTCTTGTTTTTATCGAACAGCACAGTAAGGGGGATTCAAGATGGGGGATAAATCCTAGGCATGATGAAGTTCTACATACAATCCTCTCCATAGAGAAGTGTCTTATAAAACCTAGGCGAGATAGAGAGGGGTCTATCTGCTACCTGGATGGAGTCATGAATTTTCCCTTAATTTTGCACTGTTAATTCAGTTAGCTAGCAGATAACTTATGGAGATGGATTTATAAAACTAAATTCCTTGTTTGTGTGCACCTTCTGTTTTCCACTGAAACGTCGAGAAGTGGAGTATTCAATTCATGTTAAGTTGCTGAAATCAGACGCACTTTGTGTCGTAGTTTTGCCGTCGTAAGCAGAAAAGCAAAGTGCGGAAATTTCGTCGCGTAAGCTGAAATGCCTTGCAGAAGTATAGAAAGTGGAAATAGGCAAACACTTGCACATCTGTATAGCCTGAATACTTAAAGGGAGACGAAACTATGCACCCTCTCTACACCCCTCGCGGGCTATAAGTCTCACTTACTATTACTAACAAAGGAGTTCCATGTTTCCTTTTTAATTCCTATCTCCGCAAGACGATACGTCTCTATGTTTCCACACAGTTTATAGGATCTCCTCCAACATCAGCGAAAGATGTGAATGTGGAGGCTAGTTTGCCACCTTAACTATCTATTTCGTTATTAGCTCCTTTCCATCTCTCCCCTTAGTTTTCTACCACCCACACAGCTTATAGGATCTCCTCCAACATCAGCGAAAGATGTGAATGTGGAGGCTAGTTTCCCACCTTAACTATCTATTTCGTTATTAGCTCTTTCTATCCCTCCCCTTAGTTTTCTACCACCCACACAGCTTATAGGATCTCCTCCAACATCAGCGAAAGATGTGAATGTGGAGGCTAGTTTCCCACCTTAACTATCTATTTCGTTATTAGCTCCTTTCCATCTCTCCCCTTAGTTTTCTACCACCCACACAGCTTATAGGATCTCCTCCAACATCAGCGAAAGATGTGAATGTGGAGGCTAGTTTCCCACCTTAACTATCTATTTCGTTATTAGCTCCTTTCCATCTCTCCCCTTAGTTTTCTACCACCCACACAGCTTATAGGATCTCCTCCAACATCAGCGAAAGATGTGAATGTGGAGGCTAGTTTCCCACCTTAACTATCTATTTCGTTATTAGCTCCTTTCCATCTCTCCCCTTAGTTTTCTACCACCCACACAGCTTATAGGATCTCCTCCAACATCAGCGAAAGATGTGAATGTGGAGGCTAGTTTCCCACCTTAACTATCTATTTCGTTATTAGCTCCTTTCCATCTCTCCCCTTAGTTTTCTACCACCCACACAGCTTATAGGATCTCCTCCAACATCAGCGAAAGATGTGAATGTGGAGGCTAGTTTCCCACCTTAACTATCTATTTCGTTATTAGCTCTTTTCCATCTCTCCCCTTAGTTTTCAACCACCCACACAGCTTATAGGATCTCCTCCAACATCAGCGAAAGATGTGAATGTGGAGGTTAGGATCTCCTCCAACATCAGCGAAAGATGTGAATGTGGAGGTTAGTTTCCCACCTTAACTATCTATTTCGTTATTAGCTCTTTTCCATCTCTCCCCTTAGTTTTCTACCACCCACACAGCTTATAGGATCTCCTCCAACATCAGCGAAAGATGTGAATGTGGAGGTTAGGATCTCCTCCAACATCAGCGAAAGATGTGAATGTGGAGGTTAGTTTCCCACCTTAACTATCTATTTCGTTATTAGCTCTTTTCCATCTCTCCCCTTAGTTTTCTACCACCCACACAGCTTATAGGATCTCCTCCAACATCAGCGAAAGATGTGAATGTGGAGGTTAGGATCTCCTCCAACATCAGCGAAAGATGTGAATGTGGAGGTTAGTTTCCCACCTTAACTATCTATTTCGTTATTAGCTCTTTTCCATCTCTCCCCTTAGTTTTCTACCACCCACACAGCTTATAGGATCTCCTCCAACATCAGCGAAAGATGTGAATGTGGAGGTTAGGATCTCCTCCAACATCAGCGAAAGATGTGAATGTGGAGGTTAGTTTCCCACCTTAACTATCTATTTCGTTATTAGCTCTTTTCCATCTCTCCCCTTAGTTTTCTACCACCCACACAGCTTATAGGATCTCCTCCAACATCAGCGAAAGATGTGAATGTGGAGGTTAGGATCTCCTCCAACATCAGCGAAAGATGTGAATGTGGAGGTTAGTTTCCCACCTTAACTATCTATTTCGTTATTAGCTCTTTTCCATCTCTCCCCTTAGTTTTCTACCACCCACACAGCCTATAGGATCTCCTCCAACATCAGCGAAAGATGTGAATGTGGAGGCTAGTTTCCCACCTTAACTATCTATTTCGTTATTAGCTCTTTTCCATCTCTCCCCTTAGTTTTCTACCACCCACACAGCTTATAGGATCTCCTCCAACATCAGCGAAAGATGTGAATGTGGAGGTTAGTTTCCCACCTTAACTATCTATTTCGTTATTAGCTCTTTTCCATCTCTCCCCTTAGTTTTTTGCCACCCACACAGCTTATAGGATCTCCTCCAACATCAGCGAAAGATGTGAATGTGGAGGCTAGTTTCCCACCTTAATTATCTATTTCGTTATTAGCTCTTTTCCATCTCTCCCCTTAGTTTTCTACCACCCACACAGCTTATAGGATCTCCTCCAACATCAGCGAAAGATGTGAATGTGGAGGCTAGTTTCCCACCTTAACTATCTATTTCGTTATTAGCTCTCTTCCATCTCTCCCCTTAGTTTTCTACCACCCACACAGCTTATACGATCTCCTCCAACATCAGCGAAAGATGTGAATGTGGAGGCTAGTTTCCCACCTTAACTATCTATTTCGTTATTAGCTCTCTTCCATCTCTCCCCTTAGTTTTCTACCACCCACAAAGATTATAGGATCTCCTCCAACATCAGCGAAAGATGTGAATGTGGAGGCTAGTTTCCCACCTTAACTATCTATTTCGTTATTAGCTCTTTTCCATCTCTCCCCTTAGTTTTCTACCACCCACAAAGATTATAGGATTCTTCTTCAACATCATCGGAAGAAGATATGGTTAGTTTCCTATCTCAGCTATTTTCATTGGTAGGTAGCTCAGTATTTAGTTCAGTATTATTTTCACGACTTATATGATTCTTCTAACAAGATCAGAAGTTTCCCAACTTGGTTGTCACTATTGCTATTTATCTCTCTTTTCATCTCTTGAATAGTCACATCAGCACTACATTGGCTTTATTTCCTATATATTTCATCAGTCTTCAGGAGATTCTTTTTACCAGATGTCTAAGAATAAAAAGAAAAATATCTAAACGCAACAGGTTTTAAAAATCTAGCATACAAATATTTAGATAAATGTAACCTAATTTGAATAAGATATTTCCATTTTGATTTGTCGTACTTAGTTTCACTGCGATAACAGGTTTACATATCTAAACTATTATTTTACGTATCAACCTGGACGTGACGATGTAAGAACTTAAAAAGTTCAGTTATCTCCAATATTTGTGAAAATTGAAAGCATTGTTAAGACCCTGAAGCCGGTATATTTACGGAGAAAAATTAATAAAGAACTCATCAAGTATCTTGTAACTATTACTTACTCAAGTATGAAACTACCTGGATCCAGATCCTCAAGACGGTAGTATATTTCCACAGAAATGGAGGAACCTCAGGAAAGTGAAAGGCTAAACTTGATTTTCCCGATGGAGTTTAGAGAAATTTGTATAGCATTAGAAGTTAAGAGAAAGAAAAGTCTTTTTCTTGTCACGTGACATAACTTCAAAATTTAATGTTTTAAAAAAAAAATAACTAATTGGTTTAGCTGAAAAATATTTTAATGGTTTTAGTGGCAAATGCTTGATGGTTCGACAGTGAGTTAGTTGCCTCTGTACACAGATACAGTTCAAACTTCAACTTGTTGGTGTAAGATATTTTAATGGTTTTAGTGGCAAATGGTTGATGGTTCGACAGTGAGTTGCCTCTGTACACAGATACAGTTCAAACTTCAACTTGTTGGTGTAAGATATTTTAATGGTTTTAGTGGAAAATACTTGATGGTTCGACAGTGAGTTAGTTGCCTCTGTACACAGATACAGTTCAAACTTCAACTTGTTGGTGTAAGATATTTTAATTGTTTTAGTGGCAAATGGTTGATGGTTCGACAGTGAGTTGCCTCTGGACACAGATACAGTTCAAACTTCAACTTGTTGGTGTAAGATATTTTAATTGTTTTATTGGCAAATGGTTGATGGTTCGACAGTGAGTTGCCTCTGGACACAGATACAGTTCAAACTTCAACTTGTTGGTGTAAGATATTTTAATGGTTTTAGTGGCAAATGGTTGATGGTTCGACAGTGAGTTGCCTCTGTACACAGATACAGTTCTAACTTCAACTTGTTGGTGTATGATATTTTAATGGTTTTAGTGGCAAATGGTTGATGGTTCGACAGTGAGTTGCCTCTGTACACAGATACAGTTCAAACTTCAACTTGTTGGTGTAAGATATTTTAATGGTTTTATTGGCAAATGGTTGATGGTTCGACAGTGAGTTGCCTCTGTACACAGATACAGTTCAAGCTCAACTTGTTGGTGTAAGATATTTTAATTGTTTTAGTGGCAAATGGTTGATGGTTCGACAGTGAGTTGCCTCTGTACACAGATACAGTTCAAACTTCAACTTGTTGGTGTAAGATATTTTAATGGTTTTAGTGGCAAATGGTTGATGGTTCGACAGTGAGTTGCCTCTGGACACAGATACAGTTCAAGCTCAACTTGTTGGTGTAAGATATTTTAATTGTTTTAGTGGCAAATGGTTGATGGTTCGACAGTGAGTTGCCTCTGGACACAGATACAGTTCAAGCTCAACTTGTTGGTGTAAGATATTTTAATGGTTTTAGTGGCAAATGGTTGATGGTTCGACAGTGAGTTAGTTGCCTCTGTACACAGATACAGTTCAAACTTCAACTTGTTGGTGTAAGATATTTTAATGGTTTTAGTGGAAAATACTTGATGGTTCGACAGTGAGTTAGTTGCCTCTGTACACAGATACAGTTCAAACTTCAACTTGTTGGTGTAAGATATTTTAATTGTTTTAGTGGCAAATGGTTGATGGTTCGACAGTGAGTTGCCTCTGGACACAGATACAGTTCAAACTTCAACTTGTTGGTGTAAGATATTTTAATTGTTTTATTGGCAAATGGTTGATGGTTCGACAGTGAGTTGCCTCTGGACACAGATACAGTTCAAACTTCAACTTGTTGGTGTAAGATATTTTAATGGTTTTAGTGGCAAATGGTTGATGGTTCGACAGTGAGTTGCCTCTGTACACAGATACAGTTCTAACTTCAACTTGTTGGTGTATGATATTTTAATGGTTTTAGTGGCAAATGGTTGATGGTTCGACAGTGAGTTGCCTCTGTACACAGATACAGTTCAATCTTCAACTTGTTCGTGTAAGATATTTTAATGGTTTTATTGGCAAATGGTTGATGGTTCGACAGTGAGTTGCCTCTGGACACAGATACAGTTCAATCTTCAACTTGTTGGTGTAAGATATTTTAATGGTTTTAGTGGCAAATGGTTGATGGTTCGACAGTGAGTTGCCTCTGTACACAGATACAGTTCAATCTTCAACTTGTTCGTGTAAGATATTTTAATGGTTTTAGTGGCAAATGGTTGATGGTTCGACAGTGAGTTGCCTCTGGACACAGATACAGTTCAAGCTCAACTTGTTGGTGTAAGATATTTTAATTGTTTTAGTGGCAAATGGTTGATGGTTCGACAGTGAGTTGCCTCTGTACACAGATACAGTTCAAACTTCAACTTGTTGGTGTAAGATATTTTAATGGTTTTAGTGGCAAATGGTTGATGGTTCGACAGTGAGTTGCCTCTGGACACAGATACAGTTCAAGCTCAACTTGTTGGTGTAAGATATTTTAATTGTTTTAGTGGCAAATGGTTGATGGTTCGACAGTGAGTTGCCTCTGGACACAGATACAGTTCAAGCTCAACTTGTTGGTGTAAGATATTTTAATGGTTTTAGTGGCAAATGGTTGATGGTTCGACAGTGAGTTGCCTCTGGACACAGATACAGTTCAAACTTCAACTTGTTGGTGTAAGATATTTTAATTGTTTTAGTGGCAAATGGTTGATGGTTCGACAGTGAGTTGCCTCTGGACACAGATACAGTTCTAACTTCAACTTGTTGGTGTATGATATTTTAATGGTTTTAGTGGCAAATGGTTGATGGTTCGACAGTGAGTTGCCTCTGTACACAGATACAGTTCAAACTTCAACTTGTTGGTGTAAGATATTTTAATGGTTTTAGTGGCAAATGGTTGATGGTTCGACAGTGAGTTGCCTCTGTACACAGATACAGTTCAATCTTCAACTTGTTCGTGTAAGATATTTTAATGGTTTTATTGGCAAATGGTTGATGGTTCGACAGTGAGTTGCCTCTGGACACAGATACAGTTCAAACTTCAACTTGTTGGTGTAAGATATTTTAATGGTTTTAGTGGCAAATGGTTGATGGTTCGACAGTGAGTTGCCTCTGGACACAGATACAGTTCTAACTTCAACTTGTTGGTGTATGATATTTTAATGGTTTTAGTAGCAAATGGTTGATGGTTCGACAGTGAGTTGCCTCTGGACACAGATACAGTTCTAACTTCAACTTGTTGGTGTAAGATATTTTAATTGTTTTAGTGGCAAATGGTTGATGGTTCGACAGTGAGTTGCCTCTGTACACAGATACAGTTCAAACTTCAACTTGTTGGTGTAAGATATTTTAATTGTTTTAGTGGCAAATGGTTGATGGTTCGACAGTGAGTTAGTTGCCTCTGTACACAGATACAGTTCAAACTTCAACTTGTTGGTGTAAGATATTTTAATGGTTTTAGTGGCAAATGGTTGATGGTTCGACAGTGAGTTGCCTCTGTACACAGATACAGTTCAAACTTGAACTTGTTGGTGTAAGATATTTTAATTGTTTTAGTGGCAAATGGTTGATGGTTCGACAGTGAGTTAGTTGCCTCTGTACACAGATACAGTTCAAACTTCAACTTGTTGGTGTAAGATATTTTAATGGTTTTAGTGGCAAATGGTTGATGGTTCGACAGTGAGTTGCCTCTGGACACAGATACAGTTCTAACTTAAACTTGTTGGTGTATGATATTTTAATGGTTTTAGTGGCAAATGGTTGATGGTTCGACAGTGAGTTGCCTCTGTACACAGATACAGTTCAAACTTCAACTTGTTGGTGTAAGATATTTTAATGGTTTTAGTGGCAAATGGTTGATGGTTCGACAGTGAGTTGCCTCTGGACACAGATACAGTTCAATCTTCAACTTGTTGGTGTAAGATATTTTAATTGTTTTAAGTGGCATTTGGTTGATGGTTCGACAGTGAGTTGCCTCTGGACACAGATACAGTTCAAACTTCAACTTGTTGGTGTAAGATATTTTAATTGTTTTAGTGTCAAATGGTTGATGGTTCGACAGTGAGTTGCTTCTGGACACAGATACAGTTCAAGCTTCAACTTGTTGGTGTAAGATATTTTAATTGTTTTAAGTGGCATTTGGTTGATGGTTCGACAGTGAGTTGCCTCTGGACACAGATACAGTTGAAGCTTCAACGTGCTGGTGTAAGATATTTTAATGGTTTTAGTGGCATTTGGTTGATGGTTCGACAGTGAATTGCCTCTGGACACAGATACAGTTGAAGCTTCAACTTGCTGGTGTAAGATATTTTAATGGTTTTATTGGCAAATGGTTGATGGTTCGACAGTGAGTTGCCTCTGGACACAAATACAGTTCAAACTTCAACTTGTTGGTTTAAGATATTTTCGGTCATTAGCCTCCGACCTGTGCATTTTGCTTTCTTTCAGATATGTTTTATTATCCCTTAAGTCAAACATGACAGATAACCACTTCATGGAATCTACCAATTAGAGACAGTGGTTGAAAAAGTGCCTCTCATGTGCTTGTCCTGAGCCCGCGTACGACGACGCACACTTTGTAGTTCTGAAATAATTGAGCGTTTTGAAATTTCTTTTGTTTCCTGTGACCTGAGTGTTTGTTTTCCCGTCTGGAGACGCTGTGTCCACTCTCTCCCGGTCGGACAATGCCGTGCAGATATTTATGGTAATTCCTGTAGCACTTGCATTTAACGATTCACCCTCGGCACGATCTTGCGCCGTTCGAGACACATCTTCACTGTTTTAATTAACTCTGCCTTCGTCCGCCGTAGCCGATTACTTTGCGTAATTTGTTGCATCTGCGACGCGCAGGATCAGTTATCTAGAGGATATATTAAATTAAATTAATTCATTCGATTCACGGCTCAGATCAGATAAAAGAGAAACGCTGGTTAAGCCCGGTGACGGCTGGCGCGCTCTATCTTAGCGTTAATAAAGACGACCGTTTCATTATGTAAATATGAGTAGAACATTTATGGGAATGGTCGCGCAGAGAATCGATATCGCTTCTCCCACGTTATCTTTGTCCTACGTATCCAAATATAGAGCTGTGAAAAAATAATCAAAAAAGTTCCAGGATTCCAGTTTACAGAAATGTATAATTTCTCTTTTACTCGTTTCGAAAGATATAAGCAAAGGATTTCTAATTGTAAAAACAATAACGGTAAATTACTAGAGTTTTGTACAATTGCTGTCTACATAGGCCCTACATCCACTTTCGTTGCTCGAAAAGGTCCTAAATCTGGCCTTACTTGCATCAGGAGGGGGGTAAACTTGTATACATCCTGTAGATTATCTGAATAGTTCTATGTATTACATTCTATGGCATGAATCCTAACCTTCTCTAGCTTAGCGTACACCCACTTCCATTGCACAGTAAACGCCTTATTTATCTAACTTTCGCTTTAATAAACTACATAGAAAATATAAACAAAAGTTGTTTTATATCAAGCAACTTTTATTAAAAGGTTAATATTATGTTTTACTCTTGTAACTTATTTAAAAACCTCTCTCTAAATATATCTAATACCTACAGAAAATATCATATTTAGTCGTAACCTTACAGATTGTGTCCCAGAATAGCTTAAATAAAACTAAGTAAAAGATTATAAGAATAATTAGTTCTGACTTACTAAAATTTAACAAATTCCTCTACAAATGTTATCCTCTATTACAGGTAGTAGTCTAACTTTAACCTAAATTAATTATGTTTACACTCGCAGAGATTGTAGTTAAGTAAAAGCGGTTGTCTTGCGAGTCAGGTACAGCAAAGTTTCAACGTTATCGTCCTCAGGCCTTATTTCTCCTGCACTCTATTAAAAAAATAATCCCTGACATAACCATAGTAGATTTATGAAACAGTGCATAAAGATGCAGTGATCTAATGAAACCAGCCACTGCAAGAAGAATAGAGTCTGGCAACGATAACGCACCCGTTATTGAAACTTACCTGTGTAAATAAACAGTTGTACCTGACTCGCAAGTCAACCGCTTTTATTTAACATTAAACCTAACTATTATACAAGTCAACCGCTGTTATTTAACATTAAACCTAACTATTATACAAGTCAACCGCTTTTATTTAACATTAAACCTAACTATTATACAAGTCAACCGCTGTTATTTAACATTAAACCTAACTATTATACAAGTCAACCGCTGTTATTTAACATTAAACCTAACTATTATACAAGTCAACCGCTTTTATTTAACATTAAACCTAACTATTATACAAGTCAACCGCTGTTATTTAACATTAAACCTAACTATTATACAAGTCAACAGCTTTTATTTAACATTAAACCTAACTATTATACAAGTCAACCGCTTTTATTTAACATTAAACCTAACTATTATACAAGTCAACCCCTTTTATTTAACATTAAACCTAACTATTATACAAGTAAACCGCTTTTATTTAACATTAAACCTAACTATTATACAAGTCAACCGCTGTTATTTAACATTAAACATAGCTATTATACAAGTCAACCGCTTTTATTTAACATTAAACCTAGCTATTATACAAGTCAACCGCTTTTATTTAACATTAAACCTAACTATTATACAAGTCAACCGCTTTTATTTAACATTAAACCTAACTATTATACAAGTCAACCGCTGTTATTTAACATTAAACCTAACTATTATACAAGTCAACCGCTGTTATTTAACATTAAACCTAGCTATTATACAAGTCAACAGCTTTTATTTAACATTAAACCTAACTATTATACAAGTCAACCGCTTTTATTTAACATTAAACCTAACTATTATACAAGTCAACCCCTTTTATTTAACATTAAACCTAACTATTATACAAGTCAACCGCTTTTATTTAACATTAAACCTAACTATTATACAAGTCAACCGCTTTTATTTAACATTAAACCTAACTATTATACAAGTCAACCGCTGTTATTTAACATTAAACCTAGCTATTATACAAGTCAACCGCTTTTATTTAACATTAAACCTAACTATTATACAAGTCAACCCCTTTTATTTAACATTAAACCTAACTATTATACAAGTCAACCGCTTTTATTTAACATTAAACCTAACTATTATACAACAACCGCTTTTATTTAACATTAAACCTAACTATTATACAACAACCGCTTTTATTTAACATTAAACCTAACTATTATACAAGTCAACCGCTGTTATTTAACATTAAACATAGCTATTATACAAGTCAACCGCTTTTATTTAACATTAAACCTAACTATTATACAAGTCAACCGCTGTTATTTAACATTAAACCTAGCTATTATACAAGTCAACCGCTTTTATTTAACATTAAACCTAGCTATTATACAAGTCAACCGCTTTTATTTAACATTAAACCTAACTATTATACAAGTCAACCGTTTTTATTTAACATTAAACCTAACTATTATACAAGTCAACCCCTTTTATTTAACATTAAACCTAACTATTATACAACAACCGCTTTTATTTAACATTAAACCTAACTATTATACAACAACCGCTGTTATTTAACATTAAACCTAACTATTATACAAGTCAACCGCTGTTATTTAACATTAAACCTAACTATTATACAAGTCAACCGCTGTTATTTAACATTAAACGTAACTATTATACAAGTCGACCGCTGTTATTTAACATTAAACCTAACTATAATACAAGTCAACCGCTGTTATTTAACATTAAACCTAACTATTATACAAGTCAACCGCTTTTATTTAACATTAAACCTAACTATTATACAAGTCAACCGCTGTTATTTAACATTAAACCTAGCTATTATACAAGTCAACCGCTTTTATTTAACATTAAACGTAACTATTATACAAGTCAACCGCTTTTATTTAACATTAAACCTAACTATTATACAAGTCAACCGCTGTTATTTAACATTAAACCTAACTATTATACAAGTCAACCGCTTTTATTTAACATTAAACCTAACTATTATACAAGTCAACCGCTGTTATTTAACATTAAACCTAACTATTATACAAGTCAACCGCTGTTATTTAACATTAAACCTAACTATTATACAAGTCAACCGCTTTTATTTAACATTAAACCTAACTATTATACAACAACCGCTGTTATTTAACATTAAACCTAACTATTATACAAGTCAACCGCTGTTATTTAACATTAAACCTAGCTATTATACAAGTCAACCGCTGTTATTTAACATTAAACCTAACTATTATACAAGTCAACCGCTGTTATTTAACATTAAAGCTAACTATTATACAAGTCAACCGCTTTTATTTATCATTAAACCTAACTATTATATTCTAAATGATATGCAAAACGCTTTTTCTCTCATAGTAGATTCATGTCAAGCCATATTGGTTTAACATATTTTTGTTTCTGTGCTTCTTACTAGGTAAATAGTTTCCATGTAAATTAACAAAAATGTAAGCCCAATATTTAAATGAATTATAAGCCATACTAACCTAGCAAAAACTTCGAAACGTCGAAAAATCTGGTGACTTATTTTTCAATTTCTGGCATTGGTTCACACTGTCCTTATATATATCTTGTTCAAATTTTGTTTTGTTAATAAAATAATTTTTATTCATTCATTCAAGTTCAAATCATTTATTAAAACTTCTAGTGGATGATACTGGTATTACAGTTTTTTTTCAAATATTAATATTAATTGATTTAATTTAATGAATTAATTTTAGTTTTATATGGGATAAACTTGCATGCAATATAGATATTTCGTCACATTTGGCTAAAAATAAGTTATAACAAACGATTTCACAAAACAGCTGATTTTATGTTGTAGGTTATGTGGTAGAACCGCTGTTTTAACGCATAGGTTATGTTACTTTATTTATATTAATTGTAATTGTTTGGCAAAAGTAACTAAAATAAAATTTTGTTTGTTTACCTTAAATAGAAGTTGAATTGAAAAAAATTATGTTATTTGTTTAATATATTTTGTATTTAAAAAAATGGGAAAATATAAAAATGAGGAACCTATATTAAGATTATTTTATGGATGAGTAATATCAAGAGATGAGTAAATGTGTTCTCACGACGTTACAATAACAGCTGCACAGAATTCGTATTCATTTCTGTTCATATTGGCAACGATACTTACTCAGTTTCTCTTCTATGAATGAGTAATATCAAGAGATGAGTAAATGTGTTCTCACGACGTTACAATAACAGCTGCACAGAATTCGTATTCATTTCTGTTCATATTGGCAACGATACTTACTCAGTTTCTCTTCTATGAATGAGTAATATCAAGAGATGAGTAAATATGTTCTCACGACGTTACAATAACAGCTGCACAGAATTCGTATTCATTTCTGTTCATATTGGCAACGATACTTTCTCAGTTTCTCTTCTATGAATGAGTAATATCAAGAGATGAGTAAATGTGTTCTCACGACGTTACAATAACAGCTGCACAGAATTCGTATTCATTTCTGTTCATATTGGCAATGATACTTACTCAGTTTCTCTTCTATGAATGAGTAATATCAAGAGATGAGTAAATGTGTTCTCACGACGTTACAATAACAGCTGCACAGAATTCGTATTCATTTCTGTTCATATTGGCAACGATACTTACTCAGTTTCTCTTCTATGAATGAGTAATATCAAGAGATGAGTAAATATGTTCTCACGACGTTACAATAACAGCTGCACAGAATTCGTATTCATTTCTGTTCATATTGGCAACGATACTTACTCAGTTTCTCTTCTATGAATGAGTAATATCAAGAGATGAGTAAATGTGTTCTCACGACGTTACAATAACAGCTGCACAGCATTCGTATTCATTTCTGTTCATATTGGCAACGATACTTACTCAGTTTCTCTTCTATGGATGAGTAATATCAAGAGATGAGTAAATGTGTTCTCACGACGTTACAATAACAGCTGCACAGAATTCGTATTCATTTCTGTTCATATTGGCAACGATACTTACTCAGTTTCTCTTCTATGAATGAGTAATATCAAGAGATGAGTAAATGTGTTCTCACGACGTTACAATAACAGCTGCACAGAATTCGTATTCATTTCTGTTCATTTGGCAACGATACTTACTCAGTTTCTCTTCTATGAATGAGTAATATCAAGAGATGAGTAAATGTGTTCTCACGACGTTACAATAACAGCTGCACAGAATTCGTATTCATTTCTGTTCATATTGGCAACGATACTTACTCAGTTTCTCTTCTATGAATGAGTAATATCAAGAGATGAGTAAATATGTTCTCATGACGTTACAATAACAGCTGCACAGAATTCGTATTCATTTCTGTTCATATTGGCAACGATACTTACTCAGTTTCTCTTCTATGAATGAGTAATATCAAGAGATGAGTAAATATGTTCTCACGACGTTACAATAACAGCTGCACAGAATTCGTATTCATTTCTGTTCATATTGGCAACGATACTTGCTCAGTTTCTCTTCTATGAATGAGTAATATCAAGAGATGAGTAAATGTGTTCTCACGACGTTACAATAACAGCTGCACAGAATTCGTATTCATTTCTGTTCATATTGGCAACGATACTTACTCAGTTTCTCTTCTATGAATGAGTAATATCAAGAGATGAGTAAATGTGTTCTCACGACGTTACAATAACAGCTGCACAGAATTCGTATTCATTTCTGTTCATATTGGCAACGATACTTACTCAGTTTCTCTTCTATGAATGAGTAATATCAAGAGATGAGTAAATGTGTTCTCACGACGTTACAATAACAGCTGCACAGAATTCGTATTCATTTCTGTTCATATTGGCAACGATACTTACTCAGTTTCTCTTCTATGAATGAGTAATATCAAGAGATGAGTAAATATGTTCTCACGACGTTACAATAACAGCTGCACAGAATTCGTATTCATTTCTGTTCATATTGGCAACGATACTTTCTCAGTTTCTCTTCTATGAATGAGTAATATCAAGAGATGAGTAAATGTGTTCTCACGACGTTACAATAACAGCTGCACAGAATTCGTATTCATTTCTGTTCATATTGGCAACGATACTTACTCAGTTTCTCTTCTATGAATGAGTAATATCAAGAGATGAGTAAATGTGTTCTCACGACGTTACAATAACAGCTGCACAGAATTCGTATTCATTTCTGTTCATATTGGCAACGATACTTACTCAGTTTCTCTTCTATGAATGAGTAATATCAAGAGATGAGTAAATATGTTCTCACGATGTTACAATAACAGCTGCACAGAATTCGTATTCATTTCTGTTCATATTGGCAACGATACTTACTAAGTTTCTCTTCTATGAATGAGTAATATCAAGAGATGAGTAAATGTGTTCTCACGACGTTACAATAACAGCTGCACAGAATTCGTATTCATTTCTGTTCATATTGGCAACGATACTTACTCAGTTTCTCTTCTATGGATGAGTAATATCAAGAGATGAGTAAATGTGTTCTCACGACGTTACAATAACAGCTGCACAGAATTCGTATTCATTTCTGTTCATATTGGCAACGATACTTACTCAGTTTCTCTTCTATGAATGAGTAATATCAAGAGATGAGTAAATGTGTTCTCACGACGTTACAATAACAGCTGCACAGAATTCGTATTCATTTCTGTTCATATTGGCAACGATACTTACTCAGTTTCTCTTCTATGAATGAGTAATATCAAGAGATGAGTAAATGTGTTCTCACGACGTTACAATAACAGCTGCACAGAATTCGTATTCATTTCTGTTCATATTGGCAACGATACTTACTCAGTTTCTCTTCTATGAATGAGTAATATCAAGAGATGAGTAAATATGTTCTCACGACGTTACAATAACAGCTGCACAGAATTCGTATTCATTTCTGTTCATATTGGCAACGATACTTACTCAGTTTCTCTTCTATGAATGAGTAATATCAAGAGATGAGTAAATATGTTCTCACGACGTTACAATAACAGCTGCACAGAATTCGTATTCATTTCTGTTCATATTGGCAACGATACTTGCTCAGTTTCTCTTCTATGAATGAGTAATATCAAGAGATGAGTAAATGTGTTCTCACGACGTTACAATAACAGCTGCACAGAATTCGTATTCATTTCTGTTCATATTGGCAACGATACTTACTCAGTTTCTCTTCTATAGGCAATGGATGTGAAATAATCCCCGGTCGATTTTATCCGCACATACAGTACCATGGAGAAATGCACTCTGCGACTGCGTGGGTAATTTGGCAGACAAATTATTCTACGCTGGCTATTTGCTTTGTTTCCATTCATATATTTTGTATCGATTGTTAAGTGACTAAATATAATTTTGAATACATGCATATAAGTTTGGACCGATAGATTTCCCTTTATCGCTGATAACGTTCAAGGTCGTCGGACAGAAAGGAATCCAGGAGCGAGCGCAGGAGGGGAGGGGATCGAAGCAGGTTTTTCTTGGCTACGGTGCAGAATCAGACGTTGCCGAGTGCGAGAGAGAAGGAGAGCTTGAGACCACACGACCACTCTGGTCCGTACGTTTAACGATAAGTGTTGTACGCAATAATTCGCCAGTTTTTTCTTCACCAGTGTTTGTGCCAATTGAACGTGCTGTTATATTTTCTGTGAGTCAATTGAATGGCGTGATGGTAAGTTCATTCGTGTGAGTGCGATTGTTACCGCGGCTGGGCGTTGTTGCGTTGGTGGCGAGACGTTCAGTTTAGATTGGAAAATACCTGTAGGTGTTTATATTGTTTCTCTGAAACAGATCTGTCATCTCATGAATTTTGTGCAAGTTGGATGGAACGTCGGCTGTAAAAGGTCGATTCTAACAGCCTTTATTCTGCCAACAGTTTTTAACAAATTATTTGTTTGATTTTTAATTTTAAATCATAAGACCAGCATAAACAAAATATTATTTTCTATTAACTTATACTCAGATAAATAACACAGAAAGAAGTCATTTAGTAGTCATTATTGAAAGACAATAAATCTCAAGAATAAAACCTAACCTAGTTTATACAATCAAAGAATTTTCAATATAAAATTTTTACTTATATATTGTCATTAAATACATCAAAATATGTTTTGCTGCTTTGTTGAATGTGAAAGTTATTTTTTTTGTTCTAACTTTTCACAATAACCTAACTTTTCTTAGTAAGCTAATCTAAATTAAATCTCGTTCCATTTACGTTTACAAAACATTACGTTAACAATTCTACATTTTGTTGGAATTAGTTCTTACTGTATTATTTCTGTTTTGTCTTGCGGGATAGGTTTTACCAGGTTTCGTATATTCCGTGATCTGAGATTTTCATATCATTGTATTCTGGTTAAATTTGTTTAACGAAGCATATAAATTGAACACACTACTATCTTATTTTTATGGTGATTTCAAACTAACTGGGGTAAATTTTCAATTATTTCTTTACAGTGACGAACCCTAACCTAAACTTAAAATAAATTACATTTGATTAATTCGAGTATTTAGGATGATTTTATATTTTGTTAGGTTAATAGAAGGAATTTTCTAATTATAATTTTTCAGTAAATGACTCTAACCTAACCTTAAAATAAATTACATTATGATTAATTGGAGTATTTAGGATGATTTTATATTTTCTTAAGTTGACTGAAGGAATTTTCCAATCATGATTTTCCAGTATATGACTCTAACCTAACCTTAAAATAAATTACATTTGATTAATTCGAGTATTTAGGATGATTTTATATTTTGTTAGGTTAACTGAAGGAATTTTCTAATTATAATTTTTCAGTATATGACTCTAACCTAACCTTAAAATAAATTACATTTGATTATTTCGAGTATTTAGGATGATTTTATATTTTGTTAGGTTAATAGAAGGAATTTTCTAATTATAATTTTTCAGTAAATGACTCTAACCTAACCTTAAAATAAATTACATTATGATTAATTGGAGTATTTAGGATGATTTTATATTTTGTTAAGTTGACTGAAGGAATTTTCCAATCATGATTTTCCAGTATATGACTCTAACCTAACCTTAAAATAAATTACATTTGATTAATTCGAGTATTTAGGATGATTTTATATTTTGTTAGGTTAACTGAAGGAATTTTCTAATTATAATTTTTCAGTATATGACTCTAACCTAACCTTAAAATGAATTACATTTGATTATTTCGAGTATTTAGGATGATTTTATATTTTGTTAGGTTAATAGAAGGAATTTTCTAATTATAATTTTTCAGTAAATGACTCTAACCTAACCTTAAAATAAATTACATTATGATTAATTGGAGTATTTAGGATGATTTTATATTTTGTTAAGTTGACTGAAGGAATTTTCCAATCATGATTTTCCAGTATATGACTCTAACCTAACCTTAAAATAAATTACATTATGATTAATTGGAGTATTTAGGATAATTTTATATTTTGTTAGGTTAACTGAAGGAATTTTCTAATTATAATTTTTCAGTAAATGACTAACCTAACCTTAGAATAAATTACATTTGATTAATTCAAGTATTTAGGATGATTTTATATTTTGTTAAGTTGTACTGAAGGAATTTTCTAATTATAATTTTTCAGTATATGACTCTAACCTAACCTTAAAATAAATTACATTTGATTAATTCGAGTATTTAGGATGATTTTATATTTTGTTAGGTTAACTGAAGGAATTTTCTAATTATAATTTTGCAGTATATGACTCTAACCTAACCTTAAAATAAATTACATTTGATTATTTCGAGTATTTAGGATGATTTTATATTTTGTTAGGTTAATAGAAGGAATTTTCTAATTATAATTTTTCAGTAAATGACTCTAACCTAACCTTAAAATAAATTACATTATGATTAATTGGAGTATTTAGGATGATTTTATATTTTGTTAAGTTGACTGAAGGAATTTTCTAATTATAATTTTTCAGTAAATGACTCTAACCTAACCTTAAAATAATTTACATTTGACTAATTTGTATTTAGTATGATTTTATATTTTATTAAGTTAACTGGAGGAATTTTCCAATTACTGTTTTACAGTGACTGACCCTAACCTAACCTTTAACTAAATAACATTATAAATAATAGGGTCATTTAAGACGATCTTAGATTTTGTTGGTGCCTGCGAAGTTTTTAGTTCTGTCACAGCAACAGATCGTAATATTGCGTAACCTAACCTAAGTTAAAATAAACTACACTTAGCGATATTTATATCTGTTCAGGCGAAGATATTTTTCATGAATATATTATTGAGCCGGACAGTAACACATTTTGGTTAACCATTGACACTAATGTTCGGTCACTATTAAAGGTTTTATTACGGAACACGTTTTGCTGGCATAACAAGAAATATACGCTGTAACCGATGCAAAAATATAATTTTCTTGTGCTGTCAATTAAAACGATTCGGTATTTTTAAATAATTAAAAATCGTTGAAAATTACGATTTGTAACAATAATAATTTTGTTTACCTGAGTTTGTTGGTTCCTGAGTTTTGTATATGATTAGTATAAGTGTTTCTTGTGTATTCTCTATCTGCTTCGGTAACGTATGTGTAGGGTTGTTGTAACACTTCTTTATTAGTACGTGCAATATTTAATATTTCTAAACAATTTTAATACATTTATGAAACGTTTGTACGTAAAAGTCTAGTAAAACTGCTGCTACTCCTTAGTATGGGAGACACTGTTTTGCCGCGTCCTTCAGCATAAGCAGACAAACGAAACACACCAACTTGACACGCAGTAGATATATATATAACAAAACACTATTGGATTACTAGCATAAAATAGTAAAACTGCTGCTACTCCTTAGTATGGGAGACACTGTTTTGCCGCGTCCTTCAGCATAAGCAGACAAACGAAACACACCAACTTGACACGCAGTAGATATATATATAACAAAACACTATTGGATTACTAGCATAAAATAGTAAAACTGCTGCTACTCCTTAGTATGGGAGACACTGTTTTGCCGCGTCCTTCAGCATAAGCAGACAAACGAAACACACCAACTTGACACGCAGTAGATATATATATAACAATACACTACTGGATTACTAGCATAAAATAGTAAAACTGCTGCTACTCCTTAGTATGGGAGACACTGTTTTGCCGCGTCCTTCAGCATAAGCAGACAAACGAAACACACCAACTTGACACGCAGTAGATATATATAACAAAACACTATTGGATTACTAGCATAAAATAGTAAAACTGCTGTTACTCCTTAGTATGGGAGACACTGTTTTGCCGCGTCCTTCAGCATAAGCAGACAAACGAAACACACCAACTTGACACGCAGTAGATATATATATAACAAAACACTATTGGATTACTAGCACAAAATAGTAAAACTGCTGTTACTCCTTAGTATGGGAGACACTGTTTTGCCGCGTCCTTCAGCATAAGCAGACAAACGAAACACACCAACTTGACACGCAGTAGATATATATAACAAAACACTATTGGATTACTAGCATAAAATAGTAAAACTGCTGTTACTCCTTAGTATGGGAGACACTGTTTTGCCGCGTCCTTCAGCATAAGCAGACAAACGAAACACACCAACTTGACACGCAGTAGATATATATAACAAAACACTATTGGATTACTAGCATAAAATAGTAAAACTGCTGTTACTCCTTAGTATGGGAGACACTGTTTTGCCGCGTCCTTCAGCATAAGCAGACAAACGAAACACACCAACTTGACACGCAGTAGATATATATAACAAAACACTATTGGATTACTAGCATAAAATAGTAAAACTGCTGTTACTCCTTAGTATGGGAGACACTGTTTTGCCGCGTCCTTCAGCATAAGCAGACAAACGAAACACACCAACTTGACACGCAGTAGATATATATAACAAAACACTATTGGATTACTAGCATAAAATAGTAAAACTGCTGTTACTCCTTAGTATGGGAGACACTGTTTTGCCGCGTCCTTCAGCATAAGCAGACAAACGAAACACACCAACTTGACACGCAGTAGATATATATAACAAAACACTATTGGATTACTAGCATAAAATAGTAAAACTGCTGTTACTCCTTAGTATGGGAGACACTGTTTTGCCGCGTCCTTCAGCATAAGCAGACAAACGAAACACACCAACTTGACACGCAGTAGATATATATATAACAAAACACTATTGGATTACTAGCATAAAATAGTAAAACTGCTGTTACTCCTTAGTATGGGAGACACTGTTTTGCCGCGTCCTTCAGCATAAGCAGACAAACGAAACACACCAACTTGACACGCAGTAGATATATATATAACAAAACACTATTGGATTACTAGCATAAAATAGTAAAACTGCTGTTACTCCTTAGTATGGGAGACACTGTTTTGCCGCGTCCTTCAGCATAAGCAGACAAACGAAACACACCAACTTGACACGCAGTAGATATATATATAACAAAACACTATTGGATTACTAGCATAAAATAGTAAAACTGCTGTTACTCCTTAGTATGGGAGACACTGTTTTGCCGCGTCCTTCAGCATAAGCAGACAAACGAAACACACAAACTTGACACGCAGTAGATATATATAACAAAACACTATTGGATTACTAGCATAAAATAGTAAAACTGCTGTTACTCCTTAGCATGGGAGACACTGTTTTGCCGCGTCCTTCAGCATAAGCAGACAAACGAAACACACCAACTTGACACGCAGTAGATATATATAACAAAACACTATTGGATTACTAGCATAAAATAGTAAAACTGCTGTTACTCCTTAGTATGGGAGACACTGTTTTGCCGCGTCCTTCAGCATAAGCAGACAAACGAAACACACCAACTTGACACGCAGTAGAAATATATAACAAAACACTATTGGATTACTAGCATAAAATAGTAAAACTGCTGCTACTCCTTAGTATGGGAGACACTGTTTTGCCGCGTCCTTCAGCATAAGCAGACAAACGAAACACACCAACTTGACACGCAGTAGATATATATAACAAAACACTATTGGATTACTAGCATAAAATAGTAAAACTGCTGCTACTCCTTAGTATGGGAGACACTGTTTTGCCGCGTCCTTCAGCATAAGCAGACAAACGAAACACACCAACTTGACACGCAGTAGATATATATAACAAAACACTATTGGATTACTAGCATAAAATAGTAAAACTGCTGCTACTCCTTAGTATGGGAGACACTGTTTTGCCGCGTCCTTCAGCATAAGCAGACAAACGAAACACACCAACTTGACACGCAGTAGATATATATAACAAAACACTATTGGATTACTAGCATAAAATAGTAAAACTGCTGCTACTCCTTAGTATGGGAGACACTGTTTTGCCGCGTCCTTCAGCATAAGCAGACAAACGAAACACACCAACTTGACACGCAGTAGATATATATAACAAAACACTATTGGATTACTAGCATAAAATAGTAAAACTGCTGCTACTCCTTAGTATGGGAGACACTGTTTTGCCGCGTCCTTCAGCATAAGCAGACAAACGAAACACACCAACTTGACACGCAGTAGATATATATAACAAAACACTATTGGATTACTAGCATAAAATAGTAAAACTGCTGCTACTCCTTAGTATGGGAGACACTGTTTTGCCGCGTCCTTCAGCATAAGCAGACAAACGAAACACACCAACTTGACACGCAGTAGATATATATATAACAAAACACTATTGGATTACTAGCATAAA
This sequence comes from Prosapia bicincta, assembly GCA_036971475.1. Lineage (NCBI taxonomy): Eukaryota > Metazoa > Arthropoda > Insecta > Hemiptera > Cercopidae > Prosapia > Prosapia bicincta. The sequence goes on from JBAIZL010000007.1 coordinate 36,724,196, forward strand.
ATAGTAAAACTGCTGTTACTCCTTAGTATGGGAGACACTGTTTTGCCGCGTGCTTCAGCATAAGCAGACAAACGAAACACACCAACTTGACACGCAGTAGATATATATATATAACAAAACACTATTGGATTACTAGCATAAAATAGTAAAACTGCTGTTACTCCTTAGTATGGGAGACACTGTTTTGCCGCGTCCTTCAGCATAAGCAGACAAACGAAACACACCAACTTGACACGCAGTAGATATATATATAACAAAACACTATTGGATTACTAGCATAAAATAGTAAAACTGCTGTTACTCCTTAGTATGGGAGACACTGTTTTGCCGCGTCCTTCAGCATAAGCAGACAAACGAAACACACCAACTTGACACGCAGTAGATATATATAACAAAACGCTATTGGATTACTTGCATAAAATAGTAAAACTGCTGTTACTCCTTAGTATGGGAGACACTGTTTTGCCGCGTCCTTCAGCATAAGCAGACAAACGAAACACACCAACTTGACACGCAGTAGATATATATATAACAAAACACTATTGGATTACTAGCATAAAATAGTAAAACTGCTGTTACTCCTTAGTATGGGAGACACTGTTTTGCCGCGTCCTTCAGCATAAGCAGACAAACGAAACACACCAACTTGACACGCAGTAGATATATATATAACAAAACACTATTGGATTACTAGCATAAAATAGTAAAACTGCTGTTACTCCTTAGTATGGGAGACACTGTTTTGCCGCGTCCTTCAGCATAAGCAGACAAACGAAACACACCAACTTGACACGCAGTAGATATATATAACAAAACGCTATTGGATTACTAGCATAAAATAGTAAAACTGCTGTTACTCCTTAGTATGGGAGACACTGTTTTGCCGCGTCCTTCAGCATAAGCAGACAAACGAAACACACCAACTTGACACGCAGTAGATATATATATAACAAAACACTATTGGATTACTAGCATAAAATAGTAAAACTGCTGTTACTCCTTAGTATGGGAGACACTGTTTTGCCGCGTCCTTCAGCATAAGCAGACAAACGAAACACACCAACTTGACACGCAGTAGATATATATATAACAAAACACTATTGGATTACTAGCATAAAATAGTAAAACTGCTGTTACTCCTTAGTATGGGAGACACTGTTTTGCCGCGTCCTTCAGCATAAGCAGACAAACGAAACACACCAACTTGACACGCAGTAGATATATATATAACAAAACACTATTGGATTACTAGCATAAAATAGTAAAACTGCTGTTACTCCTTAGTATGGGAGACACTGTTTTGCCGCGTCCTTCAGCATAAGCAGACAAACGAAACACACCAACTTGACACGCAGTAGATATATATAACAAAACGCTATTGGATTACTTGCATAAAATAGTAAAACTGCTGTTACTCCTTAGTATGGGAGACACTGTTTTGCCGCGTCCTTCAGCATAAGCAGACAAACGAAACACACCAACTTGACACGCAGTAGATATATATAACAAAACGCTATTGGATTACTTGCATAAAATAGTAAAACTGCTGTTACTCCTTAGTATGGGAGACACTGTTTTGCCGCGTCCTTCAGCATAAGCAGACAAACGAAACACACCAACTTGACACGCAGTAGATATATATATAACAAAACACTATTGGATTACTAGCATAAAATAGTAAAACTGCTGTTACTCCTTAGTATGGGAGACACTGTTTTGCCGCGTCCTTCAGCATAAGCAGACAAACGAAACACACCAACTTGACACGCAGTAGATATATATAACAAAACGCTATTGGATTACTTGCATAAAATAGTAAAACTGCTGTTACTCCTTAGTATGGGAGACACTGTTTTGCCGCGTCCTTCAGCATAAGCAGACAAACGAAACACACCAACTTGACACGCAGTAGATATATATATAACAAAACACTATTGGATTACTAGCATAAAATAGTAAAACTGCTGTTACTCCTTAGTATGGGAGACACTGTTTTGCCGCGTCCTTCAGCATAAGCAGACAAACGAAACACACCAACTTGACACGCAGTAGATATATATATAACAAAACACTATTGGATTACTAGCATAAAATAGTAAAACTGCTGTTACTCCTTAGTATGGGAGACACTGTTTTGCCGCGTCCTTCAGCATAAGCAGACAAACGAAACACACCAACTTGACACGCAGTAGATATATATATAACAAAACACTATTGGATTACTAGCATAAAATAGTAAAACTGCTGTTACTCCTTAGTATGGGAGACACTGTTTTGCCGCGTCCTTCAGCATAAGCAGACAAACGAAACACACCAACTTGACACGCAGTAGATATATATAACAAAACACTATTGGATTACTAGCATAAAATAGTAAAACTGCTGTTACTCCTTAGTATGGGAGACACTGTTTTGCCGCGTCCTTCAGCATAAGCAGACAAACGAAACACACCAACTTGACACGCAGTAGATATATATATAACAAAACACTATTGGATTACTAGCATAAAATAGTAAAACTGCTGCTACTCCTTAGTATGGGAGACACTGTTTTGCCGCGTCCTTCAGCATAAGCAGACAAACGAAACACACCAACTTGACACGCAGTAGATATATATATAACAAAACACTATTGGATTACTAGCATAAAATAGTAAAACTGCTGCTACTCCTTAGTATGGGAGACACTGTTTTGCCGCGTCCTTCAGCATAAGCAGACAAACGAAACACACCAACTTGACACGCAGTAGATATATATATAACAAAACACTATTGGATTACTAGCATAAAATAGTAAAACTGCTGCTACTCCTTAGTATGGGAGACACTGTTTTGCCGCGTCCTTCAGCATAAGCAGACAAACGAAACACACCAACTTGACACGCAGTAGATATATATATAACAAAACACTATTGGATTACTAGCATAAAATAGTAAAACTGCTGCTACTCCTTAGTATGGGAGACACTGTTTTGCCGCGTCCTTCAGCATAAGCAGACAAACGAAACACACCAACTTGACACGCAGTAGATATATATATAACAAAACACTATTGGATTACTAGCATAAAATAGTAAAACTGCTGCTACTCCTTAGTATGGGAGACACTGTTTTGCCGCGTCCTTCAGCATAAGCAGACAAACGAAACACACCAACTTGACACGCAGTAGATATATATAACAAAACACTATTGGATTACTAGCATAAAATAGTAAAACTGCTGTTACTCCTTAGTATGGGAGACACTGTTTTGCCGCGTCCTTCAGCATAAGCAGACAAACGAAACACACCAACTTGACACGCAGTAGATATATATATAACAAAACACTATTGGATTACTAGCATAAAATAGTAAAACTGCTGTTACTCCTTAGTATGGGAGACACTGTTTTGCCGCGTCCTTCAGCATAAGCAGACAAACGAAACACACCAACTTGACACGCAGTAGATATATATATAACAAAACACTATTGGATTACTAGCACAAAATAGTAAAACTGCTGCTACTCCTTAGTATGGGAGACACTGTTTTGCCGCGTCCTTCAGCATAAGCAGACAAACGAAACACACCAACTTGACACGCAGTAGATATATATATAACAAAACGCTATTGGATTACTAGCATAAAATAGTAAAACTGCTGCTACTCCTTAGTATGGGAGACACTGTTTTGCCGCGTCCTTCAGCATAAGCAGACAAACGAAACACACCAACTTGACACGCAGTAGATATATATATAACAAAACGCTATTGGATTACTAGCATAAAATAGTAAAACTGCTGTTACTCCTTAGTATGGGAGACACTGTTTTGCCGCGTCCTTCAGCATAAGCAGACAAACGAAACACACCAACTTGACTCGCAGTAGATATATATATAACAAAACACTATTGGATTACTAGCATAAAATAGTAAAACTGCTGCTACTCCTTAGTATGGGAGACACTGTTTTGCCGCGTCCTTCAGCATAAGCAGACAAACGAAACACACCAACTTGACACGCAGTAGATATATATATATAACAAAACACTATTGGATTACTAGCATAAAATAGTAAAACTGCTGCTACTCCTTAGTATGGGAGACACTGTTTTGCCGCGTCCTTCAGCATAAGCAGACAAACGAAACACACCAACTTGACACGCAGTAGATATATATATAACAAAACACTACTGGATTACTAGCATAAAATAGTAAAACTGCTGCTACTCCTTAGTATGGGAGACACTGTTTTGCCGCGTCCTTCAGCATAAGCAGACAAACGAAACACACCAACTTGACACGCAGTAGATATATATAACAAAACACTATTGGATTACTAGCATAAAATAGTAAAACTGCTGTTACTCCTTAGTATGGGAGACACTGTTTTGCCGCGTCCTTCAGCATAAGCAGACAAACGAAACACACCAACTTGACACGCAGTAGATATATATATATAACAAAACACTATTGGATTACTAGCACAAAATAGTAAAACTGCTGTTACTCCTTAGTATGGGAGACACTGTTTTGCCGCGTCCTTCAGCATAAGCAGACAAACGAAACACACCAACTTGACACGCAGTAGATATATATAACAAAACACTATTGGATTACTAGCATAAAATAGTAAAACTGCTGTTACTCCTTAGTATGGGAGACACTGTTTTGCCGCGTCCTTCAGCATAAGCAGACAAACGAAACACACCAACTTGACACGCAGTAGATATATATAACAAAACACTATTGGATTACTAGCATAAAATAGTAAAACTGCTGTTACTCCTTAGTATGGGAGACACTGTTTTGCCGCGTCCTTCAGCATAAGCAGACAAACGAAACACACCAACTTGACACGCAGTAGATATATATAACAAAACACTATTGGATTACTAGCATAAAATAGTAAAACTGCTGTTACTCCTTAGTATGGGAGACACTGTTTTGCCGCGTCCTTCAGCATAAGCAGACAAACGAAACACACCAACTTGACACGCAGTAGATATATATAACAAAACACTATTGGATTACTAGCATAAAATAGTAAAACTGCTGTTACTCCTTAGTATGGGAGACACTGTTTTGCCGCGTCCTTCAGCATAAGCAGACAAACGAAACACACCAACTTGACACGCAGTAGATATATATAACAAAACACTATTGGATTACTAGCATAAAATAGTAAAACTGCTGTTACTCCTTAGTATGGGAGACACTGTTTTGCCGCGTCCTTCAGCATAAGCAGACAAACGAAACACACCAACTTGACACGCAGTAGATATATATATAACAAAACACTATTGGATTACTAGCATAAAATAGTAAAACTGCTGCTACTCCTTAGTATGGGAGACACTGTTTTGCCGCGTCCTTCAGCATAAGCAGACAAACGAAACACACCAACTTGACACGCAGTAGATATATATAACAAAACACTATTGGATTACTAGCATAAAATAGTAAAACTGCTGCTACTCCTTAGTATGGGAGACACTGTTTTGCCGCGTCCTTCAGCATAAGCAGACAAACGAAACACACCAACTTGACACGCAGTAGATATATATAACAAAACACTATTGGATTACTAGCATAAAATAGTAAAACTGCTGTTACTCCTTAGTATGGGAGACACTGTTTTGCCGCGTCCTTCAGCATAAGCAGACAAACGAAACACACCAACTTGACACGCAGTAGATATATATAACAAAACACTATTGGATTACTAGCATAAAATAGTAAAACTGCTGCTACTCCTTAGTATGGGAGACACTGTTTTGCCGCGTCCTTCAGCATAAGCAGACAAACGAAACACACCAACTTGACACGCAGTAGATATATATAACAAAACACTATTGGATTACTAGCATAAAATAGTAAAACTGCTGCTACTCCTTAGTATGGGAGACACTGTTTTGCCGCGACCTTCAGCATAAGCAGACAAACGAAACACACCAACTTGACACGCAGTAGATATATATATAACAAAACACTATTGGATTACTAGCATAAAATAGTAAAACTGCTGTTACTCCTTAGTATGGGAGACACTGTTTTGCCGCGTGCTTCAGCATAAGCAGACAAACGAAACACACCAACTTGACACGCAGTAGATATATATATAACAAAACACTATTGGATTACTAGCATAAAATAGTAAAACTGCTGTTACTCCTTAGTATGGGAGACACTGTTTTGCCGCGTCCTTCAGCATAAGCAGACAAACGAAACACACCAACTTGACACGCAGTAGATATATATATAACAAAACACTATTGGATTACTAGCATAAAATAGTAAAACTGCTGTTACTCCTTAGTATGGGAGACACTGTTTTGCCGCGTCCTTCAGCATAAGCAGACAAACGAAACACACCAACTTGACACGCAGTAGATATATATAACAAAACGCTATTGGATTACTTGCATAAAATAGTAAAACTGCTGTTACTCCTTAGTATGGGAGACACTGTTTTGCCGCGTCCTTCAGCATAAGCAGACAAACGAAACACACCAACTTGACACGCAGTAGATATATATATAACAAAACACTATTGGATTACTAGCATAAAATAGTAAAACTGCTGTTACTCCTTAGTATGGGAGACACTGTTTTGCCGCGTCCTTCAGCATAAGCAGACAAACGAAACACACCAACTTGACACGCAGTAGATATATATAACAAAACACTATTGGATTACTAGCATAAAATAGTAAAACTGCTGTTACTCCTTAGTATGGGAGACACTGTTTTGCCGCGTCCTTCAGCATAAGCAGACAAACGAAACACACCAACTTGACACGCAGTAGATATATATATAACAAAACACTATTGGATTACTAGCATAAAATAGTAAAACTGCTGTTACTCCTTAGTATGGGAGACACTGTTTTGCCGCGTCCTTCAGCATAAGCAGACAAACGAAACACACCAACTTGACACGCAGTAGATATATATAACAAAACGCTATTGGATTACTAGCATAAAATAGTAAAACTGCTGTTACTCCTTAGTATGGGAGACACTGTTTTGCCGCGTCCTTCAGCATAAGCAGACAAACGAAACACACCAACTTGACACGCAGTAGATATATATATAACAAAACACTATTGGATTACTAGCATAAAATAGTAAAACTGCTGTTACTCCTTAGTATGGGAGACACTGTTTTGCCGCGTCCTTCAGCATAAGCAGACAAACGAAACACACCAACTTGACACGCAGTAGATATATATATAACAAAACACTATTGGATTACTAGCATAAAATAGTAAAACTGCTGTTACTCCTTAGTATGGGAGACACTGTTTTGCCGCGTCCTTCAGCATAAGCAGACAAACGAAACACACCAACTTGACACGCAGTAGATATATATAACAAAACACTATTGGATTACTAGCATAAAATAGTAAAACTGCTGTTACTCCTTAGTATGGGAGACACTGTTTTGCCGCGTCCTTCAGCATAAGCAGACAAACGAAACACACCAACTTGACACGCAGTAGATATATATATAACAAAACACTATTGGATTACTAGCATAAAATAGTAAAACTGCTGTTACTCCTTAGTATGGGAGACACTGTTTTGCCGCGTCCTTCAGCATAAGCAGACAAACGAAACACACCAACTTGACACGCAGTAGATATATATATAACAAAACACTATTGGATTACTAGCATAAAATAGTAAAACTGCTGTTACTCCTTAGTATGGGAGACACTGTTTTGCCGCGTCCTTCAGCATAAGCAGACAAACGAAACACACCAACTTGACACGCAGTAGATATATATATAACAAAACACTATTGGATTACTAGCACAAAATAGTAAAACTGCTGTTACTCCTTAGTATGGGAGACACTGTTTTGCCGCGTCCTTCAGCATAAGCAGACAAACGAAACACACCAACTTGACACGCAGTAGATATATATATAACAAAACACTATTGGATTACTAGCATAAAATAGTAAAACTGCTGCTACTCCTTAGTATGGGAGACACTGTTTTGCCGCGTCCTTCAGCATAAGCAGACAAACGAAACACACCAACTTGACACGCAGTAGATATATATATAACAAAACACTATTGGATTACTAGCATAAAATAGTAAAACTGCTGCTACTCCTTAGTATGGGAGACACTGTTTGCCGCGTCCTTCAGCATAAGCAGACAAACGAAACACACCAACTTGACACGCAGTAGATATATATATAACAAAACGCTATTGGATTACTAGCATAAAATAGTAAAACTGCTGTTACTCCTTAGTATGGGAGACACTGTTTTGCCGCGTCCTTCAGCATAAGCAGACAAACGAAACACACCAACTTGACTCGCAGTAGATATATATATAACAAAACACTATTGGATTACTAGCATAAAATAGTAAAACTGCTGCTACTCCTTAGTATGGGAGACACTGTTTTGCCGCGTCCTTCAGCATAGGCAGACAAACGAAACACACCAACTTGACACGCAGTAGATATATATATAACAAAACACTATTGGATTACTAGCATAAAATAGTAAAACTGCTGCTACTCCTTAGTATGGGAGACACTGTTTTGCCGCGTCCTTCAGCATAAGCAGACAAACGAAACACACCAACTTGACACGCAGTAGATATATATATAACAAAACACTATTGGATTACTAGCATAAAATAGTAAAACTGCTGCTACTCCTTAGTATGGGAGACACTGTTTTGCCGCGTCCTTCAGCATAAGCAGACAAACGAAACACACCAACTTGACACGCAGTAGATATATATATAACAAAACACTATTGGATTACTAGCATAAAATAGTAAAACTGCTGCTACTCCTTAGTATGGGAGACACTGTTTTGCCGCGTCCTTCAGCATAAGCAGACAAACGAAACACACCAACTTGACACGCAGTAGATATATATATAACAAAACACTATTGGATTACTAGCATAAAATAGTAAAACTGCTGCTACTCCTTAGTATGGGAGACACTGTTTTGCCGCGTCCTTCAGCATAAGCAGACAAACGAAACACACCAACTTGACACGCAGTAGATATATATATAACAAAACACTATTGGATTACTAGCATAAAATAGTAAAACTGCTGCTACTCCTTAGTATGGGAGACACTGTTTTGCCGCGTCCTTCAGCATAAGCAGACAAACGAAACACACCAACTTGACACGCAGTAGATATATATAACAAAACACTATTGGATTACTAGCATAAAATAGTAAAACTGCTGCTACTCCTTAGTATGGGAGACACTGTTTTGCCGCGTCCTTCAGCATAAGCAGACAAACGAAACACACCAACTTGACACGCAGTAGATATATATATAACAAAACACTATTGGATTACTAGCATAAAATAGTAAAACTGCTGTTACTCCTTAGTATGGGAGACACTGTTTTGCCGCGTCCTTCAGCATAAGCAGACAAACGAAACACACCAACTTGACACGCAGTAGATATATATAACAAAACACTATTGGATTACTAGCATAAAATAGTAAAACTGCTGCTACTCCTTAGTATGGGAGACACTGTTTTGCCGCGTCCTTCAGCATAAGCAGACAAACGAAACACACCAACTTGACACGCAGTAGATATATATATAACAAAACACTATTGGATTACTAGCATAAAATAGTAAAACTGCTGCTACTCCTTAGTATGGGAGACACTGTTTTGCCGCGTCCTTCAGCATAAGCAGACAAACGAAACACACCAACTTGACACGCAGTAGATATATATATAACAAAACACTATTGGATTACTAGCACAAAATAGTAAAACTGCTGCTACTCCTTAGTATGGGAGACACTGTTTTGCCGCGTCCTTCAGCATAAGCAGACAAACGAAACACACCAACTTGACACGCAGTAGATATATATAACAAAACACTATTGGATTACTAGCATAAAATAGTAAAACTGCTGTTACTCCTTAGTATGGGAGACACTGTTTTGCCGCGTCCTTCAGCATAAGCAGACAAACGAAACACACCAACTTGACACGCAGTAGATATATATATAACAAAACACTATTGGATTACTAGCATAAAATAGTAAAACTGCTGCTACTCCTTAGTATGGGAGACACTGTTTTGCCGCGTCCTTCAGCATAAGCAGACAAACGAAACACACCAACTTGACACGCAGTAGATATATATAACAAAACACTATTGGATTACTAGCATAAAATAGTAAAACTGCTGTTACTCCTTAGTATGGGAGACACTGTTTTGCCGCGTCCTTCAGCATAAGCAGACAAACGAAACACACCAACTTGACACGCAGTAGATATATATATAACAAAACACTATTGGATTACTAGCATAAAATAGTAAAACTGCTGCTACTCCTTAGTATGGGAGACACTGTTTTGCCGCGTCCTTCAGCATAAGCAGACAAACGAAACACACCAACTTGACACGCAGTAGATATATATAACAAAACACTATTGGATTACTAGCATAAAATAGTAAAACATCATAGATTCAACAGGAAAATGTATCGATTAATTTGGCGTTTTTATTTTTAATAGACTAATATAAAACGTAAACCTATAATTTTGGGGAAAACGAGTATAGGCCTAAATATTTTCTTCTTCTTCTGCACCAAACAACGGTAAAACCAGATATGTTTAGGATACAAGCTCTCAAGTAACATAAAAACATATCCTGGGCTATATAAACGCAAAACAAATACGGTAGAATTATGAGTAAAAACGATCTATTTTTGTAATATACAAACTAATTATTAACAAGTAGAAAACATCAATTCGTAAAATATGATTATCTATTGTAGTAACTCATAGTAAATATGAGTAAAAACGTTATTTTCCATTGGCATACAAACTCATTACAGTTAGGATGGAATCACATTTAATACACGGTGGTTACTTTAATAGGAAAAGCAATTAGAATTATGAGTAAACTCATTTTTTCCTTTGCTATTAAATCACGTTAAAATTAAAGGTAGACTAATCGATAAGTCATTGCTATGATATAGAAAGTAACAGATAACATAGAAATATATATATATATATATATATATATATATATATATATATATATATATACATTTAAAAAGATTCCTTTATATGCATGCAAACTCATTGCAACTATGGTTAAAGTGCGAGCTTTTCTTTTCCTATCTAAGCATGACAAATATTATTAAAACTTGAGTTTTAATCTTTCCTTTTGGTATACAAAATGCCTAGGATTGTATTGGTCAGCTGACACTTTGGACCTGCGGGATTCAGCGATAGATCGAGGCGACCTTGGACTTCCATCGACCCATAGGGTTGAGACAATATGTAGTATAAACAACAACAAGACTAAATAGGTAGTCACGGGAGCGTTCTAATAGGATTGTCTAAGGATTAGAACGGGAAGGGGATGAGGGATGGCGATGGCTCCTGATGTTTTATAGACGACGAATACACAATTTCTGCCTAAGAGCCACGCCGCAGCTTATAAAATTGTACCTGTAATTGTAATTTACTCATTAGATGGAATTAGGCCTATAAGTGCAAAACTATTTCTTCATTGTCATATGAATATGTTACAGTTATCATAGCATTATGCGTAAAACATTACCTATTAATGTGGAATGCAAATCTTTTACAATGACGATGTAATCGTATGTTTTCACTTGGTCTGTAAACTTGAAACAATTCCATTTTTGTAACACAAACACAGCTAACAAGGAGATTAGTCTCAATGTTGTAATTGTAAAATATAGAACCATTCATAACGTTTGGATGAATATTGCTTGGACTAGACAGCAATACAAACCTTTCAACAAAGCTCTTTCGGGAAATCAATTTAATTAATTTTGTAGTTGTAATATAATCAAATTAGACAGTTTTTATTAAATATATATATATATATATATATAATATTCCTGATACTAGAATTTTTCTAATCATATCTTGCGCACAACCGAGACAATCCACGGAAATTCCAAAGATAAGAAAACCGCTAACAATGTTGAAGCTTTCTTTGGATCTGGAAGTGGTATTTAAACATCCTTTGTAGAATGTCAGTGGAATTGTGGTTGAAAGATATAGCTTTTTTATTTCTTTAGGCGCTGGATATTGGCTGTTAGTAGCACATAATTATATGAAAGCTGAGTTTTTTTAAATTCCTGATCAAAGCAGACTTTTTATTTTGAGAGATATAATAAAATAATTTTTATATCATGAAAAAACTGTAAGGGGCAGAGTATGCAATCCAGTTACACATCACTTTATTTTGTGATTTAAATCAGAATGAAAACAACCTTCTATCTCTGTTATTTTATGAAGATAAAGTTAAAGTTTTATATAACACAAAAAAATGCCGAGCGTGTGACTAAAAGTACGTCAGGAACTGATATTTAGCAAAACGTTAGAACAGACGAATGTAACTCGTTCCACTATAGAAATGCATTGGTCCAGTTAGTCTTAGGAGAGCTGTTGGGTTCTAGTGCCACTGACAAATACTCATACAAAAAGGGAATCTTACCAACAAACGTAGCAAAACATGGTACTTTCGCGCGGTGCTGAGATGAATAGCTAGAACTTGTTATTTGTACAATTGTTTTCATATTTGACTAACTTGTTCGCCACAGCTGTAAATAAGTTAATGGATGGGATACACTTTGTCAGCGTCTGATGGTGTAAACACTTGCCATTGATACCGGTCGGGATGGAATCTCGTGTTTTCAAATATCTGTACACGCCTTAATGTCAACTATTAATACTGTACTCCTTGATAGTGTACAGATAGATATAAAACTTTCACGCATTACTTAAACGGTAAAAGGCTAAACTTTGAATCTCTTTAAGTTTAGACAGTAATTTGTCTTTTAAAATAAACATTTGCAATGAGAATGCTTCGAGTTTATGCACATTCGCGTGCACGCGCACACGCATCCCATACGCCTTTTAAAATTCTCTGTGTTTTTCTGTCTGTTTAAATTTCAAATAGCTTATTTGATAATCGTTTTTATTAAAGAATAACTTGTATCACATCAGGTTTTTTAAAGATTTGCTATTGTACATATGTTATTGTAAGAACATTAGCTGAGTAAAAAAAATTAAGGCACGAGTATTTCTTTTTTTCAATTCCTACTAGTAGTTCCGTATATATATATATATATATATATATATATATATATATATATATAGCCTATATATATATATATATATATATATATATATATGTATATATATATATATATATATATATATATATATACATATACATACACACACACACACACACACACACACACACACACACACACACACACACACACACACACACACACACACCTTGTACAAATATTCAATCGTTAATTGAAAACATTTTTATCCACCCACAAGGTTCAAATAATTTTTTTTTTTTTAATCTCTAATGGATGGCAATTGAAGTTAATACAGTTTTTCTAATATTCATTCATTATACATTTTCAAGAAAAACAGTGGTACAATATATTACAATGAAAATATTGGAAAGAACCCCAATACCACAAAAATAATCAATAATAACAAATAAAACAAGTTACTTAAGATTAAACCCTTATGTACATTTCGATGACCATGTCATCATCATCAGAGGGTCTTATTACAAAGTTATCACTATAGTTTGTAACGTCCCGTTTGCTAGATTGTATCTTTGTAATTAGACCCTCTGATGTTGATGACATGGTCATCGAAATGTACATAAGGACATGTATCTTAAGTAACTTGTTTTATTTGTTATTGTTGTGGTATTGTGGTTTTTCCAATATTTTCATTGAAATATTAATTAATTAATTTTTTTTTTTACTTGGGGGGTCTCGGACAGTTTTGAAATGAACGAAATCCATTCATATTGAATGTTTGAAACCCGGCACTTAGCTCTGAACCAACTTTCCATAGTTAGATATACATTTCTGAAAGATGTATATTTATGATGTTTTGATTGCCCCCAACTGGTTGTCGTCGAAACCTCCATTGTACAACCTTTTATAGTTGCCATGGCTACCCCAAAATATCGTAAATAATTCTCTAGGATTAAAAATTAAAGAAAACAATAAACAAATAATATAAACAACAATTTAAAAAAGACTATTCCTATTTAGGCCGAGAAGGATAAATTTGTTTCAGTTACTTTTTATTAAATAATTTCAATTTAATAAATAAAGTAACGTAACGTATGAGTTAATACAGCTGTTCTACTACATGACCTATACCATAGAATCAGCTGTTTTATGCAATCATTTGTTATCCCTACTTGAAACAAAATAGGGCGAAATAACTATATTGCATACCTTGCCCCTTTTGTGAAAGGTTTTTTTCATGTAAAACTAAATTCAATTCATAAAATTTAATTAATGAATAATTAGTGTTTGAAAAAACTGTAGTAACATCAAGTGTCATCCATTACAAGTTTTAAAAAATGTATTAGAACTTGAGTGAATGAATAAAAAAGTATTTTATTAACGATTAAAAATTTAAACAAGATATATATAAGGAGAGTGTGAACTAATAGAAGGAATTGAATAAAAAAAACTGGATTAATGGTATCGAACCTTGCTTTATAAACAGACAATGCAAAAAAAAAATACAACACAACGCAATCGACGAAAAAAAGCGTTTAAACAGTAACAAACAAAAATAATAGTCTAGCATCATACATAGAAAAAAATGGAAAAAGTTGAAGGAAATTGGCTTTTTATTTTGCCAGTTAATATTGTTACTGTGTCATATGTAAAAACATATTTGTATAAACTGTTATTATAAAATAAAAAGAAACTAAAGTGAAATTTTTCTTTGTTGACCTCAGTAGAAATTTAAAACATTTTGTTTAACTTAAAAATTTGCATTACTTGTTTTATTGGATTAACCTAATATGTATTTAGGAATTTCCTTTTCTAAAAGGAATTTTGAGCCACAACTCTCTGGATAGAGGACGGTGAACATAGTTTTTAAAAAATACTTTAATGTAATGGTGATTTCACTAAAATAAATTATCTATTGTATTAAAGACCAGTTATTTAAAAAATGTTATAAAGGGCATAATTAGAGGTAAGCTAGTCCTTATGTTATAAGTTGGTAATACTACGTAGCGTCTGATGGTGCGATCGTTACGAAACGCGTCAAGAAATAATAAAATTACAGTTAGAAGAGCAAATGTTTGAAAAATGTCAAAGCAATAAAAAAATAAGCAGTACAAAGAATATAACGCAATAGAACACAAAGGAAGGATCGGGAAGACGCGCAATCTTACTTTCTGCTTTTATTTTTCTTTAGTTGATTCTAGTAACTTTTATTTGGACATTATAATGAAACTTACGTAGTTTTCAACGTGACGTAACGCAAAATCTAAAGAAACGTTTGCATTGTTTTTTTTTTATATAATTACACACTCTACTTCATTTCGCCCGGGCAGAATCACTTCTGCCATGTCCGGTTGTACGATACGATCGATCTATTTCATCGATTAAGCATCACGGCATTCCATCAGGGCACATTCCTACCCTGAAACAGTAGCGTGGAGATTGTTAATTGACGGGTGGGGCACTCCGTAGAGACCGCATCGGGACGTGGTTTGGGTTTCCCACAGGCCACCGACGGACCTACATAGGTTTCTAGCGAGTGTTCTTTTAGATAAAGGGGTTATTTGTCGCGATTTATTGTAGGTTATTTACAAGGTTAAGGGTCGTTAGGGGATTTGTAGAATCATAGCTTTGTAAAATTATTTAGGTCATGCTTTTTAAATTATTATTATTTTTAATTAAAATATTAAAGTTTTTTTAAGAACGCTCGTTTAATGGAGACGTTTAAAGTGTCTGAAACGAGCTATATTTGTGTGCACGTATGTTGTGTATCTATAAAATTTCCCAAATTTACTAAAACCTGGTCGTGTTTAGTGGTAACTGAAGACTGACTTCTCTCCCCGTGTAAAATTCTTCACTCCCAACTCTAGTTTATTTTTAGATTGACTATTTGCCCATCTTTTCCAAATCTTTTTGCAGGCAGTTTAAGCTTCAAGCCCTTAACAGTCGTAACGCACATTCCCTCATTGGACAAACTATCATGCTTATATTCTTTAGAAAATTAACGGATTGACAGATCTCGATAGGGGCAAAAGACCTTGCGGCTTTCCGCTATGGCAGTTGAACGCTCACATAATGCATGTCATACCCTATAAAATATCAACGGTTCAATATACCACTCCCTTTTAAAAATGTTTATGTAAGTGACATTTATTATAGAAGTAAGTAGCTTTATTCTCTTGCACGTGTGGTGTAACGCTGGCATAGCGCGGATCACGTGTGGTCGTAACACTGGCGTAGCACTGTACACGTGTGGTTGTAACGCTGGCGTAGCGCGGATCACGTGTGGTCGTAACACTGGCGTAGAACTGTACACGTGTGGTTGTAACGCTGGCGTAGCGCGGATCACGTGTGGTCGTAACACTGGCGTAGCACTGTACACGTGTGGTTGTAACGCTGGCGTAGCGCGGATCACGTGTGGTCGTAACACTGGCGTAGCACTGTACACGTGTGGTTGTAACGCTGGCGTAGCTCGGTATACGTGTGGTGTAACACTGGCGTAGCACAATACACGTGTTGTTGTAACGCTGTCGTAGCACAGTGCACGTGTTGTGGTAACGCTGGCGTAGCACGGTGCACGTGTTGTTGTAACGCTGGCGTAGCAGGGTACACATGTTCTTGTAACGCTGGCGTAGGACAGTACACGTGTTCTTGTAACGCTGGCGTAGCACAGTACACGTGTTGTTGTAACGCTGGCGTAGCTCGGTATACGTGTGGTGTAACACTGGCGTAGCACAATACACGTGTTGTTGTAACGCTGGCGTAGGACAGTACACGTGTTGTTGTAACGCTAGCGCAGCACAGTACACGTGAAGTTGTAACACTGGCGTAGCACAATACACGTGTTGTTGTAACGCTGGCGTAGGACAGTACACGTGTTGTTGTAACGCTGGCGTAGCACAGTATACGTGTTGTAACGCTGGCGTAGCACAGTACACATGTTGTTGTAACGCTGGCGTAGGACAGTACACGTGTTGTAACGCTGGCGTAGCACAGTACACATGTTGTTGTAACGCTGGCGTAGCACAGTATACGTGTTGTAACGCTGGCGTAGCACAGTACACATGTTGTTGTAACGCTGGCGTAGCACAGTATACGTGTTGTAACGCTGGCGTAGCACAGTACACATGTTGTTGTAACGCTGGCGTAGCACAGTATACGTGTTGTAACACTGGCGTAGCACAATACACGTGTTGTTGTAACGCTGGCGTAGGACAGTACACGTGTTGTTGTAACGCTGGCGTAGCACAGTATACGTGTTGTAACGCTGGCGTAGCACAGTACACATGTTGTAACGCTGGCGTAGTACGGTAGGGTTTCGCCGTTCGAGTTTACCTGGCATCCCCATTTTGACGACAAATACGTTAGCCTCCGGCCTCCAGGTAACTACTTTCCGTTGCCCTCGTGTAATCATTACCTAGTGTATTAATATATAATTCTCTGGTCCGACTTAGTGTTCCAAAGCAAAGGAAGGGAGCTATAATTACTTGACGTTATCCTGATCGTGTGACGTCATCCTAAAATTCTTAGATGATAAAGATATCGCTGATTAAAACTAGACTCCATTTTGAAACGGTAAACTGTTTCCCTTGGGTTCTGAAACGTTCCCAACATCGCTTGACTGAGCAATCTTAAGGGTTATTTATAATAAACACTTTGACAAAATATCGAATCCAAATCAAAAAGTTTTTAAATAAATATTCAAAAAATTTTGAGTATAAACTATAAAATCTAAACATTCATATAACCTAAATTATAACATTTTATAACCCTCACAATTTTACTGTCGTCACAGAATGAATAAATTTCATTATTCATGTAGAATTACGGCATTTTATTAGATTTACAAAGTTGCAATTTTATTATCCACACATGCAATATTTTATTATCTTCAGAGATTTGGTACATTTTATAATTCTCTCGGAATTACAACATTTTATTATGATAACAGATTTGGTACATTTTATATTTTAACATAATTTTTGAATTTTATTATCCTTACATATTTGCAACATCTTACTATGGTCACATATATGTTACATTTTATAATTCTAACAATTACATTTTATTATAATCACAGTTTTGTTACATTTTATAATCTTCACAGAATTACATTTTATTATGACCACAGTTTTGTTACATTTTATAATCTTCACAGAATTACATTTTATTATAACCACAGTTTTGTTACATTTTATAATCTTCACAGAATTACATTTTATTATGACCACAGTTTTGTTACATTTTATAATCTTCACAGAATTACATTTTATTATGACCACAGTTTGTTACATTTTATAATCTTCACAGAATTACATTTTATTATGACCACAGTTTTGTTACATTTTATAATCTTCACAGAATTACATTTTATTATGACTACAGTTTTGTTACATTTTATAATCTTCACAGAATTACATTTTATTATGACCACAGTTTTGTTACATTTTATAATCTTCACAGAATTACATTTTATTATAACCACAGTTTTGTTACATTTTATAATCTTCACAGAATTACATTTTATTATGACCACAGTTTTGTTACATTTTATAATCTTCACAGAATTACATTTTATTATGACCACAGTTTGTTACATTTTATAATCTTCACAGAATTACATTTTATTATAATCACAGTTTTGTTACATTTTATAATCTTCACAGAATTACATTTTATTATGACCACAGTTTTGTTACATTTTATAATCTTCACAGAATTACATTTTATTATGACCACAGTTTTGTTACATTTTATAATCTTCACAGAATTACATTTTATTATGACCACAGTTTTGTTACATTTTATTATGACCACAGTTTTGTTACATTTTATTATGACCACAGTTTTGTTACATTTTATTATGACCACAGTTTTGTTACATTTTATTATGACCACAGTTTTGTTACATTTTATTATGACCACAGTTTTGTTACATTTTATTTTGACCACAGTTTTGTTACATTTTATTATGGCCACAGTTTTGTTACATTTTATTATGACCACAGTTTTGTTACATTTTATTATGACCACAGTTTTGTTACATTTTATTATGACCACAGTTTTATTACATTCTATTTTGACCACAGTTTTGTTACATTTTATTATGGCCACAGTTTTGTTACATTGTATATTCCTCACAGAAATACATTTTATTATGGCCACAGTTTTGTTACATTGTATATTCCTCACAGAATTGTAGGATTTTATTACCCTAATTTTATTGCCCTAAAAATATAACATATTTGCATCATTTTATCAGTCGCAGATTTGGTATATTTTAAAGTTTTTACAGAAATACAGCTTTTTCATATCCCCACAAATTTACAACGTTACATTATGGTTACAGATTCTGATACAGATACGTTTTTGAATTTTCAATGAATTTAAACATTTATCCGTTAAAAGATTTACTATCGTTGCATCTTCGATCCTAACAGGCTTCTAACATTTTGTAATCCTCACATGCTTTTTAAATGTTACACAAATATAAGATAATAGTATTGGGTGTTAAGGTAATTACCTTGGGCAACGTCTCCATTTTGAAAGGGTTTTAATAGGCATAAAATATTGGTTTGTTGTTACTGATACACTCCGCATTTAAAAATATAAACAGACTTTGTCAGTAACATTTTAGTTGCTGTAATTTGTGACTTGAATATTTCTTCAATAAATGTATGTAAACAAATAATTCCCTAAAATAAAAAATATTTTCACAAATGCCGTAATAGAGCTTTTAAAATTTAGTTTCTCAAGAGATTTTCGTTCCAAGAGCAATACTTTTCTATGAACCTGCAACCGGTCCCCAAAGAATTCTGTTGTGCACACGCATCTCGTTTTGTGTATAAGTAATTAATTTTATAGACTGTTGTAATCTGGTCTCGACACTTCTGGAGTTGCGCAACTGCCACATTCCATCTTCAGCCGGATTATTGTGTCAGTCCAAATACAAGGAATCAAGGTCCTGTATGAACGTCCGATTATCGAATGTGGAAGAACCTTGCATTCTTTAGCCGGGTGTAAACATTCAAAATATTCACAGCTCTTGCATTTTAACCCAGAAGCAGAGCCTGGTTTTTTGTTCAAGACGCCCAGGACGTGAGATTTCTTTTCTTTGTTCTATTCGTATATTTGTTCTCTGTTTGGATGTATTATACGAAGCCTGTAAGCTTACATTGGTGCTTCTCCACGCATTTCTTACATAATAAAGGGCAGTTAAATTGTCGAAGCGCTGGACTCGTTTTGCTCTATAACTGAATACTATCCACTCTAAATACATTTGTCCAGCAAAATACACGCAATCAGCTATGTATACTTCCCAAATCAATTATTATAATATACTGTGTACTAAAGCTATACGTATTGTAAATTGTCGAAGCGCTAGACTCGTTTTGCTCTATAACTGAATACTATCCACTCTAAATACATTTGTCCAGCAAAATACACGCAATCAGCTATGTATACTTCCCAAATCAATTATTATAATATACTGTGTACTAAAGCTATACGTATTGTAAATTGTCGAAGCGCTGGACTCGTTTTGCTCTATAACTGAATACTATCCACTCTAAATACATTTGTCCAGCAAAATACACGCAATCAGCTATGTATACTTCCCAAATCAATTATTATAATATACTGTGTACTAAAGCTATACGTATTGTAAATTGTCGAAGCGCTGGACTCGTTTTGCTCTATAACTGAATACTATCCACTCTAAATACATTTGTCCAGCAAAATACACGCAATCAGCTATGTATACTTCCCAAATCAATTATTATAATATACTGTGTACTAAAGCTATACGTATTGTAAATTGTCGAAGCGCTGGACTCGTTTTGCTCTATAACTGAATACTATCCACTCTAAATACATTTGTCCAGCAAAATACACGCAATCAGCTATGTATACTTCCCAAATCAATTATTATAATATACTGTGTACTAAAGCTATACGTATTGTAAATTGTCGAAGCGCTAGACTCCTCGTTTTGCTCTATAACTGAATACTATCCACTTTAAATACATTTGTCCACCAAAATACACGCAATCAGCTATGTATACTTCCCAAATCAATTATTACAGTGTGTTGTGTACTAAAGCTATGCGTATTGTAAATTGTCGAAGCGCTGGACTCCTCGTTTTGGTCTATAACTAAATACTACCCACTCTAAAAAACATTTGTCCAGCAAAATACAAGCTAACAGCTATGTATTCTTCCCAAATCAATTATTACAGTGTGCTGTGTACTAAAGCTATACGTATTGTAAATTCACTTGAAATACAAATTGTGTGAGTGAATTTCGAAAAGTGCTCACTGTAGAATGCTTTTGGATCTGAAATATGAGTAAAGGCGCCCAAAGGAGTGGTAGCGTTTTTTACAGGGGCCGAAAAGCAAAAGTTCTAGCTATAGTAAAAGTGGCTACTGTTTACCGGATCTTGGAGGAGGAAACATTTCTTTAGAGCTAATGAAACGGGGCCATTTGAAGGTTCAGCAGTGGAGTCATAGTCCGTAGGCTTCGAATTCCGATGGTAGTTTTATTTTATGTGTTTATATTCATGTTAAGGGTCCATATATTTGGTACATTTTTCTAGAAAATATACACAAATTAAGACTTGTCTTGATCGAGAGTGGTCCGACCAGAATGGTAGAATCAAAATGCATTATTATTAAAAACAGAATTTTTGTTACTTGTTTGAGAAAGTGATTGTGGTTTTTAAGTATAATTAGTGCAGGATGTTTTACTATAGGCAGCGCATTGTATTGAAAACTAGAAACAGTTTTGAGATTTGCCATATAAATGAAACGTCGATGACAATTCATTGCGAAAATATTACAATTTTATTTTATAATTAATTTTGAATAAATCAAAATGTTTATTAATTTAGATCAAAACTTACAATCGATTTTCATTCCCTTCATGTCCGATTGAACTAATATTTTACATAGTCTGTATCTTCGATGAGAATACGTAAATCAGTTGTTAAAAAACGTCAAATAATGAGTTAACTGATTTCGTTTGGTGTCCATTTGGGGTGCGTTTTCCACACTTACTGATTTCGTTTGGTGTCCATTTGGGGTGCGTTTTCCACACTTTTAATAGTGTGGTAATAACTCTACACGGGAAATACAGAATTATTCATGAAAATAATTGACTAAAATTAGTAAAATAAAAATACTACTTTCGAATAATATAAAATAATAAAATAGTGTCCCCGCCACCCGGGAGCACGGGCAATTTTAAGAACTAAAATTACCGGGTATTAGTCAAATATTGTATTTTACGAGGGTTGTTTTAGATGTCCTATAGGAACGATAGGATTGTGTATGTGTGTGTTTGTGTGTTATATACGAGATACAGTACAAACGCTCTTCGGTTCTATGGCGGATTTACACATGTAGAGTAGTCGCAGAAGCCTTCTAAATCTAATAACTAAATTTAGTTGCTTGCATCTTTAGTACATTGATTAGTTTGTGTCAGTAAACTGTGTAATCAAGTGAATAGAACGTCTTTTTACATGCTTGAAAAAGAGGTCTTCCAAGCCTCACACAACCGGACTAAACATAAAGTACAGCAAACTCTCCGTAATCCGGCCCTCGAATATCCGGCGTTTTATTCAATAACGAAAGGTGTAAACCTAATCAATATATAAACATAACTGGTATATTTGTCTATTTCAGTGACCGAGTGACCTTCACCTCGCCCGGTTCTAGTTGTGTAACTAGTGATATACAAACGCTTTAGGGCCGTATATTGCTGCAGTAGTTATGTACAGTGAGTGTTACTGAAGTACAAGTAAACAATAACATTGCAGTGTAAACAGAAACGTCTTTAAATTTTTGTTATTACCGCTAAAGTTAAGGTAACCTTTTAAAGGTGACCTGTAAAGTACAGACCATTGCATTCTTTGTCATGTCAAGTACAGTACATGACTATTATCCTGTTTTATGTATTTTTGGTCAATACACATAAATATTGTTCAATATACATTGTGTTTTTTAGTGACCCCTCCAGTAATCCGGCTGTATTCCAACCCCATATCTGCCGGATTAGTGAAAGTTTACTGTATTAGCGTAGTTTACACGTTTTGTTATGTTTTGATTGTTTCATGTAGATTCCACTTCTTATTAAAAGGAGTGAAGAAACTTCTTTAAAAATCGTAGAACTTATGGTAAAGACAGTGCTTGTAGAACCCAAGGGCTGCTATTTATAAAAAAATGCTTGTAAGGAAATATAGACCGAAATGGGAATAGAAGGCTTTCGTGTGTGTAGTGCTTGGACTAAGGGCACTTTCTGAGATTTTGCTAGACATTTTGGCCACCCTTATACAATTTATGTATTTTACTTAATCTTTTTTTTGTCAGCTCTCTAATTAACGTGGCTTATTCTTATAGCCATCTGCTTCAGTAGGTTTCAGTTATAGCTTCTATACATGCGTAAGTCGTCCTTATCATTAGTCGTAAAATATTTCAGTGCTTTCCAGTATCAATATATTTCAAATATACAAGATGTAATTATTTTATTCTTTTATGTCATTTCGAAAAAGTCATTTTTATTCTTTAAAATGTTTGTTTAAAATCAATTACTGGGTAGTATTATTTCTTTTCTTCCCATCTAGATCTGGAAACCTTTACAGGTTTCTCACCTGAAGGGTTTTTAAAGAACGAGCATGTTGCAAACTTGATGTTCTGACTTCTAAAACTTAGGCCCACTTTTATCTCTTTCTTCTTCACTGGATATCTCCTTTTGTTATATGTTTGGTGTTCTTTGACTGATTATTCTTTTTTCAGACAGCAACGGATCTCTTACCCTCCCTACTTCAAAATGCCTTTTTAATATTTACAAACGAAAACAACAGTGGAGCGATGGCAACTATAGCGCTATTCATTTGCGTGCAGTGTTTTTTATTTCTTATCTTGAATGAAACAAATTATTATTATTTAATGATCATGTCCTTATATGGTTTATCCAACGTCTATATACAGGTTAGGGATCTTAGAGACTTAAAAAAAAGAAAATGATGAAATTAGTGTTTAACATTTTATTTCTGATCTTATTAAAAATAATTACGTTGAAGGAATTAATACCAATAGTTGTAAAAGCATCTTCTTTGATGACCAGAATTAAGCAATAATAAAACGATAATTTTGGGTGGGCCCTGCTATCATTGTACCACGGAATCATGATTGCCACACATCAAGAGTGTATGGCGACTTTGAAGTACAGTAGCTCTATAATAAAACCAAACATTGCTTTCTGCATGTGTTAATCTCGGGTTTATCGTAAATGGGTACTGACATTTACGCTATGAAAAAAGCCATGAAAGATTAATGAACGCAACCGTGTTTTAAGGTCGTGTTGTATTTTTTTTAAAGCGCAAAAAGAAAGATCACATGAACTGATTTTCATTCAACCGAAAAACATCCTTTCCTGAATTCTGGTCGGATGAAGTTCCAGAACAGGTACTTAGCAACTGGTCGACCTTGAATGCAAGTTCTATGCATAAACTAGGAACCTGCAACAGTTTTTTCTTGTTTTTTTTTTTTTATTTTCTCCGTTCATACATTGTATGGAAATCCACAGTACACCAGACTAGCTTACCTTGAACGCAAAGCCTGGAGCCTTTGCCCTCTTCCACCGGCCCGGTACATTTTTCACTCTTAGATATACACATTGATACAAATAATGACATCTACGGAATGTTGAGTAAATTTTCTTACTGAGCCAGTTTCATTCGGTTTTAGCGGATCCAGAAACATAGAACTCCAACGTACTCCAACTAGATAGATTCAAGATAGGGCATTTTGTCCTATAATTCGCATTTGAGCTTGACTTGTGAGGTCTATATTGTAGTGACAAATAAAAAACGCTAATACTCACAACAAAATATTTATTGTCGTTTATACATGTTTCGGAATTAATATTGCCATCATCAGCGGCAAAAGAAGTATATAGCGATGGCACGAGGTATATTTAATCAATAATTTAACTATGCTAAAAAATCCATGTATATTGAGTATTATTTACTAACGATGGCAACATAGTTGCCGAAACATGACATACAAATTTCGTTGTGGGTTTTATTGTTTTTATATGTAGCAATGCCACATTGTATAGAGCTCATTATCTATGAACAATTCTCGTGTACAGCTATGACTTGTTTAAACAATTTTTCTATTCAGTGAACTCTTCTGTGAATCGACAGAAGTGATCGCCCTTGGACATCGAGCACGCCATGGTTTATACAAACAGAAATGTACAATGAAAACGTGTTAAATTCATGTGTTTATGGTACTGTATTTCCTTTTGTTATTGTCACATCATATTGTAATTATTACTTCCAGAAGTATACAAATTAACATCATGTCATTCCTTTGTCACTTCCGAAACAGATTTCAAGAACCATCATTATCTAACGCCATTGTCTAACTCCCAAACATGTATAACCTAACCTTCCATGGCGTCTTCTCTGCCATCCAACCACTCGTTCTTCTGTCGTATGGTTAATAGTCTCATAGGTTTTGTACCTCGGTTTAATTATTTTGATGAACAAAAGTGACTTCTAAAATATTCATATTACTGAAGCCCATTTAGCGCCTTACGAATCACAATAGGGTCACTTAAGCAGTTGGCTTCGAAATCTCTTCAAGTGCTGTCGATGACAATCCTGTTGGTGACTGTGTTGTAAGTGAGAATCATTCGACGCTCAGAAATTATTCGTTTCTCTTTTAGAAGACTTCATATTACACGTAAATATTGTTTCTTTAAATTATTATTTTGTCGCTCGTAGGAGTAGTTGAGAATAAAACAGTCGATTGTTTAGCGATTCGAATGATTTTTCAAATAGTTCGACTCGTTAAAACAATGTGTTTTTAATCACTTAAACAATAGTTTATGACTATCCGAACTTTGAATTTAGTAAATTTGTTAAAACTTACTGAGACAGAACGTTTTCGATCGCTATGTGCCAATCTTCATCAGTGTCGTCTTCTGCTTGGAGATGTTGGGTCAAGCGGCGACGGTTTTAAATGTAGGTTTTCGATAGTATCAAAGAGTATGTGTGATTTGTATTGTGTTTGTCCGTTTAATATGTCTGTACTGTGTTTTTGTTTGTCTGTAAATTTCATATTGTTCTAGTGTGTTGAGATGTGGTCATTTTTTGTTGATGTGTAGGATTTCTAGGTTATGGTAAATGTCTGTGTATTTGTGTCCTGTATCTTTTATGTGGTTGTAAAATGTTGAGTTGGTGTTCTGTTTGTGTTCCTCGATTCCTTGTTTAAAGCTGCGACCTGTTTGTCCAATGTAGAACTTGTTACATTCGTCGCAGTTCAGTTTGTATACACCTGGTGCTTGTAGTCTATCGTTTTTGTTGTTGTGTTGTATTTTGTATTGTAACTTGTTATTAGTTTTGTATGCTATTTTGTATCCTATTTTTTGAAATTTGTGGGCTATTTTGTTTGTTGTTTTGTTTATGAATGGTAATGTGATGTATTTGTTTTCCCTGTCTGTAGTGTTAATTTTAGTGTTTTTTTGTATTTTGTACCATAGTTAGTCTATTATTCTGGTGTTGTATTCATTTGTGTATGCTAAATAATTAATTGTGTCTAGTTCTTTGTTTATGTTTTCTGTGGTCATTGGGACTCTTTAAGTCTATGGAGTATGGATTTGAAGGCAGCGTGTTTGTGTTGGATAGGGTGGTTTGAGGTGCTGTGGACAATTTAAACTATTGTTTAAGTGATTAATAAGATTCACCAAACGTAATGAACTATAAAATTCAAGAATATTTTTTGAGTTTAAATTGAGTTATACCTGTGATTAAATCTGCTTGTTTACGTTTTTGGAAATTGTTTTGGAGCATATTCCTTGAAAACGTCATTAAGAAAAAACTTTTGTATAAATTTTGTAGGTATATCTTTATGAAAAATTTCAGCATTGTTTATTTATTTAAACATTTGTTTATTGAGAGTCATTGGTTGCGATCGTTTTACGTCTATTTAGATTACACTCACCTCTGTTAGGAAAAATAATGCGGCCCTGAGTTTTATAAAACCTGCCCTGATAATCAGACCTTTCTCAGTGCAGCAGGCAAGCAATGCGAACCCCATCAGACAGATGACAACCGCGTGCACTGTCCAACTTGTTACTTGCTGAGGTCCACTTTGTAAACATCTCGCAGTGTCGAACACAACGCGACATTGGATTCGTGCTTTAATTAGTACAACGAGAACACGTTAGACAGTAGTTTATGGTCATGTTGGCAGACCTTGAGGTGTATCAGCTGATAGCAAGTTGAACTTATTATAATACTTTGACTGTGCAGTTTATAGAGTGGGCGGGCTCTACGATGCAGGCTGTAATTAAAAGCACGGCCTACCTTTTATTCTCATGTTCTAATGTTTTTTACGTTTTCTGTCGTTGTCTATCTGCGAGTGTAGTTGCTTGTTACAAAGGTCTTTTTTGTTTTGTTTTTAACATTCATTCTCGAAAACGTTATTTAAAAAACATTAGGTATCGAATGAACTAGGTGAACACATATACAGTGTCTATACACTGTATAGTCTATATCTATATATAGACAGCCATGTTATCAAGAGATTCTTCATTCTGGAAACTAGGGACATTTATGTTAAAATTAAAATGAGAAATGTGTTTTGTTTTTCACTCTATCAGTAAAGGTGTTTTTAATAACAACTGAATTAATCCTGGTTCATAGTTTTAGTTCAGTGAGTTATTCATCTTCTAGTAGATATGTGGACAGGAGCATTCCGGCGATATGCACGCCCTACCCTACTTCTAAATTCGAATACACTGTTTTTTATTAATGTCTTGAGAGAAAAAAATAATTTCGTGTTTAGATAGATAATGTTTATACGTGGCTTGTCAAGGAGCTCAGATATCTCGCTGACTTTTAAATAAAGCACGAAAATAGTGTATGAAATATTATTTACCTCCTAAATCTCAGCTCATTTCGTTACTTGTAAGGAAACGGTTTTATACTCAAACATTTTCAAGGGCGGCGGCAGACAGACACATGCGTGTTGACAGATGTTTTGGTCAATATGCACACTGCCGGAAACGGACGCAAGCTTTGTGTCAAAACCTAAGCTGCTCGTCTACAGTAATCCTGCGATTGCGTCAAATCTTGTGGGGTGTGACGGGAACTTCTGGGACAGTATTCCGTGGCTAGAGGGCGATGGTTCGAGTGGTTGGATTATATTTAATATCCAATAAGTCACATTAGGTTCAGTCAGTTAACAGTTTTCTCTACCATTGGCGTGTCGGTATTGAGGGAAAAGGGTGTCCGAAAGAACATGATGACATCTCATAGCTTCTGTTGATAGTCGATCTGTGCATAAGAATCACAACCCAGGAATTTAATACGAAGCAGACAGCTCCGTCCTGCTTAACAAATTCTACGCCATTAGCGGAACTGCTGAAGAACAGAGTTTAGTGCATGTGCGAGACAAACCGTCTGCCCCCGGAGCGATTCCAAAACATGAATGGTTAGGTATGCAGCTGGATGGATTTCTGTGTGCATTGTCACATTTGATAAGCTGAGGAGCGATTCTTCTTCCGTCCATTTAATCATTCATACGCCAAAACAACGCCATAGAGTAACATTGTAGCCAACACATCAGATTGAGGCATGTGCTCTGAACTTTATAACATGATTTATCGCTCATCGTCATACTCTATTTACTGATTCGACACTATTTAGTGAGTTGACTGAACCTACGCATGCTCATTACGTCAGTTCTCTCCGATATTGTACAGTTAGCGTAAAAAGTCATTTCAAGTAATCCTTCACTGTATACTTTAAGTATAGTTCTTTTGATCGGGTTTTCTGTTATTCCTCTATGCAATATGAGACTATACCATACACGTTTTGTAAAAACATTTAAGGCTTTTTTGAGATTGAAAAAAAACCAAGAAGGTCAATAATGCCATGTTAATGTGAAATTAAAGATCTTTAAAAGTAAACAGAATGACTTCCATTAGAACTATTCAAGTCAATTTGTTTTTTACAATACGGCTTTATAAAGGTACAAGAGAAAAGTCAGAATTTGAAAGTTTTCACGATTTTGAATTTTAATAAATTAAAAAAGTGATTGCTGTGAAAATTTAAGGTTTGTGATTTTTAAAATTCTCTGTGGGTGTCATTATTATTATTATTATTTTTTGTTTGATTTTATACGAAATGAATTGACGAAAAAGGTTATGTCAATATTATCCGAAAGTTACCTCTACCTTTCTGTGAATAGGATTCTTAGCAGAGACCTGTGGGAAACCATCCACGTAACTTTCTATGTCAATATTATCCGAAAGTTACCTCTACCTTTCTGTGAATAGGATTCTTAGCAGAGACCTGTGGGAAACCATCCACGTAACTTTCTATGTCAATATTATCCGAAAGTTGCCTCTACCTTTCTGTGAATAGGATTCTTAGCAGAGACCTGTGGGAAACCATCCACGTAACTTTCTGTGTCAATATTATCCGAAAGTTACCTCTACCTTTCTGTGAATAGGATTCTTAGCAGAGACCTGTGGGAAACCATCCACGTAACTTTCTATGTCAATATTATCCGAAAGTTACCTCTACCTTTCTGTGAATAGGATTCTTAGCAGAGACCTGTGGGAAACCATCCACGTAACTTTCTATGTCAATATTATCCGAAAGTTACCTCTACCTTTCTGTGAATAGGATTCTTAGCAGAGACCTGTGGGAAACCATCCACGTAACTTTCTATGTCAATATTATCCGAAAGTTACCTCTACCTTTCTGTGAATAGGATTCTTAGCAGAGACCTGTGGGAAACCATCCACGTAACTTTCTATGTCAATATTATCCGAAAGTTACCCTCTACCTTTCTGTGAATAGGATTCTTAGCAGAGACCTGTGGGAAACCATCCACGTAACTTTCTAAAACTTGACAAAGCTTGGCATTTTGAATTACAAAACATTTTATTTATTTTATACCCAAAAGAATGCTTATAAAAAGTTAAATAGAAAAATACCAACCAATGGCTATTGTTAAATTTTGTAGATATCTCCTATAAATATATGAAGCAAATAACACTTATAGCACAATCTTTTAAAGTTTTACGGTGTGAAACAAAATAGAAAATAGAGAGGAAAACTTTTATGTGATAACTCAAAGCATATAGCCTATAGTTGAAAATGTTTTCAATTGCTAAAATAAAACGGGCCTATCTAAGTTGATCTTATGATTTCACACTACTACCCTTACACAGGAGTACAACGGGCAGACACCTCCCTGTGCCCTTCCTTCTCACAATTGCCCAATCCACGTCTGTATTCACTCTACATCTCTCCCATGGATAGTTGAACACTTCATTCCTGAGTATAGTTATTATGACGTCATCCGTTATCTAAGACCTAAGATTGTTTTGTTGGTACATTTCTCTACAATATAAAACTGTTCGCCAATAGAGCCACACATTGTGGACTTTCCAATTGAGCGACAGACTTGAGCGTTTACGTCACATTTCACTCTCTCTAACGAGTCGGTTATTTTCCGTAGCGTGGAAACTAATATTGAGTGAAAATATATATCATTTTCACTCTCATTCTTTCACGCCACGTGATGCAAGAATTTGACCGTGGCGCGTTGCTGGACTTTCGCTGTGTTTACTTTCAGATTGCGCGCTGCAGAGAACTGCTGGTTATCGATTAGTCTACGTGATACGAATTAATTTTGCACAATTTTGTCCTCAATTTAACCATGAACAGCTGATTATTAACAGTTAATTAGAGAACAGAATAATGAAAGAGGAAACGACTTATCTTGCAGTGCCAAGCGTAAACGTAGGCTACGTTTTTACTAATTATAGTTTAGCAATTTAGAACCTATTAAACATTTTAAAATTATTTTAATTGTTTGTAGCATTGGATTGATATTTTTTGTTTAGGAGTTAGACACATAATTTTTACATTCCAGATAGGTTTAAGCTGAAACTAATATTTCAGTCAGTAATTAAATTTGAGTAGAATATCACCAATAGTGAGAAACATTTTTTCAATGTTGAAATGTTTCAAAAAAGTTAGGGAAAATGTTAGTATTTCGTGGCCAGAGTCGCTTACACAAAGTAAACATATTCTCAACATGCTGGGAGGTGTCTACCGATGTACGGTCAGATATGTTTAAGTACGCTCACTGTAAAACATCGTTTTATAAAAATTTGAAAGCTTAAAACAAGTTCTCTCCACCGTAACCTTGATGTGTTATTATTTGAAAAATCCCTGTTTTGCGCTCTACCACAAAGTACTCGTGTTTGTTCGACGCATGGAAATTATCCAGCCGTGGTGGGATCGCCCTTGCATTCCGCACAGTTATTGGCGCGGTCACCATGGTAACCTTTGTAAGGCACACATGCATTCGGGCACGCCAATGCATTCGCCAATGTCTAACGGGAATGGCTAAGTAGATATTCTCATTCTTTCTTATTTGTTTACGAAGATAGTTTTAATTTTTAAATTATCGGGAGTTTAAAAACGTCGATACTACATTCTACCCTTACTTTATAACTTAGCACAGATCCCGATAGGGTTGTTCTACAATATGGAATTATTTTTTAAAATTTGGTTGTTACTTATAGGGTGAACTTCTATGCCAAACCATAATTGGCAAGAAAAGCTAGTGTTTTTTGGTGAACTTCTATGCCAAACCATAATTGGCAAGAAAAGCTAGTGTTTTTTGGTGAACTTCTATGCCAAACCATAATTGGCAAGAAAAGCTAGTGTTTTTTGGTGAACTTCTATGCCAAACCATAATTGGCAAGAAAAGCTAGTGTTTTTTGGTGAACTTCTATGCCAAACCATAATTGGCAAGAAAAGCTAGTGTTTTTTGGTGAACTTCTATGCCAAACCATAATTGGCAAGAAAAGCTAGTGTTTTTTGGTGAACTTCTATGCCAAACCATAATTGGCAAGAAAAGCTAGTGTTTTTTGGTGAACTTCTATGCCAAACCATAATTGGCAAGAAAAGCTAGTGTTTTTTGGTGAACTTCTATGCCAAACCATAATTGGCAAGAAAAGCTAGTGTTTTTTTTTTAATAACAAAGTTTTTTCTATACTTCTGCGGTAGCTCTTTCAGGTCTTAAGGATTGGAAAGCATCGTCTCTTCTGTGGAAGTATCAGGCTGTGCCAAACAGAAACTAATTTTCTTTGCAGATACATGACTTGATATAATCTCTTTTGTATCTGTCCTGAACATGTTATAAGCGATGAGTATATTCATGAAGGCTTCAGGACATTCTTTCTGTCACACGCTTCCTTGGAGAAACTGTTAAAAACATATGTTAGTTGCATGTTCTATGAGCATGAGTCGTGGAGTGTGCGAAGAAAGAGAATTACTGAAGGCCTAGAAGGAGACAAAATGATAATAAGAAGAAAACGTGAGATGAAGGCTCCGATCTAGAAGCTATCAGATGACATATAACAAGCTGTCATTGTGAAAAAAAAACATAGAAACGAAATTGTCTGGGAAAAATATTAAAGATTTGGTCGAATTGTGGAAGTTATTCCAATATTGGTTCTAAATTCTAATGATATAACTACTAAGTAGTCTTACAAGCTACTTGATGCTGTTTGATTATGCTGAATCAGATACGTCCTTGATGACGCATTTCCTATTCCCCTTGTCTACAACGAAAGCCAATTTCTAGCAATAAACCAGACACAAGCAAACGCACAGTGGCAGGGAACTCTGTTCTCTTCTTAAAATGCAGCCATCGCACTTGCAATACCGCTATTAAGATGAACAGATAGTTTTGTGTGTGGAAGGAAACGCAGATAAGGTCAACAATAGAACGGAGTGAACGAGTGCGATGTCCGGCGGCCACGTTAAACGATTCATGATGTTTCGCCACAATACGCCCAATCACTTAGGAAAGGTCAGCACACTCTTGCGGCTACGACATGCAACCACTTTAACGAAGACAAATTGAAAAGCTTTCCGGGTCAGGAAGGTGTAACGTTCTATTTTTAACGCGTGTTTACGTTTAGATTTAAGACCTCGGTGTGCGCCGAAGGATAGCCATTCACGACAGTATCCAATCGGCGCGGCGCATTAGTCTGTCTTTATTTCCGAAAGGCACTCATGAACGTTTAGATTTAAGATTGTCCTTAAACACTGTGCAATTCCTTCTGAAGAAGGCAAGGAAGGTATGGGAATATCTAGGAGTTCAAGGCCATCCGGGTAGTGGGTTGGCAATCTCTTTATCCCGATTCATAAGTACACTTCATATAACCTGTCCAAGTTTTGCCATCCTCTCCTTTATCCTCTTTAAATGCGTTTTGTACCTTTACTTTCTTGCTACCCATATTCACTAATGTTCCTATCCTATCCTTTGTATGCGATATATTCGTACCGACTGACCGTCTTGACCTGAAAGCCATCAGCAATGGAAGAAGGATAATTCTTTAAAAATGATTGTTTATAGGATATGAAAACTTACCATGGGGGAAAGTAATATATAAAAAATCACATTGATTAAACACAGATTAAATTATTCATGAAGATATATCTGCTTCTTTGCATGCCGTCGACGCTAGATCTTTGCGTAACTGAGCTATGAGTAGTTGATCATTGCGTATTGTATGACTAGAAATCAGGTAAAATGTCCTATCTCATAGTTCCAAAGGTAGCGTAACTTTATTTTAAATTCGCAACAAGGAAAATATTTCTTTAGGTTCCATGTAATTGTCTATGCCAGCGCGGGGGTTTTGTTGTTAGGTTTGTGGGTACAATTCTGCACATTTATATTTTGCTTAACCTATTTATATTATTCTCTATTTCTTAGGCCTTAATCTTGTATGTTACTGATTAGTGTTCATATTTATTGTTGGATTCATATTTTACGTACTTGCATGGAGATATTTTATATTACTTTTGTTTATATACTTCCACATATGATTCTAAAGGATAAAGTCGTAAACCATACATAATAGTTAATACGTACAGCATTTATCGTCCTATAAACACTCACTCCTGTATGAAGCAATTAGCTTTACCTCTAATTACCTCCTTGTACTATTCTTGGTTACTTCATACTCGTAGGAATATAAAGCTATGTGTACGAGTGATTTGCTTTTAACGTTCACTTAGTGATTCATAAATAAAAGCAGAACATCGCCTATTGGCTACTACGTATGCGTTACATCGCGCCACAGTGAAGTATCACTTGTTAATATCATGAAATTTTTGTTTTTTACCTGACTGTCTTGAAAATACAGTAGAACTCATCCTATCCAAAGCAACTTTGACCGAACCTCATTCGGGTAAACAAAAAGTTTGTAGCTGGATTTACAAAAATTAATTTATGTATGAATGTTGCAAATGGGAATAAAAACTATGTTTTTTTATACTTTTATGTATTTTTTCTGAGCTACTGAGCTAAGATCTTAGCATTTTCGCAAAGAATCTTAAATTGGGTTTTGCATAGAACATTGTTAAAAATCACTTTGAAAACTGAATCTTCTAATTATTGGTTTTTGCTGCCTTGATTGATTTTCTTGAGAACTTTAATCTTCATTCTCAAGCACTGATGTGAAGTTTAAAAGTATAGGTTTGCTGCTTTTAATGCCTGAAACAGTTGATTGTCCAACACCGTATACCACAGCCAACTGTTTAGCCTTAACTCTTTTATGTGATTCGTCTGTAATTAGTTGTATTGTATAGGTTTGCTGCTTTTAATGCCTGAAACAGTTGATTGTCCAACACCGTATACCACAGCCAACTGTTTAGCCTTAACTCTTTTATGTGATTCGTCTGTAATTAGTTGTATCGTATAGGTTTGCTGCTTTTAATGCCTGAAACAGTTGATTGTCCAACACCGTATACCACAGCCAACTGTTTAGCCTTAACTCTTTTATGTGATTCGTCTGTAATTAGTTGTATCGTATAGGTTTGCTGCTTTTAATGCCTGAAACAGTTGATTGTCCAACACCGTATACCACAGCCAACTGTTTAGCCTTAACTCTTTTATGTGATTCGTCTGTAATTAGTTGTATCTGCTAACGATAAACCACTCGTTTCTTGAGAAGCCACGACGAAACGCACGCAAAAACAAAACGACATATTCGATGAGTAACAGATCAAAGACGCACTGACTGACTAATCAAAACGAATAGTGACAGTCTGGCCACCTGGCGACGGAGCCAACGTACTCTACCAACAAATTTTACGGTTAGGCTAGACAACCATAATACTCACGGCGTTAGGTATCCTGCCTCTGAATGGAATATTCCCACTAGTAAAGTTATTTCCAGCAAGACATATAAAATAGATAGTTTGTAAAATAGCTAATTTAATTTTGATGTAAAATAGTGCTCTGTTATAAAGGAACCTTTAGTTCATATAGTTTTGCACGGTGTGTGTGTGTGTGTGTGTGTGTGTGTGTGTGCGTGTGCGTGTGCGTGTGCGTGTGTGTGTGTGTGTGTGCGCGCGCGCGCGCGCGTGTGTGTGTGTGTGTGTGTATTTTAACCACTTTTAATAGTCTAGGACTTTTGAAAAATTGATCTTGATTAAACTGTTGTTTAAGTGAAATTTATGGTAACGAGAAAAATTCAAGTGAATGCAGTCTTTATGTTACAAAATTATCCAGTTTTGAATGAGTTCAAAAGTTTTATTTGTTGGCTATTAGTTGTGATCTGTAGCCATGTTGTCATGCTATTGTTGTATATGAAATGAATCTAAATTCTTTATGTAGCTAACGGGGGACACACTTGGTCGAGCATTACATGTTCTCCCACTATTATTGATAGATAGTTTGACATTGAAACCAATACAATCTAATCGCCTACATGTCAACGCTTGGGAACTGTGTTGATAGAGACTTTAACGCCGCCAGTTGACAGTATCGTCGCTGGCTTCCGCGATTAATCTCCGCCATTGAAGAATAGAAGATTGAGAAGGCGGCCATGTCCTCTCTCCGGGAGAGCTTTGTGCCATTGTTTTGCCTTGTCGAGTGGAAGCCAAACGGTAAGCTGGTCGCCGTCAAAGAGCCTCTACAAATTGACGAACAGAGCGTCCGTACAGTTACAACAATGACTTTCTTCTCTGTCTATTGGGAAACACACAGTTCCGGTCGAACGAGTCGCTTCAGGTATTTTAAGAGAACGATGTCTTTAACCTTGCCGAGAATTGCAACATGAGAGTTTAAACACTACTGCAGTTAAACACTGTTATTTGCTTTATTGGCGGTTACTTTTCATACTTTACCGTCTGATGGACAGTTAAGAATTGGCTTGTGGTAGAACTACCGGTAGACGATCGAAAATTAGCAGAAGTCGTTTCTATTAAACAAGGTAATTTTAATTGTAGGAATGTGATCGTATTTAATAGGAGGTTTGGGAAGGTGGCAGTTATTTCTTTATCATATACATGCGACTTCACTAGAGAGTTAACATTATCTGTATAACTATGTTTAGAATAGTTAGGCTAGACACTTACACTAAAAACTATTGCAATTTCACCGTTTACGACAACCCTTGTAGACATATATTATACATTTCAATTTTTTTACTTTACAATCACGGTGTGGTCGCAACAGATAAAACCTTAGTTTCATTAATCAGTCGTCCATGGCTACATTTTTGTAGTTATAAACGTAAGGCGAATTGTTGAGTTGGAACAGTCGGGAGGGGGATGTAAGGAGAGAGGGGGGGTTAGATGTAATTCAAAATACACAAGTCAAAGAAGTACTTAGTAATAAGGTACCTTTTAAATTTAGGCTAAGGAAAAGCAATGTGATATTTTATAGGTTACCATTTTGTTTTGTTTAAAACTTTTCAGTTAGGAGACATGTTAATTACATACTTCTTTAGAAACTCTACATTGGGAAAATATGGATTTTTAATAAACAGTTGGAAGAAGAAAAGTCCACACTGTTATCTTAATTAAAGTTGTTGCATTACAAAAATATTTATGTAACCTATAATACATTTCCCTTAAATGTAACAATACTTACATTGCTAGCGGCAATAA
This sequence comes from Prosapia bicincta, assembly GCA_036971475.1. Lineage (NCBI taxonomy): Eukaryota > Metazoa > Arthropoda > Insecta > Hemiptera > Cercopidae > Prosapia > Prosapia bicincta. The sequence continues at coordinate 36,761,269 of JBAIZL010000007.1, forward strand.
CCACCCAAAATGTGTTAAATGACACGAGCTTATAGTATCAGTTTTATTTGTTAGGTTTATTCTTAATTTAGTATGGCACGCAAACACATACAAATTACTTTCACATTTTAAAGATACGGTTTAACGGATACTGTTTGAAAAAGAACCTTTCGGGCATTATTACTGTATGAGTTACAAAGTTAATTTAACTCGTTTCTTTCGTCTTTATGACGAATAAAGGATTTATTTAATTATTATGATTGTTTGATATTCATTTAAATAACCTATAACTTTTTAAACTTAACACTTTTTTAAACCATTTTTAACCAAGCAAATGATTCATTATTTCTGTTCTTTTATTTACGCATTTTAAATACGCTGTCTTCAAAGGTACAAACTTGGCCATCTGACCCAAACTAACTCCCAACACAGTCTAGCACGGATGAGAATGCAACGATATAGGGTCATTTGGAGGTTAAAGAACTGGATTATGTAATGATTTGTTAAAGATTTTTATTTGAAAATATTCACAGGCAGCTGAAAATCATTAAATAACCTATTTAAATTTTAAATAAAAACACGTCAAAAAGAACTAAATGTATAAAATAATTTTACCCAGATCCGTACAAAACCATAACCCCATACAGATTGTCCTAATGTTTTGTGAATTATTTAATTTTAATAAGTTATACTCAGTCATGAGATGTATGAAAATATTTAAGCAATGAACTGCTGTGTGAATTTTCTTAACAGCAGTTGCTGCTTGTAATTGTTTATTCACGCTCTCTATGTTTTTGTTTTGAATGTTACTAGAATTTTCTTAACAGCAGTTGCTGCTTGTAATTGTTTATTCACGCTCTCTATGTTTTTGTTTTGAATGTTACTAGAATTTTCTTAACAGCAGTTGCTGCTTGTAATTGTTTATTCACGCTCTCTATGTTTTTGTTTTGAATGTTACTAGAATTTTCTTAACAGCAGTTGCTGCTTGTAATTGTTTATTCACGCTCTCTATGTTTTTGTTTTGAATGTTACTAGAATTTTCTTAACAGCAGTTGCTGCTTGTAATTGTTTATTCACGCTCTCTATGTTTTTGTTTTGAATGTTACTAGAATTTTCTTAACAGCAGTTGCTGCTTGTAATTGTTTATTCACGCTCTCTATGTTTTTGTTTTGAATGTTACTAGAATTTTCTTAACAGCAGTTGCTGCTTGTAATTGTTTATTCACGCTCTCTATGTTTTTGTTTTGAATGTTACTAGAATTTTCTTAACAGCAGTTGCTGCTTGTAATTGTTTATTCACGCTCTCTATGTTTTTGTTTTGAATGTTACTAGAATTTTCTTAACAGCAGTTGCTGCTTGTAATTGTTTATTCACGCTCTCTATGTTTTTGTTTTGAATGTTACTAGAATTTTCTTAACAGCAGTTGCTGCTTGTAATTGTTTATTCACGCTCTCTATGTTTTTGTTTTGAATGTTACTAGAATTTTCTTAACAGCAGTTGCTGCTTGTAATTGTTTATTCACGCTCTCTATGTTTTTGTTTTGAATGTTACTAGAATTTTCTTAACAGCAGTTGCTGCTTGTAATTGTTTATTCACGCTCTCTATGTTTTTGTTTTGAATGTTACTAGAATTTTCTTAACAGCAGTTGCTGCTTGTAATTGTTTATTCACGCTCTCTATGTTTTTGTTTTGAATGTTACTAGAATTTTCTTAACAGCAGTTGCTGCTTGTAATTGTTTATTCACGCTCTCTATGTTTTTGTTTTGAATGTTACTAGAATTTTCTTAACAGCAGTTGCTGCTTGTAATTGTTTATTCACGCTCTCTATGTTTTTGTTTTGAATGTTACTAAAATTTTCTTAACAGCAGTTGCTGCTTGTAATTGTTTATTCACGCTCTCTATGTTTTTGTTTTGAATTTTACTACAATTATCTAATTGTAAAATTTACATATTATAATACTAACACTCTGGGCATATGAATCTGTACAGCCCTATGTATCTACGAATCGATACAGCCCTATGTATATAATCGATTACGTCCAGTACCTTGCTACTTGCAGTCTGAACAAATCGCCCCTTTCTGTATTAACGTAGAAATGAGCGAGATAGTTTATTAAGGCCTCTATTAAGCGACGTCTGGCCTTCAACTTCTATTTCCGGCCAGATATATTACATTACAGAGTAAATGAATGGACGATTAGTTCGTAAGATAAAACTATAGAGAGAGAGTGAGTGAGAGCGGAGTAATTAAATTGCATTGAAATGCAGGAACAGCTCGTCCAGTTGGCACTTGTGCGTCATTGACAGTAAACCTCATAAAGACCGGTTTAATCTGTGAGTTTAGTGATAATGGAGCCGAGGATTGTGTTCTTCACTCCGAAGACTTTGCTGCACGTAAACAGAGATTCTGCTAGAGGTGAGTGTGCGTTATTTGTAGTTAATAAGGTCTTGCATAGCAAGAGGTCTTGTTTGTACATCTCAGGCAGGAGCTCTCATCGTTTTTTACTCCCCTCTCTTTGTTCTTATTCCAGTTCGTACATATAACGGCCATGACTCGTGTGAAATCTTGTTCTAAACTCCCTTACCTGGTCCAAGACTTTCTCCATACCTGACACGAGTTTATCTTGCATCCCGTTTTGATTTTCCATCCTCAGTTCAGAGTAATTTTATCTGTTCTGCGGATATAATATTCATACTCCCACGGAAGAAATATCCATATTGATAAAACAATATTTCTATACCAAAATTTACACCATTGGTACGTGTCGAATGCCAGAACCCTTGGAATTCACGTGCTTTAGGGTTTCCATCCGACCCTCGTGTATTAGAAAGGGCAGATTCTATCATCGAGGACATCTCGGGAACTGGCCTGATATTTCTAATAAAGCAGAAGTGATGTCTGTCTTTCAACTGATCTCTTCATCACCAAGCCTAAATTCCTATGGTACACCGAAGAGGAGGAACTAGAGTCGACTCTCTGCCTAACGAAATCGCTACCCCAACGAAACCAGTCTCTCTACTCGCGACCGAGGCCATCCTGAACACGAGGGCTTGGTGTCATGATCTCGTACGAGTATGGACACGTTCAAAGACCTCACTGCAAAGTCTGAACTGATCACCGGCCCGCCCTATGGAACGATGCAAGTGTTCCGTCCGGGGGTTTCCTAACTACAATGTCAAAATTAATATTCCAATCGTAAATGAATCTCTTTTCCGCTAAGTTGTTCTTCTCGATATTTAGGCCCAGCTACTTACGAAATCGTTATCCATTCTGTGGTTGGCTTACCAAAGGTTCTGACTTCCAAAATAGGAACTTGAGTCGATGAGTTAATATGGATAAACTTATGAGCAACAGGCTGAACTAGTAGGGTTTGTCTAAAGATCCTCTAACAAATGGCGTAGGTTTGACATTTCGCTCGGCGACAATAAAGTTAGAAGCATTAAGTTATGGTACTCTGACCTAGATGGCATGTACGGATTTCGCCTTTACAATAAAGTTAGAAGCATTAAGTTATGGTACTCTGACCTAGATGGCATGTACGGATTTCGCCTTTACAATAAAGTTAGAAGCATTAAGTTATGGTACTCTGACCTAGATGGCATGTACGGATTTCGCCTTTACAATAAAGTTAGAAGCATTAAGTTATGGTACTCTGACCTAGATGGCATGTACGGATTTCGCCTTTACAATAAAGTTAGAAGCATTAAGTTATGGTACTCTGACCTAGATGGCATGTACGGATTTCGCCTTTACAATAAAGTTAGAAGCATTAAGTTATGGTACTCTGACCTAGATGGCATGTACGGATTTCGCCTTTACAATAAAGTTAGAAGCATTAAGTTATGGTACTCTGACCTAGATGGCATGTACGGATTTCGCCTTTACAATAAAGTTAGAAGCATTAAGTTATGGTACTCTGACCTAGATGGCATGTACGGATTTCGCCTTTACAATAAAGTTAGAAGCATTAAGTTATGGTACTCTGACCTAGATGGCATGTACGGATTTCGCCTTTACAATAAAGTTAGAAGCATTAAGTTATGGTACTCTGACCTAGATGGCATGTACGGATTTCGCCTTTACAATAAAGTTAGAAGCATTAAGTTATGGTACTCTGACCTAGATGGCATGTACGGATTTCGCCTTTACAATAAAGTTAGAAGCATTAAGTTATGGTACTCTGACCTAGATGGCATGTACGGATTTCGCCTTTACAATAAAGTTAGAAGCATTAAGTTATGGTACTCTGACCTAGATGGCATGTACGGATTTCGCCTTTACAATAAAGTTAGAAGCATTAAGTTATGGTACTCTGACCTAGATGGCATGTACGGATTTCGCCTTTACAATAAAGTTAGAAGCATTAAGTTATGGTACTCTGACCTAGATGGCATGTACGGATTTCGCCTTTACAATAAAGTTAGAAGCATTAAGTTATGGTACTCTGACCTAGATGGCATGTACGGATTTCGCCTTTACAATAAAGTTAGAAGCATTAAGTTATGGTACTCTGACCTAGATGGCATGTACGGATTTCGCCTTTACAATAAAGTTAGAAGCATTAAGTTATGGTACTCTGACCTAGATGGCATGTACGGATTTCGCCTTTACAATAAAGTTAGAAGCATTAAGTTATGGTACTCTGACCTAGATGGCATGTACGGACTTCGCCTTTACAATAAAGTTAGAAGCATTAAGTTATGGTACTCTGACCTAGATGGCATGTACGGATTTCGCCTTTACAATGAAGTTAGAAGCATTAAGTTATGGTACTCTGACCTAGATGGCATGTACGGATTTCGCCTTTACAATAAAGTTAGAAGCATTAAGTTATGGTACTCTGACCTAGATGGCATGTACGGATTTCGCCTTTACAATGAAGTTAGAAGCATTAAGTTATGGTACTCTGACCTAGATGGCATGTACGGACTTCGCCTTTACAATAAAGTTAGAAGCATTAAGTTATGGTACTCTGACCTAGATGGCATGTACGGATTTCGCCTTTACAATGAAGTTAGAAGCATTAAGTTATGGTACTCTGACCTAGATGGCATGTACGGACTTCGCCTTTACAATAAAGTTAGAAGCATTAAGTTATGGTACTCTGACCTAGATGGCATGTACGGATTTCGCCTTTACAATGAAGTTAGAAGCATTAAGTTATGGTACTCTGACCTAGATGGCATGTACGGATTTCGCCTTTACAATAAAGTTAGAAGCATTAAGTTATGGTACTCTGACCTAGATGGCATGTACGGATTTCGCCTTTACAATGAAGTTAGAAGCATTAAGTTATGGTACTCTGACCTAGATGGCATGTACGGACTTCGCCTTTACAATAAAGTTAGAAGCATTAAGTTATGGTACTCTGACCTAGATGGCATGTACGGATTTCGCCTTTACAATGAAGTTAGAAGCATTAAGTTATGGTACTCTGACCTAGATGGCATGTACGGATTTCGCCTTTACAATGAAGTTAGAAGCATTAAGTTATGGTACTCTGACCTAGATGGCATGTACGGATTTCGCCTTTACAATGAAGTTAGAAGCATTAAGTTATGGTACTCTGACCTAGATGGCATGTACGGATTTCGCCTTTACAATAAAGTTAGAAGCATTAAGTTATGGTACTCTGACCTAGATGGCATGTACGGATTTCGCCTTTACAATGAAGTTAGAAGCATTAAGTTATGGTACTCTGACCTAGATGGCATGTACGGACTTCGCCTTTACAATAAAGTTAGAAGCATTAAGTTATGGTACTCTGACCTAGATGGCATGTACGGATTTCGCCTTTACAATGAAGTTAGAAGCATTAAGTTATGGTACTCTGACCTAGATGGCATGTACGGACTTCGCCTTTACAATAAAGTTAGAAGCATTAAGTTATGGTACTCTGACCTAGATGGCATGTACGGATTTCGCCTTTACAATGAAGTTAGAAGCATTAAGTTATGGTACTCTGACCTAGATGGCATGTACGGATTTCGCCTTTACAATAAAGTTAGAAGCATTAAGTTATGGTACTCTGACCTAGATGGCATGTACGGATTTCGCCTTTACAATGAAGTTAGAAGCATTAAGTTATGGTACTCTGACCTAGATGGCATGTACGGACTTCGCCTTTACAATAAAGTTAGAAGCATTAAGTTATGGTACTCTGACCTAGATGGCATGTACGGATTTCGCCTTTACAATAAAGTTAGAAGCATTAAGTTATGGTACTCTGACCTAGATGGCATGTACGGATTTCGCCTTTACAATGAAGTTAGAAGCATTAAGTTATGGTACTCTGACCTAGATGGCATGTACGGATTTCGCCTTTACAATGAAGTTAGAAGCATTAAGTTATGGTACTCTGACCTAGATGGCATGTACGGACTTCGCCTTTACAATAAAGTTAGAAGCATTAAGTTATGGTACTCTGACCTAGATGGCATGTACGGATTTCGCCTTTACAATAAAGTTAGAAGCATTAAGTTATGGTACTCTGACCTAGATGGCATGTACGGATTTCGCCTTTACAATGAAGTTAGAAGCATTAAGTTATGGTACTCTGACCTAGATGGCATGTACGGATTTCGCCTTTACAATGAAGTTAGAAGCATTAAGTTATGGTACTCTGACCTAGATGGCATGTACGGACTTCGCCTTTACAATAAAGTTAGAAGCATTAAGTTATGGTACTCTGACCTAGATGGCATGTACGGATTTCGCCTTTACAATAAAGTTAGAAGCATTAAGTTATGGTACTCTGACCTAGATGGCATGTACGGATTTCGCCTTTACAATGAAGTTAGAAGCATTAAGTTATGGTACTCTGACCTAGATGGCATGTACGGACTTCGCCTTTACAATAAAGTTAGAAGCATTAAGTTATGGTACTCTGACCTAAATGGCATGTACGGATTTCGCCTTTACAATGAAGTTAGAAGCATTAAGTTATGGTACTCTGACCTAAATGGCATGTACGGATTTCGCCTTTACAATGAAGTTAGAAGCATTAAGTTATGGTACTCTGACCTAGATGGCATGTACGGATTTCGCCTTTACAATGAAGTTAGAAGCATTAAGTTATGGTACTCTGACCTAAATGGCATGTACGGATTTCGCCTTTACAATAAAGTTAGAAGCATTAAGTTATGGTACTCTGACCTAGATGGCATGTACGGATTTCGCCTTTACAATAAAGTTAGAAGCATTAAGTTATGGTACTCTGACCTAAATGGCATGTACGGATTTCGCCTTTACAATGAAGTTAGAAGCATTAAGTTATGGTACTCTGACCTAAATGGCATGTACGGATTTCGCCTTTACAATGAAGTTAGAAGCATTAAGTTATGGTACTCTGACCTAGATGGCATGTACGGATTTCGCCTTTACAATGAAGTTAGAAGCATTAAGTTATGGTACTCTGACCTAGATGGCATGTACGGATTTCGCCTTTACAATGAAGTTAGAAGCATTAAGTTATGGTACTCTGACCTAGATGGCATGTACGGATTTCGCCTTTACAATAAAAACTGATTTTTCTACAAAAAATACAATTAGCAAGTAATACATTGACAATGGTGTCAGAATTGCATCCCTTTACTAATGTAAAAAAACATTAATAAGCGATCCCGTTCCGTATTTCCTGTGCTTTGACACAACATGGATACGTCGTGTTTATTGAGGTCACATTCCATGGTAGATTTGGTACGCAGACGTTGAGCAATAAGTAGGAATATTCCCTGGTAGAAGTGGTATGCAGACGTTGAGCAATAAGTGGGAACATTCCCTGGTAGAAGTGGTACGCACACGTTGAGTAATAACTGGGAACATTCCCTGGTAGAAGTGGTATGCAGACGTTGAGCAATAACTGGGAACATTCTCTGGTAGAAGTGGTATGCAGACGTTAAGCAATAAGTGGGAACATTCCCTGGTAGAAGTGGTATGCAGACGTTGAAGAATAATTGGGAACAATGCGTCGTAGATGTGGTTCGCAGACGTTAAGCAATAAGTGGGAACATTCCTTGGTAGAAGTGGTATGCAGACGTTGATCAATAAGTGGAAACATTCCCTGGTAGAAGTGGTACGCAGACGTTGAGCAATAAGTGTGGACATTCCCTGGTAGAAGTGGTACGCAGACGTTCAGCAATAAATGGGAACAATTCGTGGTAGAAGTGGTACGCAGACGTTGAGCAATAAGTTTGAACATTCCCTGGTATAAGTGGTACGCAGACGTTTAGCAATAAATGGGAACATTTCCTGGTAGAAGTGGTATGCAGACGTTGAGCAATAAGTGGAAACATTCCCTGGTAGAAGTGGTATGCAGACGTTGAGTAATAAGTGGGAAAATTCCCTGGTAGAAGTGGTACGCAGACGTTCAGCAATAAGTGTGAACATTCCCTGGTAGAAGTGGTACACAGACGTCGGGCAATAAGTGGGAACTTTTCCTGGTAGAAGTGGTATGCAGATGTTGAGCAATAAGTGGAGTTAAAGTAGGAATATGGCACCATCTTTGGACTGCCAGAAGTGAACTTAAGTTTCGCGCGTGTACAGTGTCATTGCGAAGGCCAATCTCTACAGGTGTAATAAAGTGGTATCCGACCTCTAAATTCTCGTGTAAGGTTAAGGTACGGCAGGATTTGGAGTTTGGATTAAACTCTACTGGTACAGTACTTGGAGAGGAGCTACAACCCCTAGCTGGCCTGTGCTGATTCTGCTCTCTCCTGTATTATAGGGGTATCCGACCTCTACATTCTCGTGTAAGGATAAGGTACGGCAGGATTTGTAGGTTAATAAACTCTACTGGTACAGCACTTGGAGAGGAGTTCAGCCCCAGCTGGCCTGTGCTGATTCTGCTCTCTCCTGTATTATAGGGGTATCCGACCTCTACATTCTCGTGTAAGGATAAGGTACGGCAGGATTTGTAGGTTAATAAACTCTACTGGTACAGCACTTGGAGAGGAGTTCAGCCCCAGCTGGCCTGTGCTGATTCTGCTCTCTCCTGTATTATAGGGGTATCCGACCTCTACATTCTCGTGTAAGGATAAGGTACGGCAGGATTTGTAGGTTAATAAACTCTACTGGTACAGCACTTGGAGAGGAGTTCAGCCCCAGCTGGCCTGTGCTGATTCTGCTCTCTCCTGTATTATAGGGGTATCCGACGTCTACATTCTCGTGTAAGGATAAGGTACGGCAGGATTTGTAGGTTAATAAACTCTACTGGTACAGCACTTGGAGAGGAGTTCAGCCCCAGCTGGCCTGTGCTGATTCTGCTCTCTCCTGTATTATAGGGGTATCCGACGTCTACATTCTCGTGTAAGGATAAGGTACGGCAGGATTTGTAGGTTAATAAACTCTACTGGTACAGCACTTGGAGAGGAGTTCAGCCCCAGCTGGCCTGTGCTGATTCTGCTACCTCCTGTGACCAAGATATATCTCCCCAATCACGGCTTTCAAAGTTGTTTAAAAACAAAGGTAATGTACTATAATGTTGTTTACATTTTTTTTCTTTGTTTTATTTCCTCCAATTTCAAAGCAATTTTATTTTATTGGTATGAAAATATTTGCATATAGTAATAAATAATAATAATAATTATTACTAACAATTGTATAATAATTAGATAATTATAAAGGCATAATTGTAATACAAATATTTAATTTCTATTTAGTTATTTAGTTGCAGAATTGTATTGTGTTGGATTAAAATGTGTAACTTCTATATATTACACTAGAAAGGGTAAATTTTAAATAATTGATTTCAAAAAGTAACTGTCAATAGTATTTTTAAACAACGATATGAAGTTTCAGTTTTTCATTTTGACATTAAAGTTTTTATAATGCACGTTATGTTTGGAAATGTTTAGCTTTTAAAGACTTCATCCTTTTGCTTTCATATTTGTCACAATGTGGTTTTGTATTTGAACAGCAATTCTAATGTGATTTATGTGAAAAAGCTCTATACGGATAAAGCTGTCGACACAATGTTTTATTAATTTTATATTTATTGTGTACTTATTTTCTGCTCGTTTCAATAGCGTTGAATAAACTTCAAATTTGACTAAAGATTGTTTTTTAAAATCTCTATAAAGAACTTAATTCGCTGGTTTTATCTGAATACTGTATTTTACCGGGCATGTAGCATCAAGTACGTGCGATGCTAGCGTCTCCAGCGGCAAGAATGCTCGCCGCGTGATGGCCTGTAATTAGTGGCTAGTCTCATTTAAATTCGCAGCTGTTGCGGGCAACAATTAACAGAACAGTGTCCTCTGCAATTTGCTCACGCGCACGTGGGATACGTTTTAATAGCGGGTGGTTTTTTGTAAAATTATTTTATAACGGTTTTCTGGGTTTGTCGCAAGGTGGTCCATGTGGGAGTGTAAATGCCCGTATAGCGATCATTAAATTAACTCCAACTGCGACATATTGCAACTCTAAAAACTGCGTCATGCTACTACATGGCTTCCTACAAATTATGGAATGTTTTAATCATATATTCGTGGAAGATGAAGGAGTATGCGATGCTATTTTGGTACAGTTCCACTTTGCCCTGATTGGGCGTCGTTTACGTTAGGGCAGTCTACGCATATACTGCGACTACGTAACTGTGCACTTGGCCTTGCGTGTACTACCACTTCTGAAAACATCTTACATATTGAGAATGTTAGGTACATTAACAGTTTCTGCATTCGAAATGTCTACGTCTACACATATTCAAGAATGTTTGTTATTTCCTACCAAAGCTAATTTATCTAATATCGACCGTCTCAGACAGTATTTTGACAGTCCTTATCATGTTTGTAGGAAAGTATTTATACTGACCCTCTACATCCCGTCTCGCTACAGCCATCTCTCAAGGCTAAGTGCACGGTTGTGTGGTCCGCACTATACTTGAATTTTAAATAATTTTAATATTTTTATTGCTAAATGTTTCAAGGTAATTAGCAAATATGACTATCACCTACTACTATTGGAAAGGTCTATGGCCATATAGGGCGAATTAAGGGAAGTTTACCGTTTACATCCCTTCCTGTAAGGAACAAGAAAGGAAGGCTAAAATAATTACGTTCATTGGTAAGAGATAGGAAAAGACGGTTAGATTGAATTAGGTAGGTACTAATTCAAGTATCCTACCTGTGATAGGTAGGACTATTTAAGGAAATAAAGTTTATTTAAAAATATTAGTTTTGCATATGACATTAGAATTTTTGAAATTAATAATTTAAGGCTAATATGTTATGACGATTATTTCAGTTAAATATGGTGGATTTGGCCTAGCGTGTGACTTTGTATTATCTGGGTTCCAAGCATGTCAGAAGAATCCGTCTCATCAACTTATTTATAAAAGTCCTGTGTCAAGTGCAACCACTCCAATCCCTGTTTTGGAAAGATCTAGGTGATCATAAAGTCGAGTACCCTAGGGATTTCCAGCAGTGGTGTCTATAAAAATGTTACAATTAACAACAGTAAATATTTAAAGAGTTTACTCAAAATCTCACCACACAGTAGTTTATTAACACAGACTAGTTTCGGATACGATGTTGTCTTCATCAGTGATTGGTTAACACTAGCTGGTCTCACTTCACGTTTAAGATTCCACTAACCCTTCTTTGCTAATGTTGTAAAGCGTCCCATCTGTAGTTGTAAGGCCTAGGCTAACCGACTCTCGCTTTATTTGCTCGTTCTATACAAGTACCGTAGCTCCGTGATTGAGTATCGTAGTACAGAAAATTTGCTAGAAATGTTTGGTAATTTTAGAGTAGTGATTCAAAAATCAAATTTGTGATTTTTATAGCGGTTTGGTTGAAAAACTGTTACGGTTTCATAGGAGTTGAAAAAAAGACGATCAGGGTTTATTTTCTAAATCCTTTTTCATTTAACTCATAAGAGACATGTTTCAGAATTTTTGAAAAAATATATGCATATATAGTACGATTCAATAGCGTATATAGCACCTACATCATAATAAGCTACTTCGGCTCCAGTAACTCCCTACAATCCTTCGGCTCCAGTAACTCCCTACAATCCTTCGGTTCCAGTAACTCCCTACAATCCTTCGGCTCCAGTAACTCCCTACAATCCTTCGGCTCCAGTAACTCCCTACAATCCTTCGGCTCCAGTAACTCCCTACAATCCTTCGGCTCCAGTAACTCCCTACAATCCTTCGGCTCCAGTAACTCCCTACAATCCTTCGGCTCCAGTAACTCCCTACAATCCTTCGGCTCCAGTAACTCCCTACAATCCTTCGGCTCCAGTAACCTCCCTCTTCGCCCTCATCTGCCCATATTTATCTGTACTTGAACTTTATTTCTATCCAGAATTGTAAATGAAATGTTGGTTGAGGACATTTGTATACACAGTGATAATGTATAAAGGAAAAGAAAAATAATATATTAAAATGCCACATCTATTAAGACAAAACTAGATGTGTTATTTTATAGAAAGTTATTTTATAATTAATCTTTAAAATAATATTATCAATTTTAATGTTCTAAAGTTATTTCTAACGTCTCCAAAGAACGAAAAAATTACTTCACAAAGGTTCAGGAAGTTGTCATTTTACTTTGTTCGGACGAAAACGTACTGACGATCATCGCGGCCAATAACTTCCAGAATTTTACGTCTCGTGTTAGAATATGAAAACATTGTTTTGAAACACTTAAAAATATATTTATGCTTTAGTTTTAAATATAATCCTTTGTTTCCGGTACCTCAAAAAACAACATTGGGAAATATCATGTAGACGATATAGTAATAATATAGTACACAAGCTTGTTGACAGAATAAAGCCCCAATTTAATAGTTTGCCTCGTTAGTAGCTGTAATGATAGTAATGTTGTGTTCTCTTGCCTAAACTTATATTCTCTCACTCTCGCCTGCCTTCCCCTTTGCATTAAATGCACTCTACCGTCGCCAAACCCCATATAATTAATACAATTAGTTATGTACATCCTTTGAAATCTACGACCTAACCTCTAACATAACGTTAGTACATTAATCTATGAATTTATCACCTCGCCTACTGAAGGAATGCGCAGGAAATTATGCCCAGCCTGTTGGACGCAAGCTGTAATGTAAAGCCGCTCCAAGTGAAAAACCCCAGATGACCGCGTAACGACCATATTGTTCATGACACTCGTACAAATATGTTTGAAGCCCGTTGCAAATCGTGAGCTGGAAGTCCACCAAAAAGGACGCCGAAGAGGACGGTAGGCGTGAAGGTCACGGAGGATTCGACCTTGAACGTCCTGTCTTCCCACGTCATTAGACCACAAGGTAAATCTACTGTAGTATTTTATACTGCAAATAAATACACTTCCATGACTCATGAGTACATACTTCAGCCATTTCTCTATGGAAATAGTACGTGTCGTTGTTTAGAATGAATTTATAATCGATTCTACACTAAACGATATTTGAACACTATCTGCATAATTAGTATTATCATGTTAGATAATTTTGTAATGGATAATAATCGAATTTACTAGCTTCGTATTTAATCCAGTAATTATAAGTAATAATTACATTTTACGATATTAAAACATTTTAAATACAGTAGTTGAATTTGCATTATAATGTATTAAACACCTGTTTAGGGAGATTTAAATATAGTGATTTATAAGGAAAATGGAAATGTTTTTAATATTTATAATCACTATAAGAATCCGTTGTGATTAGCTTTAACCCTTGGGAACACTTTTTTATTAGGCTTAGTACTGTATCTAGGAATATTTTGTGAATAGCCATTGTACCTAAGGACAGTTTCTGACTACCCTTAGCACTTAGGAACATCAAGGCGACAATACCAAGAAAACGCTTTCCTACTCCTTTCCACACCGTTCAACGACGAATGTACTCTAGGTGCGCGATAAGGAGGGCATTACTGGGGCCGACAGACAGGGTCGCATCTCATGATGCTGTGGAATAGCGCAGGAGGTTTTATCATGATAGATCTCTGTGTGATAAGGAGGGCATTAAGTGGCTGACAGACAGGGCGCATCTCATGATGCTGTGGAATAGCACGGGAGGTTCTATCATAGATAGTTCTCTGTGTGATAAGGAGGGGATTACTGGGGCCGACAGACAGGGCGCATCTCATGATGCTGTGGAATAGCGCAGGAGGTTCTATCATAGATAGTTCTCTGTGTGATAAGGAGGGGATTACTGGGGCCGACAGACATTGCACATCTCATGATGCTGTGGAATAACGCAGGAGGTTCTATCATAGATAGTTCTCTGTATGATAAGGAGGGGATTACTGGGGCCGACAGACAGGGCGCATCTCATGATGCTGTGGAATAGCGCAGGAGGTTTTATCATGATAGATCTCTGTGTGATAAGGAGGGCATTAAGTGGCTGATAGACAGGGCGCATCTCATGATGCTGTGGAATAGCGCGGGAGGTTCTATCATAGATAGTTCTCTGTGTGATAAGGAGGGGATTACTGGTGCCGACAGACAGGGTCACATCTCATGATGCTGTGGAATAACGCAGGAGGTTCTATCATAGATAGTTCTCTGTGTGATAAGGAGGGGATTACTGGGGCCGACAGACATTGCACATCTCATGATGCTGTGGAATAACGCAGGAGGTTCTATCATAGATAGTTCTCTGTGTGATAAGGAGGGGATTACTGGGGCCGACAGACAGGGCGCATCTCATGATGCTGTGGAATAACGCAGGAGGTTTTATGATAGATAGATCTCTGTGTGATAAGGAGGGGATTACTGGTGCCGACAGACAGGGCGCATCTCATGATGCTGTGGAATATCGCAGGAGGTTCTATCATAGATAGTTCTCTGTGTGATAAGGAGGGGATTACTGGGGCCGACAGACAGGGTCGCATCTCATGATGCTGTGGAATAGCGCAGGAGGTTCTATCATAGATAGTTCTCTGTGTGATAAGGAGGGGATTACTAGGGCCGACAGACAGGGCGCATCTCATGATGCTGTGGAATAGCACGGGAGGTTCTATCATAGATAGTTCTCTGTGTGATAAGGAGGGGATTACTGGTGCCGACAGACAGGGTCGCATCTCATGATGCTGTGGAATAACGCAAGAGGTTTTATCATAGATAGTTCTCTGTGTGATAAGGAGGGGATTACAGACAGGGGGGCCGACAGACAGGGCGCATCTCATGATGCTGTGGAATAGCGCAGGAGGTTCTATCATAGATAGTTCTCTGTGTGATAAGGAGGGGATTACAGACAGGGGGGCCGACAGACAGGGCGCATCTCATGATGCTGTGGAATAGCACGGGAGGTTCTATCATAGATAGTTCTCTGTGTGATAAGGAGAGGATTACAGACAGGGGGGCCGACAGACAGGGCGCATCTCATGATGCTGTGGAATAGCGCAGGAGGTTCTATCATAGATAGTTCTCTGTGTGATAAGGAGGGGATTACTGGGGCCGACAGACATTGCACATCTCATGATGCTGTGGAATAACGCAGGAGGTTCTATCATAGATAGTTTTCTGTGTGATAAGGAGGGGATTACTGGGGCCGACAGACAGGGCGCATCTCATGATGCTGTGGAATAGCGCAGGAGGTTTTATCATGATAGATCTCTGTGTGATAAGGAGGGCATTAAGTGGCTGACAGACAGGGCGCATCTCATGATGCTGTGGAATAGCGCGGGAGGTTCTATCATAGATAGTTCTCTGTGTGATAAGGAGGGGATTACTGGTGCCGACAGACAGGGTCACATCTCATGATGCTGTGGAATAACGCAGGAGGTTCTATCATAGATAGTTCTCTGTGTGATAAGGAGGGGATTACTGGGGCCGACAGACAGGGCGCATCTCATGATGCTGTGGAATAGCGCAGGAGGTTCTATCATAGATAGTTCTCTGTGTGATAAGGAGGGCATTACTGGGGTCCACAGACACGGCGCCTCTCATGATGCTGTGGAATAACGCAGGAGGTTTTATGATAGATAGATCTCAGTGTGATAAGGAGGGGATTACTGGTGCCGACAGACAGGGCGCATCTCATGATGCTGTGGAATATCGCAGGAGGTTCTATCATAGATAGTTCTTTGTGTGATAAGGAGGGGATTACTGGGGCCGACAGACAGGGTCGCATCTCATGATGCTGTGGAATAGCGCAGGAGGTTCTATCATAGATAGTTCTCTGTGTGATAAGGAGGGGATTACTAGGGCCGACAGACAGGGCGCATCTCATGATGCTGTGGAATAGCGCAGGAGGTTCTATCATAGATAGTTCTCTGTGTGATAAGGAGGGCATTACTGGGGTCCACAGACACGGCGCATCACATGATGCTGTGGAATAACGCAGGAGGTTTTATCATAGATAGATCTCTGTGTGATAAGGAGGGGATTACTGGGGCCGACAGACAGGGTCGCATCTCATGATGCTGTGGAATAGCGCAGGAGGTTTTATCATAGATAGATCTCTGTATGAGAGGCACTCTTTAAACGTTAACCGCAACAGTCGATCCGGTATTATATTTAAAGCTGATGTAGGATACATTTCCTGAGGTATAATTCCTCCCCATTCCGCTTTGTACTCTACTCACACTACCCGCCCATTAAGATCGCGTTGTACACAGCCTTCGTCCCATTCCGCTTGTACTCTACTCACACTACCCGCCCATTAAGACCGCGTTGTACTCAGCCTTCGTCCCATTCTGCTTGTACTCTACTCACACTACCCGCCCATTAAGACCGCGTTGTACACAGCCTTCGTCCCATTCCGCTTGTACTCTACTCACACTACCCGCCCATTAAGACCGCGTTGTACTCAGCCTTCGTCCCATTCCGCTTGTACTCTACTCACACTACCCGCCCATTAAGACCGCGTTGTACACAGCCTTCGTCCCATTCCGCTTGTACTCTACTCACACTACCCGCCCATTAAGACCGCGTTGTACTCAGCCTTCGTCCCATTCTGCTTGTACTCTACTCACACTACCCGCCCATTAAGACCGCGTTGTACTCAGCCTTCGTCCCATACCGCTTGTACTCTACTCACACTACCCGCCCATTAAGACCGCGTTGTACTCAGCCTTCGTCCCATTCCGCTTGTACTCTACTCACACTACCCGCCCATTAAGACCGCGTTGTACTCAGCCTTCGTCCCATTCCGCTTGTACTCTACTCACACTACCCGCCCATTAAGACCGCGTTGTACTCAGCCTTCGTCCCATTCCGCTTGTACTCCACTCACACTACCCGCCCATTAAAACCACTAACCTGCCATTTCGTGTCGAAGCAGTTTTTGTATAAACAATGCAGATTTTCCTGCTATGCAACTATTGATACCTTTATCCCCGTTTCGACGCCGTTGTCCATTTATCAGCAACACTCGCTGCTCACAATACGCCAGTTTACCGCGGCTAATACGTCATTCTTCAGCTGTTAGTTGCGATCGTAGCCTAACAGCTTGCACACTGTTACTGAGATAGTTCGGAACAGAGCCAATCATTGCTACTGGGGAGTATCGATGAAAGAGAAAACACAATTGCAACTGGAACCCGTTAGAAATCAACGCTACATTATTTTGGGCAATTTTAGTCAGGTTTACGCCTCTCTGCATAGTGCTTGGTGTATGATTGCGAGAGTAGCCTAACTTTCCAACACTTTCGGAGGCCATTTTGTAGCTTTGTCAGTTTACGCCTCTCTGCATAGTACTTGGTGTATGATTGCGAGAGTAGCTTAACTTTCTGACACTTTCGGAGGCCATTTTGTAGCTTTGTCAGTTTACGCCTCTCTGCATAGTACTTGGTGTATGATTGCGAGAGTAGCCTAACTTTCCAACACTTTCGGAGGCCATTTTGTAGCTTTGTCAGTTTACGCCTTTCTGCATAGTACTTGGTGTATGATTGCGAGAATAGCCTAACTTTCCAACACTTTCGGAGGCCATTTTGTAGCTTTGTCAGTTTACGCCTTTCTGCATAGTACTTGGTGTATGATTGCGAAAATAGCCTAACTTTCCAACACTTTTGGAGGCCATTTTGTAGCTTTGTCAGTTTACGCCTCTCTGCATAGTACTTGGTGTATGATTGCGAGAGTAGCTTAACTTTCCGACACTTTCGGAAACCATTTTGTAGCTTTGTCAGTTTACGCCTCTCTGCATAGTACTTGGTGTATGATTGCGAGAATAGCCTAACTTTCCGACACTTTCGGAGGCCATTTTGTAGCTTTGTCAATTTACGCATGTGGCTACGCAAGTGCTCTCTAGTGGCAATATTGTAATGTTTGTCAAATTTGGTGATCAACCATTGAAACAACTACAGGTATTTTCATGGACGACATACAGGCTATATAATTAGATCTAATAACTCCATTGATAAACTCTATTGGTAGAATATTGTATAACCACTTCGATAACTAGAATGACTCTTTTGATAACGTGTATATGTACTCCGATTTGGATTATAACTTCTTTGGTAACTCGTACACGGTTTGGCGTTGACTTCAATGGTTTATGTCTTTACTTCATTGATAGTTTATACGTTTGTGTTTGTGTTCTTAGGGTATTGGTTATTAGGTTTTAGGTACTGAATTTTTATTATTAGTGATTTTCTCATAACTTATAAATGTAGATTTGTAAATGGACTTTATTAATAACATATAGGCCTATACATTAATATGTAGGCTATGGTGGCCTTATTTACAACTTAATCAATACAAATTAGAATATTTATAATTATCGGTTTGTATATTGAATTTATTGATAACTTGCTTTCGTCATTTTTTTTTTATTGACTTCTTTGATAATTTTTGCATATTACTTTGTTTTATTGACTTTATTGTTAATCTGTATTTTTTATAATTGGCCGTTTTTATTTAGACTGTGATTTCTTTATAACATGTCCCTACACAATAAATTTTAGTTTAAATCATTTGATTTAGTATTTTAATTTATTAGCTGTTTAGGTAGCTTAACAACTTGGTGGCGTTTTTATAACATGTTTACTTTATTTGTGTAGTGACGTCACAGCGGCGGCGTTCTTTACCAGAGTGCTTGTATATATCGTCGTAAATTGATTTTATTGATAACTCGTGAACCTCAGCTTTAAGATTTATTCGAAGGCTTTAAAAAACCAAACTGTATAAATTAAAGGATAAGCCTTCAGTTATGATAACTCGTGGTCTTTAGATTGTTGGAACCTAACCTTTGTAGAACTTCAGGAGTCAGCGGTAGTACAATAAAAAAATAACGCACAACACTAGTGTCTGTCACATATATCTCATGTCGGGTGGCTTCCGGTCTGGTTTACAAATGCACGTACAAATTTAGTCAGAAAGCTGTGCAGTTTACAAATAGGGGCCAGTGCTTGCGTAACGATCTTAGCAAGCATTCCCACACTCGCCTTTGCGCTTTTATGGCAAAGCCTAGAGGTTGTAAAATTACGTTAAATAATTGTTTTCTAACAAAGCCGTCCTTAAAATATGGAATCGTTCGTTGAGTAGGATTCCAGCGAGGGAAAGTGGTCTTGCGGGGCAAAAGTAGGCAAATGTCCGCACTAATACACAATGCAAACTCTAATCCTTCATGTAAAATCGTTATATTGTATTGGTCCTATTGTTTTATATATACCTTGGTTTCTTAAAGTAAATTTTTCTTAATCTATTCTCACTTTTCTTGTTTGCTTAAGATTAGGTGCACTTTGAGTGTGTAAGCGTGACGTCACCACGTTCGGGCTTAGTCCGAGCCCCCAAGATCAAGTTACTCCGTAAGGGTTACATTATTCAAAGAGAATCCTAACTTATGAGAACTCGCCAAAATGCGGCTGTTTCTAGGGCGATGTGCGAGTCCTGGTATTGTTTTAGAACTCCTAAAGTTTAAATTATTCGAACGTTTCCCATCAAAACCGCCCTAAACGGGAGCACTAAAAAATATGTAGTATGTGTCTCTATCAATAAGACTAGATAGACTCTATGAGCTGACTTAGAATCGACACGATGGGAGTACATCCGTAGATCCAGAAGTGGCTGTTAGCTTCTATCCTAGAGGGGACCTGCGTAAAATCCACCTGCTTAAATCTCCTGAATACACAAGCACTATGCGGAAGCGGGTTGAACGCTGACACACTAGCAAGCACAGTCCTAAAGATCTGTGCATCGAAGACGATGGCGAGGAAGTGAAGTTCTCTCGCCTGAAGTGATCAGAACGCCGCCCGATAGATATCAGCCGGGGGAGGGGGTAAGAGGGATGCTGACACACTTAGCAAGCACAGTCCTAAAGATCTGTGCATCGAAGATGATGGCGAGGAAGTGAAGTTCTCTCGCCTGAAGTGATCAGAACGCCGCCGGATAGATATCAGCCGGGGGAGGGGGTAAGAGGGATGCTGACACACTAGCAAGCACAGTCCTAAAGATCTGTGCATCGAAGATGATGGCGAGGAAGTGAAGTTCTCTCGCCTGAAGTGATCAGAACGCCGCCGGATAGATATCAGCCGGGGGAGGGGGTAAGAGGGATGCTGACACACTAGCAAGCACAGTCCTAAAGATCTGTGCATCGAAGACGATGGCGAGGAAGTGAAGTTCTCTCGCCTAAAGTGATCAGAACGCCGCCGGATAGATATCAGCCGGGGGAGGGGGTAAGAGGGATGCTGACACACTTAGCAAGCACAGTCCTAAAGATCTGTGCATCGAAGATGATGGC
The DNA here is from genome assembly GCA_036971475.1 of Prosapia bicincta. Lineage (NCBI taxonomy): Eukaryota > Metazoa > Arthropoda > Insecta > Hemiptera > Cercopidae > Prosapia > Prosapia bicincta. The sequence goes on from JBAIZL010000007.1 coordinate 36,781,869, forward strand.
GAGGAAGTGAAGTTCTCTCGCCTGAAGTGATCAGAACGCCGCCGGATAGATATCAGCCGGGGGAGGGGGTAAGAGGGATGCTGACACACTAGCAAGCACAGTCCTAAAGATCTGTGCCTCGAAGATGATGGCGAGGAAGTGAAGTTCTCTCGCCTGAAGTGATTAGAACGCTGCCGGATGGATATCAGCCGGGGGAGGGGGTAAGAAGGATGCTGACACACTAGCAAGCACAGTCCTAAAGATCTGTGCATCGAAGACGATGGCGAGGAAGTGAAGTTCTCTCGCCTGAAGTGATCAGAACGCCGCCGGATAGATATCAGCCGGGGGAGGGGGTAAGAGGGATGCTGACACACTAGCAAGCACAGTCCTAAAGATCTGTGCATCGAAGACGATGGCGAGGAAGTGAAGTTCTCTCGCCTAAAGTGATCAGAACGCCGCCGGATAGATATCAGCCGGGGGAGGGGGTAAGAAGGATGCTGACACACTAGCAAGCACAGTCCTAAAGATCTGTGCATCGAAGACGATGGCGAGGAAGTGAAGTTCTCTCGCCTGAAGTGATCAGAACGCCGCCGGATAGATATCAGCCGGGGGAGGGGGTAAGAGGGATGCTGACACACTAGCAAGCATAGTCCTAAAGATCTGTGCATCGAAGACGATGGCGAGGAAGTGAAGTTCTCTCGCCTGAAGTGATCAGAACGCTGCCGGATGGATATCAGCCGAGGGAGGGGGTAAGAGGGATGCTGACACACTAGCAAGCACAGTCCTAAAGATCTGTGCATCGAAGACGATGGCGAGGAAGTGAAGTTCTCTCGCCTGAAGTGATCAGAACACCGCCGGATAGATATCAGCCGGGGGAGGGGGTAAGAGGGATGCTGACACACTAGCAAGCATAGTCCTAAAGATCTGTGCATCGAAGACGATGGCGAGGAAGTGAAGTTCTCTCGCCTGAAGTGATCAGAACGCTGCCGGATGGATATCAGCCGGGGGAGGGGGTAAGAGGGATGCTGACACACTAGCAAGCACAGTCCTAAAGATCTGTGCCTCGAAGATGATGGCGAGGAAGTGAAGTTCTCTCGCCTGAAGTGATTAGAACGCTGCCGGATGGATATCAGCCGGGGGAGGGGCTAAGAAGGATGCTGACACACTAGCAAGCACAGTCCTAAAGATCTGTGCATCGAAGACGATGGCGAGGAAGTGAAGTTCTCTCGCCTGAAGTGATCAGAACGCTGCCGGATGGATATCAGCCGGGGGAGGGGGTAAGAGGGATGCTGACACACTAGCAAGCACAGTCCTAAAGATCTGTGCATCGAAGACGATGGCGATGAAGTGAAGTTCTCTCGCCTGAAGTGATCAGAACGCCGCCGGATAGATATCAGCCGGGGGAGGGGGTAAGAGGATGCTGACACACTAGCAAGCACAGTCCTAAAGATCTGTGCCTCGAAGACGATGGCGAGGAAGTGAAGTTCTCTCGCCTGAAGTGATCAGAACGCTGCCGGATGGATATCAGCCGGGGGAGGGGGTAAGAGGGATGCTGACACACTAGCAAGCACAGTCCTAAAGATCTGTGCATCGAAGACGATGGCGATGAAGTGAAGTTCTCTCGCCTGAAGTGATCAGAACGCCGCCGGATAGATATCAGCCGGGGGAGGGGGTAAGAGGATGCTGACACACTAGCAAGCACAGTCCTAAAGATCTGTGCCTCGAAGACGATGGCGAGGAAGTGAAGTTCTCTCGCCTGAAGTGATCAGAACGCTGCCGGATGGATATCAGCCGGGGGAGGGGGTAAGAGGGATGCTGACACACTAGCAAGCACAGTCCTAAAGATCTGTGCATCGAAGACGATGGCGAGGAAGTGAAGTTCTCTCGCCTGAAGTGATTAGAACGCTGCCGGATGGATATCAGCCGGGGGAGGGGCTAAGAAGGATGCTGACACACTAGCAAGCACAGTCCTAAAGATCTGTGCATCGAAGACGATGGCGAGGAAGTGAAGTTCTCTCGCCTGAAGTGATCAGAACGCCGCCGGATAGATATCAGCCGGGGGAGGGGGTAAGAGGATGCTGACACACTAGCAAGCACAGTCCTAAAGATCTGTGCCTCGAAGACGATGGCGAGGAAGTGAAGTTCTCTCGCCTGAAGTGATCAGAACGCTGCCGGATGGATATCAGCCGGGGGAGGGGGTAAGAGGGATGCTGACACACTAGCAAGCACAGTCCTAAAGATCTGTGCATCGAAGACGATGGCGATGAAGTGAAGTTCTCTCGCCTGAAGTGATCAGAACGCCGCCGGATAGATATCAGCCGGGGGAGGGGGTAAGAGGATGCTGACACACTAGCAAGCACAGTCCTAAAGATCTGTGCCTCGAAGACGATGGCGAGGAAGTGAAGTTCTCTCGCCTGAAGTGATCAGAACGCTGCCGGATGGATATCAGCCGGGGGAGGGGGTAAGAGGGATGCTGACACACTAGCAAGCACAGTCCTAAAGATCTGTGCATCGAAGACGATGGCGATGAAGTGAAGTTCTCTCGCCTGAAGTGATCAGAACGCCGCCGGATAGATATCAGCCGGGGGAGGGGGTAAGAGGATGCTGACACACTAGCAAGCACAGTCCTAAAGATCTGTGCCTCGAAGACGATGGCGAGGAAGTGAAGTTCTCTCGCCTGAAGTGATCAGAACGCCGCCGGATAGATATCAGCCGGGGGAGGGGGTAAGAGGATGCTGACACACTAGCAAGCACAGTCCTAAAGATCTGTGCATCAAAGATGATGGCGAGGAAGTGAAGTTCTCTCGCCTGAAGTGATCAGAACACCGCCGGATAGATATCAGCCGGGGGAGGGGGTAAGCGCAGGCCAATATACATGTTTGCTGTTAAAATTCAATTATATAATCTTTTTTGTAATTAATTATGTAGCGTTGATAAACCGATTGGTGTCAGGTTTTTATTTGGTATTTGCTTTAATAAACATTCTTATCGCTTAACTATTGCGTTAATAATGTTTAGGATTATCTTGTTATCAATATTGTTAATACCCAGATTGACAGCCATTGTTCGTGAAAGAGTTCTAATCTTTTGCTGAATTATTGTCCTTATCTTCTTTTTTCAGACAATAATCAACTTTTAAAAATATGACGTCCGTAAGACGTCAGAGTTTTATAACATGAATGAACTATCCCCGAAGATTTTCGTGAGCCATGACTTCGTGGTTTTTAATTCCAACACCTATTTCTATTTTCTCTTAGAGATGGTTTGAGGCTATATTTAAACCATTTCTAAACGCGACTCCCTATATATTCATAAATATTGACATTTTATTAAATTATCTGATAGTAAATAATGTTATATACAGCTGTTTGTATTACTCCTAGGTCATGTTACTTTGTGTGTTGTACAGCAGGCTGTGTTGTACAACAGGCTGTGTTGTACAGCAGGCTGTGTTGTACAGCAGGCTGTGTTGTACAGCAGGCTGTGTTGTACAGCAGGCTGTGTTGTACAGCAGGTTGTATTAGTAGAAGGTTGAAATGTTTGTGTAAGGATAGCCATATTATTCAATGATAAGTTAACAGTCAATATTGTAATCTAATGTATTAGCTTGCTAATTATTTGAGCTGTGTTTAATAACTCAATTTATTAGGGTTTAATGAATTATAAATCTAAATTTTACTAAGTAGAAAGTTAGCTTCGTAAAAGGAACGATCGTTTTGAAACGCGTCAGCAAATAAGCAATTACGTATTCACTTAGTTAAGTATTTTAAAATTTAGTTTAATCAGTGAATTCAAGATGATTACATCAAGAAACTTGAATTATAAATATTTATAAGTATATACTTCAAGAGCACAGTGGTGCAATATATTACAATAAAAATATTGGAAACTGTCCCACTACCACAAAAATAATAAAAAAATAACTGATAATACAAGTTACTTAAGATTTTACGCCATATGTACATTTCGATTACCATGTCATCATCATCAGAGGGTCATATTACAAAATTACTATCTAGAAAGCAATAAGTTACAAACCAGACTGACGTCAGTCTAGTTTTTTCCGATTTTATTGTTTTACAAATATAGTTAAATTTAAATTTAAAGCCGTAGAGGTATAATACTTTGTAAGGTTGTATTACGTGAGTGTTGTGCCTTTTCTAACAGTACTTAGAATATACAATACCTAAGGAAAACTGAATTATTAAGTAATAGACAAGAGTATTATAAATACTATTCTGAATTATTATTTTTTACTTATAATGTTATTTTACTTTTTTTTTATTCCTTGCCATTTACGTAATTTTAATCTTATTTTTTGTTCTATGTATACTTGGACCGTATGTAGTTATTGCGTTTGTAACGTACTGATTTAGCACTAATTTAACAAGCGTGCGTGTCTCGGTGGATTAGTTTTCCCGCTCTCCGAACATCGAATTATCCTAAGTGTGCGAAATGCGTGTGTCAACCCGTACAATTAACTCCGTCTAGTCCATATTCAAATCGTGAATTTTACACCGAACCAACAATTGCTTCCATTGTTTACAATTTGTTGTGGCGAATCTAAATCCGAAGCGACGGCTTTCACCGACGCCGTATAATTATATACATTACCCAACTGTTATATGTTTGTCTAGGTTGCGTGAGGGAGAAAGGAAAATCACACAACAGCTGATTTCAAGGTCGTGCTAAACTGACTTGAAACGGCGGATTGTTTGGCCGTTAGAATGTATTATTTGAGGAATTTTATTTTTTCAAGGTCTTCGTTAAGGCTTATAAGTTCAATTACAGTTGTGTTTGTTCGCGAGTAAATGTGCCATTTTTACGTGGATGCAGTGGTTTCAACCTAACTTCAATCAAGTCATTCTAACGTTAACAATAAACAATAAACTGCAGAAATGAGTGCTTCTCTAAATTGTGTTTAGTTCAAAAATTTGCATGAACTAATTTTAACAACGCATTTAAACGTGAACTTTTGGTTTCAACTTTGGGATTTGGGGAACGATTATCCTAATAGAGTATTAGAGGTTGTATTTCAGTACAGCCACAACGTAAGTCATTAACAACATCAAATTAGTCCTACATTTTGTTTTTATTGCAGCAAGTGCTGAAAATGTTTTCTTTTCATAAGTTTTCTTTTCATACGCTTCGGAAACAGTAAGTTCGCGTTACTTGTAACCAACTGTATGTATACGCTTAGGAAACAGTAAGTTCGCGTTACTTGTAACCAACTGTATGTATACGCTGAGGAAACAGTAAGTTCGCGTTACTTGTAACCAACTGTATGTATACGCTTAGGAAACAGTAAGTTCGCGTTACTTGTAACCAACTGTATGTATACGCTGAGGAAACAGTAAGTTCGCGTTACTTGTAACCAACTGTATGTATACGCTGAGGAAACAGTAAGTACGCGTTACTTGTAACCAACTGTATGTATACGCTTAGGAAACAGTAAGTTCGCGTTACTTGTAACCAACTGTATGTATACGCTGAGGAAACAGTAAGTTCGCGTTACTTGTAACCAACTGTATGTATACGCTGAGGAAACAGTAAGTTCGCGTTACTTGTAACCAACTGTATGTATACGCTTAGGAAACAGTAAGTTCGCGTTACTTGTAACCAACTGTATGTATACGCTGAGGAAACAGTAAGTACGCGTTACTTGTAACCAACTGTATGTATACGCTTAGGAAACAGTAAGTTCGCGTTACTTGTAACCAACTGTATGTATACGCTGAGGAAACAGTAAGTTCGCGTTACTTGTAACCAACTGTATATATACGCTGAGGAAACAGTAAGTTCGCATTACTTGTAACCAACTGTATGTATACGCTGAGGAAACAGTAAGTTCGCGTTACTTGTAACCAACTGTATGTATACGCTTAGGAAACAGTAAGTTCGCGTTACTTGTAACCAACTGTATGTATACGCTTAGGAAACAGTAAGTTCGCGTTACTTGTAACCAACTGTATGTATACGCTGAGGAAACAGTAAGTTCGCGTTACTTGTAACCAACTGTATGTATACGCTTAGGAAACAGTAAGTTCGCGTTACTTGTAACCAACTGTATGTATACGCTGAGGAAACAGTAAGTTCGCGTTACTTGTAACCAACTGTATGTATACGCTTAGGAAACAGTAAGTTCGCGTTACTTGTAACCAACTGTATGTATACGCTTAGGAAACAGTAAGTTCGCGTTACTTGTAACCAACTGTATGTATACGCTGAGGAAACAGTAAGTTCGCGTTACTTGTAACCAACTGTATGTATACGCTTAGGAAACAGTAAGTTCGCGTTACTTGTAACCAACTGTATGTATACGCTTAGGAAACAGTAAGTTCGCGTTACTTGTAACCAACTGTATGTATACGCTGAGGAAACATAGTAAGTTCGCATTAGGTGTAACCAACTGTATGTATACGCTGAAAACAGTAAGTTCGCGTTACTTGTAACCAACTGTATGTATACGCTTAGGAAACATAGTAAGTTCGCGTTACTTGTAACCAACTGTATGTATACGCTGAGGAAACAGTAAGTTCGCGTTACTTGTAACCAACTGTATGTATACGCTGAGGAAACATAGTAAGTTCGCGTTACTTGTAACCAACTGTATGTATACGCTGAGGAAACAGTAAGTTCGCGTTACTTGTAACCAACTGTATGTATACGCTTAGGAAACATAGTAAGTTCGCGTTACTTGTAACCAACTGTATGTATACGCTGAGGAAACAGTAAGTTCGCGTTACTTGTAACCAACTGTATGTATACGCTTAGGAAACATAGTAAGTTCGCGTTACTTGTAACCAACTGTATGTATACGCTGAGGAAACAGTAAGTTCGCGTTACTTGTAACCAACTGTATGTATACGCTTAGGAAACATAGTAAGTACGCGTTACTTGTAACCAACTGTATGTATACGCTTAGGAAACAGTAAGTTCGCGTTACTTGTAACCAACTGTATGTATACGCTGAGGAAACAGTAAGTTCGCGTTACTTGTAACCAACTGTATGTATACGCTGAGGAAACATAGTAAGTTCGCGTTACTTGTAACCAACTGTATGTATACGCTGAGGAAACAGTAAGTTCGCGTTACTTGTAACCAACTGTATGTATACGCTGAGGAAACAGTAAGTTCGCGTTACTTGTAACCAACTGTATGTATACGCTTAGGAAACAGTAAGTTCGCGTTACTTGTAACCAACTGTATGTATACGCTGAGGAAACAGTAAGTTCGCGTTACTTGTAACCAACTGTATGTATACGCTTAGGTAACAGTAAGTTCGCGTTACTTGTAACCAACTGTATGTATACGCTTAGGAAACAGTAAGTTCGCGTTACTTGTAACCAACTGTATGTATACGCTGAGGAAACAGTAAGTTCGCGTTACTTGTAACCAACTGTATGTATACGCTTAGGAAACAGTAAGTTCGCGTTACTTGTAACCAACTGTATGTATACGCTTAGGAAACAGTAAGTTCGCGTTACTTGTAACCAACTGTATGTATACGCTGAGGAAACATAGTAAGTTCGCATTAGGTGTAACCAACTGTATGTATACGCTGAAAACAGTAAGTTCGCGTTACTTGTAACCAACTGTATGTATACGCTTAGGAAACATAGTAAGTTCGCGTTACTTGTAACCAACTGTATGTATACGCTGAGGAAACAGTAAGTTCGCGTTACTTGTAACCAACTGTATGTATACGCTGAGGAAACATAGTAAGTTCGCGTTACTTGTAACCAACTGTATGTATACGCTGAGGAAACAGTAAGTTCGCGTTACTTGTAACCAACTGTATGTATACGCTTAGGAAACATAGTAAGTTCGCGTTACTTGTAACCAACTGTATGTATACGCTGAGGAAACAGTAAGTTCGCGTTACTTGTAACCAACTGTATGTATACGCTTAGGAAACATAGTAAGTTCGCGTTACTTGTAACCAACTGTATGTATACGCTGAGGAAACAGTAAGTTCGCGTTACTTGTAACCAACTGTATGTATACGCTTAGGAAACATAGTAAGTTCGCGTTACTTGTAACCAACTGTATGTATACGCTTAGGAAACAGTAAGTTCGCGTTACTTGTAACCAACTGTATGTATACGCTGAGGAAACAGTAAGTTCGCGTTACTTGTAACCAACTGTATGTATACGCTGAGGAAACAGTAAGTTCGCGTTACTTGTAACCAACTGTATGTATACGCTTAGGAAACAGTAAGTTCGCGTTACTTGTAACCAACTGTATGTATACGCTGAGGAAACAGTAAGTTCGCGTTACTTGTAACCAACTGTATGTATACGCTTAGGAAACAGTAAGTTCGCGTTACTTGTAACCAACTGTATGTATACGCTTAGGAAACAGTAAGTTCGCGTTACTTGTAACCAACTGTATGTATACGCTGAGGAAACAGTAAGTTCGCGTTACTTGTAACCAACTGTATGTATACGCTGAGGAAACAGTAAGTTCGCGTTACTTGTAACCAACTGTATGTATACGCTTAGGAAACAGTAAGTTCGCGTTACCTGTAACCAACTGTATGTATACGCTGAGGAAACATAGTAAGTTCGCGTTACTTGTAACCAACTGTATGTATACGCTGAGGAAACAGTAAGTTCGCGTTACTTGTAACCAACTGTATGTATACGCTGAGGAAACAGTAAGTACGCGTTACTTGTAACCAACTGTATGTATACGCTTAGGAAACAGTAAGTTCGCGTTACTTGTAACCAACTGTATGTATACGCTTAGGAAACAGTAAGTTCGCGTTACTTGTAACCAACTGTATGTATACGCTGAGGAAACAGTAAGTTCGCGTTACTTGTAACCAACTGTATGTATACGCTGAGGAAACATAGTAAGTTCGCGTTACTTGTAACCAACTGTATATATACGCTGAGGAAACAGTAAGTTCGCGTTACTTGTAACCAACTGTATGTATACGCTTAGGAAACAGTAAGTTCGCGTTACTTGTAACCAACTGTATATATACGCTTAGGAAACAGTAAGTTCGCGTTACTTGTAACCAACTGTATGTATACGCTGAGGAAACATAGTAAGTTCGCGTTACTTGTAACCAACTGTATATATACGCTGAGGAAACAGTAAGTTCGCGTTACTTGTAACCAACTGTATGTATACGCTTAGGAAACATAGTAAGTTCGCGTTACTTGTAACCAACTGTATGTATACGCTGAGGAAACAGTAAGTTCGCGTTACTTGTAACCAACTGTATGTATACGCTGAGGAAACAGTAAGTTCGCGTTACTTGTGACCAACCTTATGTATACGCTTAGGAAACAGTAAGTTCGCGTTACTTGTAACCAACTGTATGTATACGCTTAGGAAACAGTAAGTTCGAGTTACTTGTAACCAACTGTATGTATACGCTGAGGAAACATAGTAAGTTCGCGTTACTTGTAATCAACTGTATATATACGCTGAGGAAACAGTAAGTTCGCGTTACTTGTAACCAACTGTATGTATACGCTGAGGAAACAGTAAGTTCGCGTTACTTGTAACCAACTGTATGTATACGCTGAGGAAACATAGTAAGTTCGCGTTACTTGTAACCAACTGTATGTATACGCTGAGGAAACAGTAAGTTCGCGTTACTTGTAACCAACTGTATGTATACGCTGAGGAAACATAGTAAGTTCGCGTTACTTGTAACCAACTGTATGTATACGCTGAGGAAACATAGTAAGTTCGCGTTACTTGTAACCAACTGTATATATACGCTGAGGAAACAGTAAGTTCGCGTTACTTGTAACCAACTGTATGTATACGCTTAGGAAACATAGTAAGTTCGCGTTACTTGTAACCAACTGTATGTATACGCTGAGGAAACATAGTAAGTTCGCGTTACTTGTAACCAACTGTATATATACGCTGAGGAAACAGTAAGTTCGCGTTACTTGTAACCAACTGTATGTATACGCTGAGGAAACAGTAAGTTCGCGTTACTTGTAACCAACTGTATGTATACGCTGAGGAAACATAGTAAGTTCGCGTTACTTGTAACCAACTGTATATATACGCTGAGGAAACAGTAAGTTCGCGTTACTTGTAACCAACTGTATGTATACGCTGAGGAAACAGTAAGTTCGCGTTACTTGTAACCAACTGTATGTATACGCTGAGGAAACATAGTAAGTTCGCGTTACTTGTAACCAACTACGCTGAGGAAACATAGTAAGTTCGCGTTACTTGTAACCAACTGTATATATACGCTGAGGAAACAGTAGGTTCGCGTTACTTGTAACCAACTGTATATATACGCTGAGGAAACATAGTAAGTTCGCGTTACTTGTAACCAACTACGCTGAGGAAACATAGTAAGTTCGCGTTACTTGTAACCAACTACGCTGAGGAAACATAGTAAGTTCGCGTTACTTGTAACCAACTGTATATATACGCTGAGGAAACAGTAAGTTCGCGTTACTTGTAACCAACTGTATATATACGCTGAGGAAACATAGTAAGTTCGCGTTACTTGTAACCAACTGTATGTATACGCTGAGGAAACAGTAAGTTCGCGTTACTTGTAACCAACTGTATATATACGCTGAGGAAACAGTAAGTTCGCGTTACTTGTAACCAACTGTATATATACGCTGAGGAAACATAGTAAGTTCGCGTTACTTGTAACCAACTGTATATATACGCTGAGGAAACATAGTAAGTTCGCGTTACTTGTAACCAACTGTATATATACGCTGAGGAAACATAGTAAGTTCGCGTTACTTGTAACCAACTGTATATATACGCTGAGGAAACATAGTAAGTTCGCGTTACTTGTAACCAACTGTATATATACGCTGAGGAAACAGTAAGTTCGCGTTACTTGTAACCAACTGTATATATACGCTGAGGAAACATAGTAAGTTCGCGTTACTTGTAACCAACTGTATGTATACGCTGAGGAAACAGTAAGTTCACGTTACTTGTAACCAACTGTATATATACGCTGAGGAAACAGTAAGTTCGCGTTACTTGTAACCAACTGTATGTATACGCTGAGGAAACATAGTAAGTTCGCGTTACTTGTAACCAACTGTATGTATACGCTGAGGAAATATAGTAAGTTCGCGTTACTTGTAACCAACTGTATATATACGCTGAGGAAACATAGTAAGTTCGCGTTACTTGTAACCAACTGTATGTATACGCTGAGGAAACATAGTAAGTTCGCGTTACTTGTAACCAACTGTATGTATACGCTGAGGAAACATAGTAAGTTCGCGTTACTTGTAACCAACTGTATGTATACGCTGAGGAAACATAGTAAGTTCGCGTTACTTGTAACCAACTGTATATATACGCTGAGGAAACAGTAAGTTCGCGTTACTTGTAACCAACTGTATGTATACGCTGAGGAAACATAGTAAGTTCGCGTTACTTGTAACCAACTGTATATGAACGCTGAGGAAACAGTAAGTTCGCGTTACTTGTAACCAACTGTATGTATACGCTGAGGAAACATAGTAAGTTCGCGTTACTTGTAACCAACTGTATGTATACGCTGAGGAAACAGTAAGTTCGCGTTACTTGTAACCAACTGTATGTATACGCTGAGGAAACATAGTAAGTTCGCGTTACTTGTAACCAACTGTATATATACGCTGAGGAAACAGTAAGTTCGCGTTACTTGTAACCAACTGTATGTATACGCTGAGGAAACATAGTAAGTTCGCGTTACTTGTAACCAACTGTATGTATACGCTGAGGAAACATAGTAAGTTCGCGTTACTTGTAACCAACTGTATATATACGCTGAGGAAACAGTAAGTTCGCGTTACTTGTAACCAACTGTATGTATACGCTGAGGAAATATAGTAAGTTCGCGTTACTTGTAACCAACTGTATATATACGCTGAGGAAACAGTAAGTTCGCGTTACTTGTAACCAACTGTATGTATACGCTGAGGAAACAGTAAGTTCACGTTACTTGTAACCAACTGTATATATACGCTGAGGAAACAGTAAGTTCGCGTTACTTGTAACCAACTGTATGTATACGCTGAGGAAACATAGTAAGTTCGCGTTACTTGTAACCAACTGTATGTATACGCTGAGGAAATATAGTAAGTTCGCGTTACTTGTAACCAACTGTATATATACGCTGAGGAAACATAGTAAGTTCGCGTTACTTGTAACCAACTGTATGTATACGCTGAGGAAACATAGTAAGTTCGCGTTACTTGTAACCAACTGTATGTATACGCTGAGGAAACATAGTAAGTTCGCGTTACTTGTAACCAACTGTATGTATACGCTGAGGAAACATAGTAAGTTCGCGTTACTTGTAACCAACTGTATGTATACGCTGAGGAAACATAGTAAGTTCGCGTTACTTGTAACCAACTGTATATGAACGCTGAGGAAACAGTAAGTTCGCGTTACTTGTAACCAACTGTATGTATACGCTGAGGAAACATAGTAAGTTCGCGTTACTTGTAACCAACTGTATGTATACGCTGAGGAAACAGTAAGTTCGCGTTACTTGTAACCAACTGTATGTATACGCTGAGGAAACATAGTAAGTTCGCGTTACTTGTAACCAACTGTATATATACGCTGAGGAAACAGTAAGTTCGCGTTACTTGTAACCAACTGTATGTATACGCTGAGGAAACATAGTAAGTTCGCGTTACTTGTAACCAACTGTATGTATACGCTGAGGAAACATAGTAAGTTCGCGTTACTTGTAACCAACTGTATATATACGCTGAGGAAACAGTAAGTTCGCGTTACTTGTAACCAACTGTATGTATACGCTGAGGAAATATAGTAAGTTCGCGTTACTTGTAACCAACTGTATATATACGCTGAGGAAACAGTAAGTTCGCGTTACTTGTAACCAACTGTATGTATACGCTGAGGAAATATAGTAAGTTCGCGTTACTTGTAACCAACTGTATGTATACGCTGAGGAAACATAGTAAGTTCGCGTTACTTGTAACCAACTGTATATATACGCTGAGGAAACAGTAAGTTCGCGTTACTTGTAACCAACTGTATGTATACGCTGAGGAAATATAGTAAGTTCGCGTTACTTGTAACCAACTGTATGTATACGCTGAGGAAATATAGTAAGTTCGCGTTACTTGTAACCAACTGTATGTATACGCTGAGGAAACAGTAAGTTCGCGTTACTTGTAACCAACTGTATATATACGCTGAGGAAACAGTAAGTTCGCGTTACTTGTAACCAACTGTATGTATACGCTGAGGAAACATAGTAAGTTCGCGTTACTTGTAACCAACTGTATGTATACGCTGAGGAAATATAGTAAGTTCGCGTTACTTGTAACCAACTGTATGTATACGCTGAGGAAACAGTAAGTTCGCGTTACTTGTAACCAACTGTATGTATACGCTGAGGAAACAGTAAGTTCGCGTTACTTGTAACCAACTGTATATATACGCTGAGGAAACAGTAAGTTCGCGTTACTTGTAACCAACTGTATGTATACGCTGAGGAAACATAGTAAGTTCGCGTTACTTGTAACCAACTGTATGTATACGCTGAGGAAATATAGTAAGTTCGCGTTACTTGTAACCAACTGTATATATACGCTGAGGAAACAGTAGGTTCGCGTTACTTGTAACCAACTGTATATATACGCTGAGGAAACATAGTAAGTTCGCGTTACTTGTAACCAACTACGCTGAGGAAACATAGTAAGTTCGCGTTACTTGTAACCAACTACGCTGAGGAAACATAGTAAGTTCGCGTTACTTGTAACCAACTGTATATATACGCTGAGGAAACAGTAAGTTCGCGTTACTTGTAACCAACTGTATATATACGCTGAGGAAACATAGTAAGTTCGCGTTACTTGTAACCAACTACGCTGAGGAAACATAGTAAGTTCGCGTTACTTGTAACCAACTGTATATATACGCTGAGGAAACAGTAAGTTCGCGTTACTTGTAACCAACTGTATATATACGCTGAGGAAACATAGTAAGTTCGCGTTACTTGTAACCAACTGTATGTATACGCTGAGGAAACAGTAAGTTCGCGTTACTTGTAACCAACTGTATATATACGCTGAGGAAACAGTAAGTTCGCGTTACTTGTAACCAACTGTATATATACGCTGAGGAAACATAGTAAGTTCGCGTTACTTGTAACCAACTGTATATATACGCTGAGGAAACATAGTAAGTTCGCGTTACTTGTAACCAACTGTATATATACGCTGAGGAAACATAGTAAGTTCGCGTTACTTGTAACCAACTGTATATATACGCTGAGGAAACATAGTAAGTTCGCGTTACTTGTAACCAACTGTATATATACGCTGAGGAAACAGTAAGTTCGCGTTACTTGTAACCAACTGTATATATACGCTGAGGAAACATAGTAAGTTCGCGTTACTTGTAACCAACTGTATGTATACGCTGAGGAAACAGTAAGTTCACGTTACTTGTAACCAACTGTATATATACGCTGAGGAAACAGTAAGTTCGCGTTACTTGTAACCAACTGTATGTATACGCTGAGGAAACATAGTAAGTTCGCGTTACTTGTAACCAACTGTATGTATACGCTGAGGAAACAGTAAGTTCGCGTTACTTGTAACCAACTGTATGTATACGCTGAGGAAACATAGTAAGTTCGCGTTACTTGTAACCAACTGTATATATACGCTGAGGAAACAGTAAGTTCGCGTTACTTGTAACCAACTGTATGTATACGCTGAGGAAACAGTAAGTACGCGTTACTTGTAACCAACTGTATGTATACGCTTAGGAAACAGTAAGTTCGCGTTACTTGTAACCAACTGTATGTATACGCTTAGGAAACAGTAAGTTCGCGTTACTTGTAACCAACTGTATGTATACGCTGAGGAAACAGTAAGTTCGCGTTACTTGTAACCAACTGTATGTATACGCTGAGGAAACATAGTAAGTTCGCGTTACTTGTAACCAACTGTATATATACGCTGAGGAAACAGTAAGTTCGCGTTACTTGTAACCAACTGTATGTATACGCTTAGGAAACAGTAAGTTCGCGTTACTTGTAACCAACTGTATATATACGCTTAGGAAACAGTAAGTTCGCGTTACTTGTAACCAACTGTATGTATACGCTGAGGAAACATAGTAAGTTCGCGTTACTTGTAAGCAACTGTATATATACGCTGAGGAAACAGTAAGTTCGCGTTACTTGTAACCAACTGTATGTATACGCTTAGGAAACATAGTAAGTTCGCGTTACTTGTAACCAACTGTATGTATACGCTGAGGAAACAGTAAGTTCGCGTTACTTGTAACCAACTGTATGTATACGCTGAGGAAACAGTAAGTTCGCGTTACTTGTGACCAACCTTATGTATACGCTTAGGAAACAGTAAGTTCGCGTTACTTGTAACCAACTGTATGTATACGCTTAGGAAACAGTAAGTTCGAGTTACTTGTAACCAACTGTATGTATACGCTGAGGAAACATAGTAAGTTCGCGTTACTTGTAATCAACTGTATATATACGCTGAGGAAACAGTAAGTTCGCGTTACTTGTAACCAACTGTATGTATACGCTGAGGAAACAGTAAGTTCGCGTTACTTGTAACCAACTGTATGTATACGCTGAGGAAACATAGTAAGTTCGCGTTACTTGTAACCAACTGTATGTATACGCTGAGGAAACAGTAAGTTCGCGTTACTTGTAACCAACTGTATGTATACGCTGAGGAAACATAGTAAGTTCGCGTTACTTGTAACCAACTGTATGTATACGCTGAGGAAACATAGTAAGTTCGCGTTACTTGTAACCAACTGTATATATACGCTGAGGAAACAGTAAGTTCGCGTTACTTGTAACCAACTGTATGTATACGCTTAGGAAACATAGTAAGTTCGCGTTACTTGTAACCAACTGTATGTATACGCTGAGGAAACATAGTAAGTTCGCGTTACTTGTAACCAACTGTATATATACGCTGAGGAAACAGTAAGTTCGCGTTACTTGTAACCAACTGTATGTATACGCTGAGGAAACAGTAAGTTCGCGTTACTTGTAACCAACTGTATGTATACGCTGAGGAAACATAGTAAGTTCGCGTTACTTGTAACCAACTGTATATATACGCTGAGGAAACAGTAAGTTCGCGTTACTTGTAACCAACTGTATGTATACGCTGAGGAAACAGTAAGTTCGCGTTACTTGTAACCAACTGTATGTATACGCTGAGGAAACATAGTAAGTTCGCGTTACTTGTAACCAACTACGCTGAGGAAACATAGTAAGTTCGCGTTACTTGTAACTAACTGTATATATACGCTGAGGAAACAGTAGGTTCGCGTTACTTGTAACCAACTGTATATATACGCTGAGGAAACATAGTAAGTTCGCGTTACTTGTAACCAACTACGCTGAGGAAACATAGTAAGTTCGCGTTACTTGTAACCAACTACGCTGAGGAAACATAGTAAGTTCGCGTTACTTGTAACCAACTGTATATATACGCTGAGGAAACAGTAAGTTCGCGTTACTTGTAACCAACTGTATATATACGCTGAGGAAACATAGTAAGTTCGCGTTACTTGTAACCAACTGTATGTATACGCTGAGGAAACAGTAAGTTCGCGTTACTTGTAACCAACTGTATATATACGCTGAGGAAACAGTAAGTTCGCGTTACTTGTAACCAACTGTATATATACGCTGAGGAAACATAGTAAGTTCGCGTTACTTGTAACCAACTGTATATATACGCTGAGGAAACATAGTAAGTTCGCGTTACTTGTAACCAACTGTATATATACGCTGAGGAAACATAGTAAGTTCGCGTTACTTGTAACCAACTGTATATATACGCTGAGGAAACATAGTAAGTTCGCGTTACTTGTAACCAACTGTATATATACGCTGAGGAAACAGTAAGTTCGCGTTACTTGTAACCAACTGTATATATACGCTGAGGAAACATAGTAAGTTCGCGTTACTTGTAACCAACTGTATGTATACGCTGAGGAAACAGTAAGTTCACGTTACTTGTAACCAACTGTATATATACGCTGAGGAAACAGTAAGTTCGCGTTACTTGTAACCAACTGTATGTATACGCTGAGGAAACATAGTAAGTTCGCGTTACTTGTAACCAACTGTATGTATACGCTGAGGAAATATAGTAAGTTCGCGTTACTTGTAACCAACTGTATATATACGCTGAGGAAACATAGTAAGTTCGCGTTACTTGTAACCAACTGTATGTATACGCTGAGGAAACATAGTAAGTTCGCGTTACTTGTAACCAACTGTATGTATACGCTGAGGAAACATAGTAAGTTCGCGTTACTTGTAACCAACTGTATGTATACGCTGAGGAAACATAGTAAGTTCGCGTTACTTGTAACCAACTGTATATATACGCTGAGGAAACAGTAAGTTCGCGTTACTTGTAACCAACTGTATGTATACGCTGAGGAAACATAGTAAGTTCGCGTTACTTGTAACCAACTGTATATGAACGCTGAGGAAACAGTAAGTTCGCGTTACTTGTAACCAACTGTATGTATACGCTGAGGAAACATAGTAAGTTCGCGTTACTTGTAACCAACTGTATGTATACGCTGAGGAAACAGTAAGTTCGCGTTACTTGTAACCAACTGTATGTATACGCTGAGGAAACATAGTAAGTTCGCGTTACTTGTAACCAACTGTATATATACGCTGAGGAAACAGTAAGTTCGCGTTACTTGTAACCAACTGTATGTATACGCTGAGGAAACATAGTAAGTTCGCGTTACTTGTAACCAACTGTATGTATACGCTGAGGAAACATAGTAAGTTCGCGTTACTTGTAACCAACTGTATATATACGCTGAGGAAACAGTAAGTTCGCGTTACTTGTAACCAACTGTATGTATACGCTGAGGAAATATAGTAAGTTCGCGTTACTTGTAACCAACTGTATATATACGCTGAGGAAACAGTAAGTTCGCGTTACTTGTAACCAACTGTATGTATACGCTGAGGAAACAGTAAGTTCACGTTACTTGTAACCAACTGTATATATACGCTGAGGAAACAGTAAGTTCGCGTTACTTGTAACCAACTGTATGTATACGCTGAGGAAACATAGTAAGTTCGCGTTACTTGTAACCAACTGTATGTATACGCTGAGGAAATATAGTAAGTTCGCGTTACTTGTAACCAACTGTATATATACGCTGAGGAAACATAGTAAGTTCGCGTTACTTGTAACCAACTGTATGTATACGCTGAGGAAACATAGTAAGTTCGCGTTACTTGTAACCAACTGTATGTATACGCTGAGGAAACATAGTAAGTTCGCGTTACTTGTAACCAACTGTATGTATACGCTGAGGAAACATAGTAAGTTCGCGTTACTTGTAACCAACTGTATGTATACGCTGAGGAAACATAGTAAGTTCGCGTTACTTGTAACCAACTGTATATGAACGCTGAGGAAACAGTAAGTTCGCGTTACTTGTAACCAACTGTATGTATACGCTGAGGAAACATAGTAAGTTCGCGTTACTTGTAACCAACTGTATGTATACGCTGAGGAAACAGTAAGTTCGCGTTACTTGTAACCAACTGTATGTATACGCTGAGGAAACATAGTAAGTTCGCGTTACTTGTAACCAACTGTATATATACGCTGAGGAAACAGTAAGTTCGCGTTACTTGTAACCAACTGTATGTATACGCTGAGGAAACATAGTAAGTTCGCGTTACTTGTAACCAACTGTATGTATACGCTGAGGAAACATAGTAAGTTCGCGTTACTTGTAACCAACTGTATATATACGCTGAGGAAACAGTAAGTTCGCGTTACTTGTAACCAACTGTATGTATACGCTGAGGAAATATAGTAAGTTCGCGTTACTTGTAACCAACTGTATATATACGCTGAGGAAACAGTAAGTTCGCGTTACTTGTAACCAACTGTATGTATACGCTGAGGAAATATAGTAAGTTCGCGTTACTTGTAACCAACTGTATGTATACGCTGAGGAAACATAGTAAGTTCGCGTTACTTGTAACCAACTGTATATATACGCTGAGGAAACAGTAAGTTCGCGTTACTTGTAACCAACTGTATGTATACGCTGAGGAAATATAGTAAGTTCGCGTTACTTGTAACCAACTGTATGTATACGCTGAGGAAATATAGTAAGTTCGCGTTACTTGTAACCAACTGTATGTATACGCTGAGGAAACAGTAAGTTCGCGTTACTTGTAACCAACTGTATATATACGCTGAGGAAACAGTAAGTTCGCGTTACTTGTAACCAACTGTATGTATACGCTGAGGAAACATAGTAAGTTCGCGTTACTTGTAACCAACTGTATGTATACGCTGAGGAAATATAGTAAGTTCGCGTTACTTGTAACCAACTGTATGTATACGCTGAGGAAACAGTAAGTTCGCGTTACTTGTAACCAACTGTATGTATACGCTGAGGAAACAGTAAGTTCGCGTTACTTGTAACCAACTGTATATATACGCTGAGGAAACAGTAAGTTCGCGTTACTTGTAACCAACTGTATGTATACGCTGAGGAAACATAGTAAGTTCGCGTTACTTGTAACCAACTGTATGTATACGCTGAGGAAATATAGTAAGTTCGCGTTACTTGTAACCAACTGTATATATACGCTGAGGAAACAGTAGGTTCGCGTTACTTGTAACCAACTGTATATATACGCTGAGGAAACATAGTAAGTTCGCGTTACTTGTAACCAACTACGCTGAGGAAACATAGTAAGTTCGCGTTACTTGTAACCAACTACGCTGAGGAAACATAGTAAGTTCGCGTTACTTGTAACCAACTGTATATATACGCTGAGGAAACAGTAAGTTCGCGTTACTTGTAACCAACTGTATATATACGCTGAGGAAACATAGTAAGTTCGCGTTACTTGTAACCAACTACGCTGAGGAAACATAGTAAGTTCGCGTTACTTGTAACCAACTGTATATATACGCTGAGGAAACAGTAAGTTCGCGTTACTTGTAACCAACTGTATATATACGCTGAGGAAACATAGTAAGTTCGCGTTACTTGTAACCAACTGTATGTATACGCTGAGGAAACAGTAAGTTCGCGTTACTTGTAACCAACTGTATATATACGCTGAGGAAACAGTAAGTTCGCGTTACTTGTAACCAACTGTATATATACGCTGAGGAAACATAGTAAGTTCGCGTTACTTGTAACCAACTGTATATATACGCTGAGGAAACATAGTAAGTTCGCGTTACTTGTAACCAACTGTATATATACGCTGAGGAAACATAGTAAGTTCGCGTTACTTGTAACCAACTGTATATATACGCTGAGGAAACATAGTAAGTTCGCGTTACTTGTAACCAACTGTATATATACGCTGAGGAAACAGTAAGTTCGCGTTACTTGTAACCAACTGTATATATACGCTGAGGAAACATAGTAAGTTCGCGTTACTTGTAACCAACTGTATGTATACGCTGAGGAAACAGTAAGTTCACGTTACTTGTAACCAACTGTATATATACGCTGAGGAAACAGTAAGTTCGCGTTACTTGTAACCAACTGTATGTATACGCTGAGGAAACATAGTAAGTTCGCGTTACTTGTAACCAACTGTATGTATACGCTGAGGAAACAGTAAGTTCGCGTTACTTGTAACCAACTGTATGTATACGCTGAGGAAACATAGTAAGTTCGCGTTACTTGTAACCAACTGTATATATACGCTGAGGAAACAGTAAGTTCGCGTTACTTGTAACCAACTGTATGTATACGCTGAGGAAACATAGTAAGTTCGCGTTACTTGTAACCAACTGTATGTATACGCTGAGGAAACATAGTAAGTTCGCGTTACTTGTAACCAACTGTATATATACGCTGAGGAAACAGTAAGTTCGCGTTACTTGTAACCAACTGTATATATACGCTGAGGAAACAGTAAGTTCGCGTTACTTGTAACCAACTGTATGTATACGCTGAGGAAACATAGTAAGTTCGCGTTACTTGTAACCAACTGTATATATACGCTGAGGAAACAGTAAGTTCGCGTTACTTGTAACCAACTGTATGTATACGCTGAGGAAATATAGTAAGTTCGCGTTACTTGTAACCAACTGTATGTATACGCTGAGGAAATATAGTAAGTTCGCGTTACTTGTAACCAACTGTATGTATACGCTGAGGAAACAGTAAGTTCGCGTTACTTGTAACCAACTGTATATATACGCTGAGGAAACAGTAAGTTCGCGTTACTTGTAACCAACTGTATGTATACGCTGAGGAAACATAGTAAGTTCGCGTTACTTGTAACCAACTGTATGTATACGCTGAGGAAACAGTAAGGTCGCGTTACTTGTAACCAACTGTATGTATACGCTGAGGAAATATAGTAAGTTCGCGTTACTTGTAACCAACTGTATGTATACGCTGAGGAAACAGTAAGTTCGCGTTACTTGTAACCAACTGTATGTATACGCTGAGGAAATATAGTAAGTTCGCGTTACTTGTAACCAACTGTATGTATACGCTGAGGAAATATAGTAAGTTCGCGTTACTTGTAACCAACTGTATGTATACGCTGAGGAAACAGTAAGTTCGCGTTACTTGTAACCAACTGTATGTATACGCTGAGGAAACAGTAAGTTCGCGTTACTTGTAACCAACTGTATATATACGCTGAGGAAACAGTAAGTTCGCGTTACTTGTAACCAACTGTATGTATACGCTGAGGAAACATAGTAAGTTCGCGTTACTTGTAACCAACTGTATGTATACGCTGAGGAAATATAGTAAGTTCGCGTTACTTGTAACCAACTGTATGTATACGCTGAGGAAACATAGTAAGTTCGCGTTACTTGTAACCAACTGTATATATACGCTGAGGAAACAGTAAGTTCGCGTTACTTGTAACCAACTGTATGTATACGCTGAGGAAACATAGTAAGTTCGCGTTACTTGTAACCAACTGTATATATACGCTGAGGAAACAGTAAGTTCGCGTTACTTGTAACCAACTGTATGTATACGCTGAGGAAACATAGTAAGTTCGCGTTACTTGTAACCAACTGTATGTATACGCTGAGGAAACAGTAAGTTCGCGTTACTTGTAACCAACTGTATGTATACGCTGAGGAAACATAGTAAGTTCGCGTTACTTGTAACCAACTGTATATATACGCTGAGGAAACAGTAAGTTCGCGTTACTTGTAACCAACTGTATGTATACGCTGAGGAAACATAGTAAGTTCGCGTTACTTGTAACCAACTGTATGTATACGCTGAGGAAACATAGTAAGTTCGCGTTACTTGTAACCAACTGTATATATACGCTGAGGAAACAGTAAGTTCGCGTTACTTGTAACCAACTGTATGTATACGCTGAGGAAATATAGTAAGTTCGCGTTACTTGTAACCAACTGTATGTATACGCTGAGGAAACAGTAAGGTCGCGTTACTTGTAACCAACTGTATGTATACGCTGAGGAAACAGTAAGTTCGCGTTACTTGTAACCAACTGTATGTATACGCTGAGGAAACATAGTAAGTTCGCGTTACTTGTAACCAACTGTATGTATACGCTGAGGAAACATAGTAAGTTCGCGTTACTTGTAACCAACTGTATATATACGCTGAGGAAACAGTAAGTTCGCGTTACTTGTAACCAACTGTATGTATACGCTGAGGAAATATAGTAAGTTCGCGTTACTTGTAACCAACTGTATGTATACGCTGAGGAAACATAGTAAGTTCGCGTTACTTGTAACCAAATGTATATATACGCTGAGGAAACAGTAAGTTCGCGTTACTTGTAACCAACTGTATGTATACGCTGAGGAAACAGTAAGTTCGCGTTACTTGTAACCAACTGTATGTATACGCTGAGGAAACAGTAAGTTCGCGTTACTTGTAACCAACTGTATGTATACGCTGAGGAAATATAGTAAGTTCGCGTTACTTGTAACCAACTGTATGTATACGCTGAGGAAACATAGTAAGTTCGCGTTACTTGTAACCAACTGTATATATACGCTGAGGAAACAGTAAGTTCGCGTTACTTGTAACCAACTGTATGTATACGCTGAGGAAACATAGTAAGTTCGCGTTACTTGTAACCAAATGTATATATACGCTGAGGAAACAGTAAGTTCGCGTTACTTGTAACCAACTGTATGTATACGCTGAGGAAACATAGTAAGTTCGCGTTACTTGTAACCAAATGTATATATACGCTGAGGAAACAGTAAGTTCGCGTTACTTGTAACCAACTGTATGTATACGCTGAGGAAACAGTAAGTTCGCGTTACTTGTAACCAACTGTATGTATACGCTGAGGAAACAGTAAGTTCGCGTTACTTGTAACCAACTGTATGTATACGCTGAGGAAACAGTAAGTTCGCGTTACTTGTAACCAACTGTATGTATACGCTGAGGAAACATAGTAAGTTCGCGTTACTTGTAACCAAATGTATATATACGCTGAGGAAACAGTAAGTTCGCGTTACTTGTAACCAACTGTATGTATACGCTGAGGAAACAGTAAGTTCGCGTTACTTGTAACCAACTGTATGTATACGCTGAGGAAACAGTAAGTTCGCGTTACTTGTAACCAACTGTATGTATACGCTGAGGAAACAGTAAGTTCGCGTTACTTGTAACCAACTGTATGTATACGCTGAGGAAATATAGTAAGTTCGCGTTACTTGTAACCAACTGTATGTATACGCTGAGGAAACATAGTAAGTTCGCGTTACTTGTAACCAACTGTATGTATACGCTGAGGAAATATAGTAAGTTCGCGTTACTTGTAACCAACTGTATGTATACGCTGAGGAAACAGTAAGTTCGCGTTACTTGTAACCAACTGTATGTATACGCTGAGGAAATATAGTAAGTTCGCGTTACTTGTAACCAACTGTATATATACGCTGAGGAAACAGTAAGTTCGCGTTACTTGTAACCAACTGTATGTATACGCTGAGGAAACAGTAAGTTCGCGTTACTTGTAACCAACTGTATGTATACGCTGAGGAAACAGTAAGTTCGCGTTACTTGTAACCAACTGTATGTATACGCTGAGGAAACATAGTAAGTTCGCGTTACTTGTAACCAACTGTATGTATACGCTGAGGAAACAGTAAGTTCGCGTTACTTGTAACCAACTGTGTGTATACGCTGAGGAAATATAGTAAGTTCGCGTTACTTGTAACCAACTGTATGTATACGCTGAGGAAACAGTAAGTTCGCGTTACTTGTAACCAACTGTATGTATACGCTGAGGAAACAGTAAATTCGCGTTACTTGTAACCAACTGTATGTATACGCTGAGGAAACAGTAAGTTCGCGTTACTTGTAACCAACTGTATGTATACGCTGAGGAAACAGTAAGTTCGCGTTACTTGTAACCAACTGTATGTATACGCTGAGGAAACAGTAAGTTCGCGTTACTTGTAACCAACTGTATGTATACGCTGAGGAAACAGTAAGTTCGCGTTACTTGTAACCAACTGTATGTATACGCTGAGGAAACAGTAAGTTCGCGTTACTTGTAACCAACTGTATGTATACGCTGAGGAAACAGTAAGTTCGCGTTACATGTAACCAACTGTATGTATACGCTGAGGAAACAGTAAGTTCGCGTTACTTGTAACCAACTGTATGTATACGCTGAGGAAACAGTAAGTTCGCGTTACTTGTAACCAACTGTATGTATACGCTGAGGAAACAGTAAGTTCGCGTTACTTGTAACCAACTGTATGTATACGCTGAGGAAACAGTAAGTTCGCGTTACTTGTAACCAACTGTATGTATACGCTGAGGAAACAGTAAGTTCGCGTTACTTGTAACCAACTGTATGTATACGCTGAGGAAACAGTAAGTTCGCGTTACTTGTAACCAACTGTATGTATACGCTGAGGAAACAGTAAGTTCGCGTTACTTGTAACCAACTGTATGTATACGCTGAGGAAACAGTAAGTTCGCGTTACTTGTAACCAACTGTATGTATACGCTGAGGAAACAGTAAGTTCGCGTTACTTGTAACCAACTGTATGTATACGCTGAGGAAACAGTAAGTTCGCGTTACTTGTAACCAACTGTATGTATACGCTGAGGAAACAGTAAGTTCGCGTTACTTGTAACCAACTGTATGTATACGCTGAGGAAACAGTAAGTTCGCGTTACTTGTAACCAACTGTATGTATACGCTGAGGAAACAGTAAGTTCGCGTTACTTGTAACCAACTGTATGTATACGCTGAGGAAACAGTAAGTTCGCGTTACTTGTAACCAACTGTATGTATACGCTGAGGAAACAGTAAGTTCGCGTTACTTGTAACCAACTGTATGTATACGCTGAGGAAACAGTAAGTTCGCGTTACTTGTAACCAACTGTATGTATACGCTGAGGAAACAGTAAGTTCGCGTTACTTGTAACCAACTGTATGTATACGCTGAGGAAACAGTAAGTTCGCGTTACTTGTAACCAACTGTATGTATACGCTGAGGAAACAGTAAGTTCGCGTTACTTGTAACCAACTGTATGTATACGCTGAGGAAACAGTAAGTTCGCGTTACTTGTAACCAACTGTATGTATACGCTGAGGAAACAGTAAGTTCGCGTTACTTGTAACCAACTGTATGTATACGCTGAGGAAACAGTAAGTTCGCGTTACTTGTAACCAACTGTATGTATACGCTGAGGAAACAGTAAGTTCGCGTTACTTGTAACCAACTGTATGTATACGCTGAGGAAACTGTAAGTTCGCGTTACTTGTAACCAACTGTATGTATACGCTGAGGAAACAGTAAGTTCGCGTTACTTGTAACCAACTGTATGTATACGCTGAGGAAATATAGTAAGTTCGCGTTACTTGTAACCAACTGTATGTATACGCTGAGGAAACAGTAAGTTCGCGTTACTTGTAACCAACTGTATATATACGCTGAGGAAACATAGTAAGTTCGCGTTACTTGTAACCAACTGTATGTATACGCTGAGGAAACAGTAAGTTCGCGTTACTTGTAACCAACTGTATGTATACGCTGAGGAAACATAGTAAGTTCGCGTTACTTGTAACCAAATGTATATATACGCTGAGGAAACAGTAAGTTCGCGTTACTTGTAACCAACTGTATGTATACGCTGAGGAAACATAGTAAGTTCGCGTTACTTGTAACCAAATGTATATATACGCTGAGGAAACAGTAAGTTCGCGTTACTTGTAACCAACTGTATGTATACGCTGAGGAAACAGTAAGTTCGCGTTACTTGTAACCAACTGTATGTATACGCTGAGGAAACAGTAAGTTCGCGTTACTTGTAACCAACTGTATGTATACGCTGAGGAAACAGTAAGTTCGCGTTACTTGTAACCAACTGTATGTATACGCTGAGGAAACATAGTAAGTTCGCGTTACTTGTAACCAAATGTATATATACGCTGAGGAAACAGTAAGTTCGCGTTACTTGTAACCAACTGTATGTATACGCCGAGGAAACAGTAAGTTCGCGTTACTTGTAACCAACTGTATGTATACGCTGAGGAAACAGTAAGTTCGCGTTACTTGTAACCAACTGTATGTATACGCTGAGGAAACAGTAAGTTCGCGTTACTTGTAACCAACTGTATGTATACGCTGAGGAAATATAGTAAGTTCGCGTTACTTGTAACCAACTGTATGTATACGCTGAGGAAACATAGTAAGTTCGCGTTACTTGTAACCAACTGTATGTATACGCTGAGGAAATATAGTAAGTTCGCGTTACTTGTAACCAACTGTATGTATACGCTGAGGAAACAGTAAGTTCGCGTTACTTGTAACCAACTGTATGTATACGCTGAGGAAATATAGTAAGTTCGCGTTACTTGTAACCAACTGTATATATACGCTGAGGAAACAGTAAGTTCGCGTTACTTGTAACCAACTGTATGTATACGCTGAGGAAACAGTAAGTTCGCGTTACTTGTAACCAACTGTATGTATACGCTGAGGAAACAGTAAGTTCGCGTTACTTGTAACCAACTGTATGTATACGCTGAGGAAACATAGTAAGTTCGCGTTACTTGTAACCAACTGTATGTATACGCTGAGGAAACAGTAAGTTCGCGTTACTTGTAACCAACTGTGTGTATACGCTGAGGAAATATAGTAAGTTCGCGTTACTTGTAACCAACTGTATGTATACGCTGAGGAAACAGTAAGTTCGCGTTACTTGTAACCAACTGTATGTATACGCTGAGGAAACAGTAAATTCGCGTTACTTGTAACCAACTGTATGTATACGCTGAGGAAACAGTAAGTTCGCGTTACTTGTAACCAACTGTATGTATACGCTGAGGAAACAGTAAGTTCGCGTTACTTGTAACCAACTGTATGTATACGCTGAGGAAACAGTAAGTTCGCGTTACTTGTAACCAACTGTATGTATACGCTGAGGAAACAGTAAGTTCGCGTTACTTGTAACCAACTGTATGTATACGCTGAGGAAACAGTAAGTTCGCGTTACTTGTAACCAACTGTATGTATACGCTGAGGAAACAGTAAGTTCGCGTTACATGTAACCAACTGTATGTATACGCTGAGGAAACAGTAAGTTCGCGTTACTTGTAACCAACTGTATGTATACGCTGAGGAAACAGTAAGTTCGCGTTACTTGTAACCAACTGTATGTATACGCTGAGGAAACAGTAAGTTCGCGTTACTTGTAACCAACTGTATGTATACGCTGAGGAAACAGTAAGTTCGCGTTACTTGTAACCAACTGTATGTATACGCTGAGGAAACAGTAAGTTCGCGTTACTTGTAACCAACTGTATGTATACGCTGAGGAAACAGTAAGTTCGCGTTACTTGTAACCAACTGTATGTATACGCTGAGGAAACAGTAAGTTCGCGTTACTTGTAACCAACTGTATGTATACGCTGAGGAAACAGTAAGTTCGCGTTACTTGTAACCAACTGTATGTATACGCTGAGGAAACAGTAAGTTCGCGTTACTTGTAACCAACTGTATGTATACGCTGAGGAAACAGTAAGTTCGCGTTACTTGTAACCAACTGTATGTATACGCTGAGGAAACAGTAAGTTCGCGTTACTTGTAACCAACTGTATGTATACGCTGAGGAAACAGTAAGTTCGCGTTACTTGTAACCAACTGTATGTATACGCTGAGGAAACAGTAAGTTCGCGTTACTTGTAACCAACTGTATGTATACGCTGAGGAAACAGTAAGTTCGCGTTACTTGTAACCAACTGTATGTATACGCTGAGGAAACAGTAAGTTCGCGTTACTTGTAACCAACTGTATGTATACGCTGAGGAAACAGTAAGTTCGCGTTACTTGTAACCAACTGTATGTATACGCTGAGGAAACAGTAAGTTCGCGTTACTTGTAACCAACTGTATGTATACGCTGAGGAAACAGTAAGTTCGCGTTACTTGTAACCAACTGTATGTATACGCTGAGGAAACAGTAAGTTCGCGTTACTTGTAACCAACTGTATGTATACGCTGAGGAAACAGTAAGTTCGCGTTACTTGTAACCAACTGTATGTATACGCTGAGGAAACAGTAAGTTCGCGTTACTTGTAACCAACTGTATGTATACGCTGAGGAAACAGTAAGTTCGCGTTACTTGTAACCAACTGTATGTATACGCTGAGGAAACAGTAAGTTCGCGTTACTTGTAACCAACTGTATGTATACGCTGAGGAAACTGTAAGTTCGCGTTACTTGTAACCAACTGTATGTATACGCTGAGGAAACAGTAAGTTCGCGTTACTTGTAACCAACTGTATGTATACGCTGAGGAAATATAGTAAGTTCGCGTTACTTGTAACCAACTGTATGTATACGCTGAGGAAACAGTAAGTTCGCGTTACTTGTAACCAACTGTATGTATACGCTGAGGAAATATAGTAAGTTCGCGTTACTTGTAACCAACTGTATATATACGCTGAGGAAACAGTAAGTTCGCGTTACTTGTAACCAACTGTATGTATACGCTGAGGAAACATAGTAAGTTCGCGTTACTTGTAACCAACTGTATATATACGCTGAGGAAACAGTAAGTTCGCGTTACTTGTAACCAACTGTATATATACGCTGAGGAAACATAGTAAGTTCGCGTTACTTGTAACCAACTGTATATATACGCTGAGGAAACAGTAAGTTCGCGTTACTTGTAACCAACTGTATATATACGCTGAGGAAACATAGTAAGTTCGCGTTACTTGTAACCAACTGTATATATACGCTGAGGAAACATAGTAAGTTCGCGTTACTTGTAACCAACTGTATATATACGCTGAGGAAACAGTAAGTTCGCGTTACTTGTAACCAACTGTATATATACGCTGAGGAAACATAGTAAGTTCGCGTTACTTGTAACCAACTGTATATATACGCTGAGGAAACAGTAAGTTCGCGTTACTTGTAACCAACTGTATATATACGCTGAGGAAACATAGTAAGTTCGCGTTACTTGTAACCAACTGTATATATACGCTGAGGAAACATAGTAAGTTCGCGTTACTTGTAACCAACTGTATATATACGCTGAGGAAACAGTAAGTTCGCGTTACTTGTAACCAACTGTATATATACGCTGAGGAAACATAGTAAGTTCGCGTTACTTGTAACCAACTGTATATATACGCTGAGGAAATATAGTAAGTTCGCGTTACTTGTAACCAACTGTATATATACGCTGAGGAAATATAGTAAGTTCGCGTTACTTGTAACCAACTGTATGTATACGCTGAGGAAATATAGTAAGTTCGCGTTACTTGTAACCAACTGTATGTATACGCTGAGGAAACAGTAAGGTCGCGTTACTTGTAACCAACTGTATGTATACGCTGAGGAAACAGTAAGGTCGCGTTACTTGTAACCAACTGTATGTATACGCTGAGGAAACAGTAAGTTCGCGTTACTTGTAACCAACTGTATGTATACGCTGAGGAAACATAGTAAGTTCGCGTTACTTGTAACCAACTGTATGTATACGCTGAGGAAACATAGTAAGTTCGCGTTACTTGTAACCAACTGTATATATACGCTGAGGAAACAGTAAGTTCGCGTTACTTGTAACCAACTGTATGTATACGCTGAGGAAATATAGTAAGTTCGCGTTACTTGTAACCAACTGTATGTATACGCTGAGGAAACAGTAAGGTCGCGTTACTTGTAACCAACTGTATGTATACGCTGAGGAAACAGTAAGTTCGCGTTACTTGTAACCAACTGTATGTATACGCTGAGGAAACATAGTAAGTTCGCGTTACTTGTAACCAACTGTATATATACGCTGAGGAAACAGTAAGTTCGCGTTACTTGTAACCAACTGTATGTATACGCTGAGGAAATATAGTAAGTTCGCGTTACTTGTAACCAACTGTATGTATACGCTGAGGAAACAGTAAGTTCGCGTTACTTGTAACCAACTGTATGTATACGCTTAGGAAACAGTAAGTTCGCGTTACTTGTAACCAACTGTATGTATACGCTTAGGAAACAGTAAGTTCGCGTTACTTGTAACCAACTGTATGTATACGCTGAGGAAACATAGTAAGTTCGCATTAGGTGTAACCAACTGTATGTATACGCTGAAAACAGTAAGTTCGCGTTACTTGTATTCAACTGTATATATACGCTTAGGAAAGAGTAAGTTCGCGTTACTTGTAACCAACTGTATATATACGCTGAGGAAACAGTAAGTTCGCGTTACTTGTAACCAACTGTATGTATACGCTTAGGAAACAGTAAGTTCGCGTTACTTGTAACCAACTGTATGTATACGCTGAGGAAACATAGTAAGTTCGCATTAGGTGTAACCAACTGTATGTATACGCTGAAAACAGTAAGTTCGCGTTACTTGTATTCAACTGTATATATACGCTTAGGAAAGAGTAAGTTCGCGTTACTTGTAACCAACTGTATGTATACGCTGAGGAAACAGTAAGTTCGCTTTACTTGTAACCAACTGTAAGTATACGCTACCAACTAGAGACGTGCTTGTTCTCTGGCTATATATTTTTCTTTGTACTTGTTTCGATTTCTAGAAGATTCTAGTGGTATCTTCAGACCCATGTGCTGTTAGAATTTCTGAAGGGTTTTCTCGAATCTTCTGTAGTATAATTCTTTTCCCAGGCAATCGTGTAGGGTCTGCTGAAAACATTATAAGTAAGGGACAAGGAGTAACATCTCACATGAATTTTGACTGGTAATGTTTGATACTATTTATTAGGAATATTCTGTGGTTGAATTTAATAATAAATACACAAAAACCTTGTAACCACAAACTTTCTTTATTTTACCCTTATGTACATTTCAGTTACCAAGCAACTTTCCTCAGAGGGATAACATACAAAGACTGTCTTTATATTTACATTTTGTGAAGTCTTTTAGCTTTTTATTTACTAATTACTAATAATCCTATCAGAGGATGGCAAATTTTTCCCCCAATCTAACAATAACTTATTGGGTGGTTTGTGTATCTCGGTCGTTAGAATAAAAGATTTGAAAAGTCGAACTAGGGGGTTTGTTACAAAATTTAAAGTTTCTTAAAAAGATACAAATGGAGGAGTGTGTTCCCAAAATATATTTCTGGTGTTTTGAATAACATTAAAGGGTTATAAAATAATAATGTTATAAAATTTTCTGAGAAAAAACTCATGGGGTTGAAAATTAGATATTTGTATAGTGCGCTAGCTTAAGATAGATTTAGAAGTATTATAACTTACATTTGATACATAACTTACAATAATGATTGGGGGGGGGCAGGAAAGACAGAAACCAATATATAATGTTTATACAGATTCGATAACAATAATAACAGTTTCGAGAGTAAGTTTCTTTCTCTTACTGATAATCTCTTCTTTCTTTCACTCACACGATAATATAGGATTTACAATAAGCTATCAGAATTTATCATATAAAAGTTGTAATCAAAATCAACTTTTCTGTGGTTGGAGAATGTTAGGTGTTATTTGTTATCACTAAAATTTATTCCGAAATAGTGATAAAATCGTACTGTTTAAGTAGGCCATGGTTATTGCAAAAAAATTATTTTGTTTTCATCCAGACGTTTAAGGATTCTTTGTGTTGTGGCCAAACAGTTAACACGGATCGAGATCACAGTTACGGTAAATGAGTTGCTACAAACCGCAGTGACCTCTAACCGTCGCTATCCTTGCATTATGCTCAGCACAATGGCCGACTCGAAACGTTCCTATCGTACAGCCCAAAATACCCGCTGCTGTTGATACAAAATTATTAATAACCGAAACGTAATGACAGTGGGTCAGAGACCTTGGGGCGTCTCCGTTACTTCGCCAACCTTCCTGTCACGAGGCCGATCTCCGTCGGTAAATACAATCAGATAGCATTGTACCGGCCTTTGTCGTAAGTAAGTAGAAGCCCCAAATGTTAAGTAAAAGAAAACAACCTAGCCTATAAAAGAACTTCATCACGACTATTCTCCCTGATCGTATAACGACTTTCGATCAGTCCCAGACTTCTCACATCAGATGGCATCGCGTGGGGAACGGGGGATTAAATTTAACTGTGAATTAGTACGAAGATCCAATCCTGAAGTAATAATTAACTATTGATTGAACCATAAAACATAATGTTTGTAGAAAAATATCATTCTAGATACGTGAATAATAGTTTAATAAAACTAATGGTGTCGCAGCAAACCTTGAACGTCAGGAAATGTGTTGAGCAAGGAGCAAGGTGCAAATTGCATGTCGTGCAGGACGACACATAACAGTGATATTTACAAACGGCGGGTGTGCGCGCTGTGTGAGTATGGGAAGCGGACTAATGAGCTCATGTTTTATGTATGAGAGGATAGGTCGCCGTGAGAAATGAGAACTGACCCCGAGCCGTGATGCGCGAATACGAAGCTGTGGTGAGTAAACCTCGTTTTATAGTGGCGTTAAAATCTACTTGCGAAACAGTTTATGTGCGAAGATTGTCGTCAGCAAAGTTTAAGCAAATAGTAAAATGACCGAAATAAATAACTGTTTTGAAATCAGAATGCGTCGTAGAAGGTACGAGCCTTAGTCCTATAGTTCCCAAGAACGAAACACTACGCGTAAGAAAGAGCCAATATGCGTCATGTTTAGAAATGTCATTAAAATTAATCGATATGATTTTTTAATTGCTTTTTGTTACGAGTCTGGCATTTCACTATTTTGTTTTATACTTGGAAAACTATTCCCGCCAGAACACTGACAAGGCGGTCGCCAATACAAATGGCTACTTTACCCAAGGCGCACAATAATTGTTTCGAGTTTACGTATTCAGCTTCCTTTCTGTTTCGAATATAATGAGTGTCTTTATGGGTGGAGGGGATTGCACTGGTTAGCAGAAACAACTGTATTGACAAAATAGGTTTCTCTTCTTTCTTAAAATGTTTGAAAGGTTCAACGAACGAGAATCAACGAGCACATTGTGGATTTAAGCCCAGGTGTGTTTTATGGCTCCAGTATGTAAAGTAGAGAATTATACCTCATGTCAAGTCCGCCTTTACCTGCAATTTTAATTTATTCTTGCTTCGCAAAATTAACAAATATGGATTGGTTTGAAGACGAATTTGTACTCACGAAATGATTTTAGTTACATTTTGACTCAGTTCTTTTGTAAAATAATAGGTTTATTAATGCAAATATCCCTTTTTAAAACCCTATAATGTCCCTACCTTATTCCTATCTAACGTTTCATTTTCCTTCCAGACCCTCACATACAATATTTGTGTGTAAATTATGATCACGGTGTGTGTGTGTGTGTTTGTATGTTTGTGTGAGTGTGTGTATGTATGTGAGTGTTTGTGTGTGTGTGTGTGTGTGTGTGTGTGTGTGTGTGTGTGTGTGTGTGTGTGTGTGTGTGTGTGTGTGTGACTTATCGCTTATAAAGGATTATAGACAAAACAGAATCAGTTAGCTTCAACAGCAAACGAGCTTGTCCTGTCGCACAGCTATTTCTAAATAGCACTCTCGTAGTATGGAAAACCAAAGTAAAGTACCTAGGGGGGATGCTGGATAAGAAGCGTTTCAAACCCTCCTCCGATATGCCATTGGAAGGGCCATTGGTGCTCGTCAAAGGCTTCTCCCAGTGATTCGCGGAGCTGGGAACCCGATCCTAATGTCCGTCAGCTGATGATGTACATCAGGCTCATCATCACCTACGCAGCTCCCGCTTGGTACTCCCTTCTGAGCGATGCTTCAAAGAGAAAGCTGCACTCTTTCCAAAACGTCACGCTCAGAACAATCACGAATTCCCCGTGGTATATGAAAAATACTGTAATAGCCGCGGGACTAAAGTCCCACCCCTAGAGGATTTTATTATCAAACTGACTTCATCCTTCAAAGATCGAGCAGAACGCATCCTCCCATCCGCATGTGTCGGGAATAATAACAGTTCCGGCACCGCCTCAGAGGCGCAGGAATCGACCCCAGTGCCTCGTTTATGAGCCCCCATGAAGTTCAAACATCTAGAAGCCAAACTTCAGCATAATCTAAGTCTAATCCAAATCTGACCAGCAACAGTAAAAACGTTAACCACGTGATCAGCGCCAAACACCCAAGTGCCAAATCTAAATATAAATGACAGTCACAAAAGCCTCCAAAGCGATTCACAATAATGTTGCTTTACTAAAATTATATAAGTGTAAATGTTATACAGAAACAGCACATCCCAGGAGCGATGAAGAAGCCAAGGATCAGATAAGAATGGGATTCAGTGATACCGAGGTTCTTCGAGTGAAGGAAATGTATAAATGTTAAATTTGAAAGAGGAATATAATTTTTAATTTTGTTTTTCATTAAGGCCATTGGCAACATTGTTTTGAGTATATATAATAGTTTTTCCTTCTTTTTAAATTTGGAAATAGGTTTCTGAAATACAGCTCAATTGATTATTTGTTAGTTAAATTTGTGTTATAACTTTAACTATGTAGAAAGTATGAGGTTGGATTTGCATTTGTACGTTTCGTTGCAAGTTGTACTTTATTTGCATCGAAAATTCGCAATAAGTACACCGTTATAAAGCTACGAAATATGCGTCATATCACGCCAACGAAATTGCTTCGTGTCGAGCCGTCGTCAGAGTGACACAAACAATATTACGAGGTTCCCATTTAGCGTGTGTAGTGCTTCGCAATTTCGTCGACAGATCGTGCCAGTTGACACATTAGTCTGACTGTCAACTTGATCATGTTTTCACAGCTGTAACATTTACTGCTTGCACACGATCTAACATTAACCTAGATACAGCGGGCCGTGGAATGTACTGAACATCGTGGCAGAAACGTACGCCGACGTAAGAACGCCTGGAGCGAAAAAGTATTGTGTTGTCAATTTACAAAGCAACGTGTTTGAGGTGGAAAGTTTTTGCCAGAAAGATTACTGAAGTAATTAAACTTCGTATTGGATCAGGATGTGGTTCTTCCTGGTAGTCACCGTGTCAGGGCGGCTTCCATTGTTTTAACCTAGAATCTTAACTCTACAAATGTTAAATACGTCGTGTGTGCGCTCGGTCCTGAAACATTAAGAGAAAAATGTTCTAAAGCGTTGAACCCTGTTAATATTTTAAGTGGTCCATGAGACCGATAAAGACTGATACAAGTATAAAGTGAGCGAATAGCTATAGATCCATTCAGAACAATCGAAATTTATACACACGTAAAAAAAGGGAAGCAGAAAACAAGAAAAAGTAGGGAGGGGAAGGATATATATATATATATATATATATATATATATATATATATATATATATATATATATATATTAAAACAACACAGGTTATTCAAATACAAGAATATTTATTATTTTATATCCAAAGCTTTTCGTTGGCAAACAGTACCAACAAAAAGTTGCCAACGAAAAGCTTTATTATAAAATAATAAATATTCTTGTATAACCTGTGTTGTTTTAAATTATTAAACAAGAAAACGTATTACATATATATATATATATATATATATATATATATATATATATATATATATATATATATTAAATATGGTGATATGTTTTCTTGTAATATAGTTAATAAATTTAAAATATTTCAAACACAAGAATACTTTTAATGAATATATTTATTCAAAGCTTTTCGCCGATAAAATTAGATTATTAGATAATTATTAAATTAGATTAGATAATTATGTTCCTGAAGATGCTGATACTATTTTATCGGAGAAAAGCTTTGAATAAATATATTCATTAAAAGTATTCTTGTGTTTGAAATATTTTTAATTTATTAATTATATATATATATATATATTTATTTATTTATTTATTGTAATCTCTTGCATTTTGTAGTTCATTACGTTCGGTGAAACTTAATTAATCCTTTTTTTTGGTGACTAATATTGTAATCTTTGGGTGAAATATTTTTCTTGTTTAATATATCTGGTTGAATAATATTTTCATAAACAAGAATATATATATTTTTTATTTGTCTTAATACACTTTTATTATGTTAAATACGTAAAGCTTTTCGCTGACTTGTAGCATCAGCATTCTCAAACTTATAAGTAACACGTGTTACTTAAAGGTTTGAGTATGCTGGTACTGTAAAGCAGCAAAAATCTTCACGTATTTACCACAATAAAAGTGTATTAAGTAAAATAAAGAAATATATATATTCTTGGTTATGAAAATATTATTCTACCACACTCACACACACACACACACTCTCTCTCTCTCTCACACACACACACACACACACACACACACACACACACACTCTCTCTCTCTCTCTCTCTTTCTCACACTCTCTCTCTCTCTCACACACACACACACACACACACACACACACACACACACACACACACACACACACACACACACACACACACACACACACACACACACACACACACACACATACATACATACATACACACACATATTCCTTCACGGATGAAAAAAAATATGATGAATAATTACTCTCCGGAGTTCATCCATGGACAATCACAGTTCCGATGTTTCACCAGAATCTCATCTAACAATGACGAGGTAAACCCAATAACCCCTATATTGGCATGGGGCTACGTTCCTCCATATATAGGAGCTGAGTTGTCGGCGTTCTTCACTAGGACTTCAACTGTTTTTGGGTTCACTTGATGAATGCAAGACCTCGCAACTGCAATTGTATGCATTACAAACGCAGGCACGCTGGGGATGTGTAAACCCAGTTAGAGGGTGTCTATATGCGAAGGTCGGCAGCTATAACTGACTTCGCTCTGTAACAGAAGGGCGTTGTTTGCTTAAGCGCCACTACAAGTTCGCCTTATATAACGTCCCTCCCCAGCACGGACTAATGTCGTTGTGATCGGATTACTTTTAGAGCTGGAATGTTGGTAATACGTGTTTTTATGGACAATCTAGTAGAAATCGCTGGCCGTATGGAAGGCGTAGTTGGCAAGTAGTAAGAATTTACGGGTTGCCGATCGTTTATATTGATTACTGTTGATTGAATTTAAAACAGAATTTATTCCCAGTTTTAAAGGAGGTTGTAATGCTTGTAATAAGCTCGTTGAAGCGAGGGACTCGTTCGCTGTACTCTAAAAATTGCATCAAGATTTTTGAACGATATTATAAATATAAACGTTTTATGTATGTAGTAATATATAAACATATAAAAATATTCACAATTAATCCATTTTATAGTTTTAAGGTTACCATTTTGTATTATACCTGTAGTTCGCATAATTACAAAGGTTGCCATAAATAATATTTGTGTTATTTGATAATAGTGTTTTGGTTGCTTACCAAGGTTGCCATAATTGACTCTTAATGTTTGTGTGTTTCAGGTACGTTGATTAGCCTTTGTAAGCTTACAGCAGGTTGAACAGACACGTTAAGCTTAGAGTTCATTTGTAAGTACTCATATAACGATATATCCTTTACAATAAAGTTAAAATATTTTTCTTTTGTTTTCGCGTTTCGGAATAACTCCATTCTCCTTTAATACTACTCAAGGAGATTATTTTGAAAATGGAGTAATTCCGAAACGCGTCAACAACAACAAAAATATTGTTAGGGAAGGTAGAAAAATGTATTCATGTATAGTACAGATTGTTTTACAGTTATATTTAAATAATATGTTTAGCCGATAAGAGATTGACCCTCCCCCAAATGTTCCGCGCTGCATCCTACTAGTAAACGTTTTTGTCATGAGATAACGGGATAAAATCGAGGCGTAGGCCGGCATTGATTCACTTCTGTAAACTGAAACGCATTTTTAAGATATATGTTTCTGTCTCTGTTTCTAACTCAAACGCATGCACGCACACAAACACAAAACAATAACGCTACAATACTAATGAAACAGATTTTTAATGACAGAGAAAACAATCCAATAAAAATTTAAAATGCCCTCAACAGAGAACATACGATGCCCGTATCCTGTAAGTAATATTTCAATTTGAAAATCCGTTAAACTAACTAGCGCTGTAAAACTACAGCGGCGAAGTTAGCAATTAGAATGTTGTTGTGCGCTATCGAATAATTGCGTTCGAAGCAGTAATTAGGTGCAAGGGTAGGCTCGGTACCGCCTCGCAGCCATTAAAATAAAACGACCGACCTGTTAGTCACCCGATCACCATAATGCACCCGTTTTATGGGCGCTGCTGGCTTCGTGGTCTTCGTGCGATTTAACTTGATTTAACTTTACTCGTGGGAAAATCCACTTCCTGACGAGCGGACTCCTCAGTTGTCGATCAATCGCGTTAAAGAAGCTCTTAACATCAGCGCAATAAAAATATCTATTGCAAGTTTTATAACTTTTATTATTATGAAATATACTACAATAGATACTCTAAGACAATATGTGTCTTCAAAGATAAATGTCAAAATAGTTAACTCAAAATCTCACAAAAAATTAGTTTTTAATAAACAAACACTAGTTACAACAGACTAGTTTCGGCGACGATGTCGCCTTCCTCAGTGCTTGGCTACTACTAACTTATCGTCAAGTTATCGTACAAGTTAAATAAAACCACCATAAAACAAGCATTGGTTGGACAAGCAGCATTACTTTACGTCTGACATTTCCCAAGCTGTTGAAACAAGTCACGAGATACAATACTTTGGATGCTTGGGAGACATGTTGTATTAACAAATTTCAAGATGTCTCAGTAAACAATGAGTCGGGCCCGGTCCAGGGTTCCTCCCTTCTGTACTCAAATTCTGTGTTGTTCCGCTAAGCATGTGTTTCACAACTGTTTTCTGCTTCTGCTATAACAAATGTTAAATTAGTTTCTACGGCTACCTTGTTAAAAATGTAAAATAATGTGTAAGTGTTGATGTTTGTTTATTTATCTTGAGTCTGTTATAATCTTGGTTATAATTCTGTATATTGTATAAACCGATTTTATTAGTGATTTGTTTATATCGTGTGTTTGTAACGGTTCAAGCTTCGTTTAGGGTTTGTTTGTTGATGGTGGCGCAAGTAGGGTGAACTTCAAATAGGGTTTATTTTAGGTAGGATGAACTTCTAATAGGGTTTATTTAAGGTAGGGTGAACTTCTAATAGGGTTTATTTAAGGTAGGGTGAACTTCTAATAGGGTTTATTTCAAGTAACGTTTACTTCTCATAGGATTTACTTCAGGTAAGGTGAACTTCTAATAGGGTTTATTTTAGGTAGGATGAACTTCTAATAGGGTTTATTTAAGGTAGGGTGAACTTCTAATAGGGTTTATTTAAGGTAGGGTGAACTTCTAATAGGGTTTATTTTAGGTAGGATGAACTTCTAATAGGGTTTATTTAAGGTAGGGTGAACTTCTAATAGGGTTTATTTTAGGTAGGATGAACTTCTAATAGGGTTTATTTAAGGTAGGGTGAACTTCTAATAGGGTTTATTTTAGGTAGGATGAACTTCTAATAGGGTTTATTTAAGGTAGGGTGAACTTCTAATAGGGTTTATTTTAGGTAGGATGAACTTCTAATAGGGTTTATTTAAGGTAGGGTGAACTTCTAATAGGGTTTATTTTAGGTAGGATGAACTTCTAATAGGGTTTATTTAAGGTAGGGTGAACTTCTAATAGGGTTTATTTTAGGTAGGATGAACTTCTAATAGGGTTTATTTAAGGTAGGGTGAACTTCTAATAGGGTTTATTTTAGGTAGGATGAACTTCTAATAGGGTTTATTTAAGGTAGGGTGAACTTCTAATAGGGTTTATTTCAAGTAACGTTTACTTCTGATAGGGTTTACTTCAGGTAGGGTGAACTTCTAATAGGGTTTATTTCAAGTACCGTTTACTTCTCATAGGATTTACTTCAGGTAGGGTGAACTTCTAATAGGGTTTATTTTAGATAGGATGAACTTCTAATAGGGTTTATTTAAGGTAGGGTGAACTTCTAATAGGGTTTATTTTAGGTAGGATGAACTTCTAATAGGGTTTACTTCAGGTAGGGTGAACTTCTAATAGGGTTTATTTCAAGTAACGTTTACTTCTCATAGGATTTACTTCAGGTAGGGTGAACTTCTAATAGGGTTTATTTTAGGTAGGATGAACTTCTAATAGGGTTTATTTAAGGTAGGGTGAACTTCTAATAGGGTTTATTTCAAGTACCGTTTACTTCTCATAGGATTTACTTCAGGTAGGGTGAACTTCTAATAGGGTTTATTTTAGGTAGGATGAACTTCTAATAGGGTTTATTTAAGGTAGGGTGAACTTCTAATAGGGTTTATTTCAAGTAACGTTTACTTCTCATAGGATTTACTTCAAGTAGGGTGAACTTCTAATAGGGTTTATTTTAGGTAGGATGAACTTCTAATAGGGTTTATTTAAGGTAGGGTGAACTTCTAATAGGGTTTATTTCAAGTAACGTTTACTTCTGATAGGGTTAACTTCAGGTAGGGTGAACATCTCATAGGATTTACTTCAGGTAGGGTGAACTTCTAATAGGGTTTATTTTAGGTAGGATGAACTTCTAATAGGGTTTATTTAAGGTAGGGTGAACTTCTAATAGGGTTTATTTCAAGTAACGTTTACTTCTGATAGGGTTTACTTCAGGTAGGGTGAACATCTCATAGGATTTACTTCAGGGACGGTGCACTTCTAATATAGTTTATTTCAAGTAACGTTTACTTCTCATAGGATTTACTTCAGGTAGGGTGAACATCTCATAGGATTTACTTCAGGTAGGGTGAACTTCTAATAGGGTTTATTTCAAGTAACGTTTACTTCTCATAGGATTTACTTCAGGTAGGGTGAACATCTCATAGGATTTACTTCAGGTAGGGTGAACTTCTAATAGGGTTTATTTCAAGTAACGTGTACTTCTCATAGGATTTACTTCAGGTAGGGTGAACATCTCATAGGATTTACTTCAGGTAGGGTGAACTTCTAATAGGGTTTATTTCAAGTACCGTTTACTTCTCATAGGATTTACTTCAGGTAGGGTGAACATCTCATAGGATTTACTTCAGGTAGGGTGAACTTCTAATAGGGTTTATTTCAAGTAACGTTTACTTCTCATAGGATTTACTTCAGGTAGGGTGAACATCTCAAAGGATTTACTTCAGATAGGGTGAACTTCTAATAGGGTTTATTTCAAGTACCGTTTACTTCTCATAGGATTTACTTCAGGTAGGGTGAACATCTCATAGGATTTACTTCAGGTAGGGTGAACTTCTAATAGGGTTTATTTCAAGTAACGTTTACTTCTCATAGGATTTACTTCAGGTAGGGTGAACATCTCATAGGATTTACTTCAGGTAGGGTGAACATCTCATAGGATTTACTTCAGGTAGGGTGAACTTCTAATAGGGTTTATTTCAAGTAACGTTTACTTCTCATAAAATTTACTTCAGGTAGGGTGAACATCTCATAGGATTTATTTCAGGTAGGGTGAACTTCTAATAGGGTTTATTTCAAGTAACGTTTACTTCTCATAGGATTTACTTCAGGTAGGGTGAACATCTCATAGGATTTACTTCAGGTAGGGTGAACATCTCATAGGATTTACTTCAGGTAGGGTGAACTTCTAATAGGGTTTATTTCAAGTACCGTTTACTTCTCATAGGATTTACTTCAGGTAGGGTGAACATCTCATAGGATTTACTTCAGGTAGGGTGAACATCTCATAGGATTTACTTCAGGTAGGGTGAACTTCTAATAGGGTTTATTTCAAGTACCGTTTACTTCTCATAGGATTTACTCCAGGTAGGGTGAACATCTCATAGGATTTACTTCAGGTAGGGTGAACATCTCATAGGATTTACTTCAGGTAGGGTGAACATCTCATAGGATTTACTTCAGGTAGGGTGAACATCTCATAGGATTTACTTCAGGAAGGGTGAACTTCTAATAGGGTTTATTTCAAGTACCGTTTACTTCTCATAGGATTTACTTCAGGTAGGGTGAACATCTCATAGGATTTACTTCAGGTAGGGTGAACATCTCATAGGATTTACTTCAGGTAGGGTGAACTTCTAATAGGGTTTATTTCAAGTACCGTTTACTTCTCATAGGATTTACTTCAGGTAGGGTGAATATCTCATAGGATTTTCTTCAGGTAGGGTGAACATCTCATAGGATTTACTTCAGGTAGGGTGAACTTCTAATAGGGTTTATTTCAAGTACCGTTTACTTCTCATAGGATTTACTTCAGGTAGGGTGAACATCTCATAGGATTTTCTTCAGGTAGGGTGAACATCTCATAGGATTTACTTCAGGTAGGGTGAACTTCTAATAGGGTTTATTTCAAGTACCGTTTACTTCTCATAGGATTTACTTCAGGTAGGGTGAACATCTCATAGGATTTACTTCAGGTAGGGTGAACTTCTAATAGGGTTTATTTCAAGTAACGTTTACTTCTGATAGGGTTTACTTCAGGTAGGGTAAATCTCAAATAGGGTTTACTCCAAATAAGGGAAATTGCTGACACATGATCCTTGCTTCACGGAATCCACATAAATCATGAGTTTCCTATCTGTTTGTTATACATATATTCGACCTTGCTGTACCCCGATGGAGAGTAGGTAATCTTCATTGGTACAATTCTGCACACATGAGTCTTATCCATGTCTCCAATAGGACATCTTCTTACTTGAAGGAGATCTCCGTACTTGTATAAATATGGAACCCAAGTTTATGTCCTTACTTTGTTAAAGTATGTTACTACAACCCCTTCCACATAAGTGTTTAGCCGCAATAGCGTAGTTCAAGCCGTAGGTAGTCAAAACTCACTTTAAAACACGTAAACCCATCCCACAATCACTTATTGTACTTCCGATTTGGAGGCTGGTAAACGATAAAGCGAGCAGTTCGACGAAACTATACAAGTAATTGTAGACACGACCGAGTAAACACGCATCCATCATTAGCGGCAAGGTATAATTAAAAGTGTGAAGATGACCGTCGCGTGTCGAAAACCGTTCGAACTACTTGTGTTAAGTAAAATCCTGCGTTTAACACAAACCGACAAAAAATGGCAGCGTGTTTCTTTTTATCACCGTTGGTCTGAACATCGTCAGCTGTCCGGGACCGTTGTTTACGATTAGTATTGGACGTTTAATGGGCTCATCATCATTTAGACGGCTTTGTTTAGACAAAAACTGGAACAGATTTTATAACACTACTGGCTATCGGGGCTCTTACGGGTTACGCCGGAGTAACTCGTAACTCCTATCACACATAACTGTGATTTATCTGTAACTGTTACTTGTTCAGCGTTCAGCAGTTACTTGCTAATTAATTCAAACATTCTACAGTAGTTAAAAATAATATGATTCCATATTTTAGTGAAAACGAAAAATGAAAAATCATAATATTACTAGTTAGGAGTTTATATTTTGTTTCCCTTAGGATCTACAGAAATATATATAGAGGGTCCTTCTTTTCGCTTCCTTTCGCATTGTCCGTTTGTTAACCAAGGTTCGACACCGTTAATCCAGTTTGTTAGTTTAGTTTATTGTTTACATTCATTTTTAAGACCATATACCACCAGCTGGTAACAGAAAATATATTCATATAGGCCTACATCTTTAATACATTTCTTGCTGTGGAAAGTTGCCTCAGTGACAAAATTCTGGATTTCAAACATGTAGTTTTTCAGTTGGAGTCCAACCTAGATACCAGCTTTTTTAAATGTTTAATTAATGAATAAATATTTGAAAAAAAACTGTATTACATCAACTA
Source organism: Prosapia bicincta (assembly GCA_036971475.1). NCBI lineage: Eukaryota > Metazoa > Arthropoda > Insecta > Hemiptera > Cercopidae > Prosapia > Prosapia bicincta. The sequence goes on from JBAIZL010000007.1 coordinate 36,826,003, forward strand.
TCATCCACTATGTATTTGAACTTGGTTGGATGAATAGAAAAGTATTTTATTAACGATTGAAAACTTGTGCAATCGTTTTCACGATATATATACATATATACATATATATATATATATATATATATATATATATATATATATATATATATATATATATGTGTGTGTGTGTGTGTGTCTGTGTCAGTGTGTGTGTGTGTGTGTGTGTGTGTGTGTGTGTGTGTGTGTGTGTGTGTGTGTGTGTGTGTGTGTGTGTGTGTGTGTGTGTGTGTGTGTGTGTGTGTGTTAGTGTGTGTGTGTGTGTGTGTGTGTGTGTGTGTGTGTTTGTGTGTGTGTGTGTGTGTGTGTGTGTGTGTGTGTGTGTGTCTGTCTGTGTCAGTGTTTGTGTGTGTGTGTGTGTGTGTGTGTGTGTGTGTGTGTGTGTGTGTGTGTGTGTGTGTGTGTGTGTGTGTGTGTCTGTCTGTGTCAGTGTGTGTGTGTGTGTGTGTGTGTGTGTGTGTGTGTGTGTGTGTGTGTGTGTGTGTGTGTGTGTGTGTGTGTGTGTTTTGGTGACTATAAGTAAATTGCGACGTACTATATTACACATTGAGTTACATATTTGTGGTGAGCGTTTAACCATAACACCGCAGGTTTACTGCTATCACTAGTACTGAAGTAGTTTATACTTCCAGGAAACTAATTTTCCTGTTGTAACTTCCATTTTGCCTTCTTCGCCGAGTTAGACAAAGGTAAAGACAGCTACCTCAGTTACAAACGCAGACACTTAGAAGTAAATTTGACTGCGGTAAGTTAATTCTGAATTAGGAACACTTTAAAGCGGATGCCGGACAAACATCGGAGGCGACCTCTCTGACCCTCTTCTCCCTCCAGGTACACATGGGGCTATCAAATTATCGCGAGGAACGTAATGTCCTTAGTTAAGTCATCGAGAAGAGTAGCTAGAGGGCTTGGGCTGGTTATTTAATGGTTCGTGAAGATGCTAGCTTGATTGCTCGTTTTGCAGATTAAATTCGGTTCGTGGCTGGTAAAGACTCTTAAAAATTAAATAAAGAATTTTAAATGCCTCTTTCGTGCAGCGTCGTTCTTGAGAATGTTGGTTAAGCGGAATAAATTGGATTTATCATTGTTCAGAAGCAGTTCCACAACGTCAAATCCCGTAACTTCGACGTCACTGTTTGGCAGTGTTGCCAACAAATGAATTACAACTGCAGATAATTATTAGCGATAAATTAATAAAAGAGTAACTTACTTATATATCATAAAACGTATATACCATGTGTGTGTGTGTGTGTGTGTGTGTGTGTGTGTGTGTGTGTGTGTGTGTGTGTGTGCGCGCGAGCGCGCGCGCGCGTGTGTGTGTGTGTGTGTGTGTGTGTGTGTGTGTGTGTGTGTGTGTGTGTGTGTGTGTGGGTGTGTGTGTGCGTGTGTGTGTGCCAAAGCATAAACCCTACCAGTAGACCTTGAGAGCCACGTGCTAGACCAGCCAGCCAGAAGTTGTAAGTTCGTCACTTGAAACAGATGAACTTAAAAAATGTGTTTAATATGGACTGAGTTTGCCAAGCTTGCTCTCTTATTTTACTTACATTATTCCCAAGCCTCTCTGTAATACTAAATGTAAATATTCGATGTAAATAATGTTGAATGAATGTAAATAGTCGATAGTTTGCACTAGGAGCTACCTTTTTTCCTTCATCCAAGTACAAGAACGGAGCGAGATGCAGTTATAGAGCAATGCATTAATCTAATAGCATATAATTGTTGCGTCTATGCGCGACAGACGTTCAAACAGATATTGATTAAAGATCGACCGTTTACAAATAAAAACACATTCAACAAACGGTTTTCATGATAAGATAATTGCGCACAGCTGATATTTCCATTCCTGTAATTATGTCTGGTAGCATAAAGATGCCATCTTGATCTTATATCGCGGGCAATGTTACCAGAAGGCGTTTGCTATTTCCAATGCCTTCTGGCCGTCACCCACGATGTACAGTCGTTTCCACGTAAATTAACCCCATCATTTAGTACTAATACGTTTTACGCCTTCTACACGGCCGGATGTTGTATTTCGCGTCCAGTTGGATTTTATGTTTCCGCCTACTAGAGTACTTCTGGTTTTATTTTTCCTATTGTTTCCTCTTTAATTTTCTAGATGTCGCTTCTGTTGGGCGGATTCGCACAGTGTCTAAAGCCCATAACAGGACGGAAAGGTTTTCCGTTTGCGCGATACTTTTGCAAATGTATTCCGAACGTGTTTGGATCCTACGTTGAAATAGAAATACCGCTTCTTGCGTTATACTACTAACATCAGGTCAAAAGTGTTTTTCAATTCCAAACAATTGCTCGAAAGATGAAATTAGGTAGGCATATATCTTTAATTAAATTGCAGAAAATTAAACTTGAATAATAACGATCACTAATTCAAAATCAATAGTTTATTTCTGAAACACGTTTCAGTAACAAAGCCATTATTAACAATGAGACTTCGCAATGAATGGCACTTCGCACTTGTATTTGGGTGGGTTTTATATTAGCGTCGGTATCTTTGAATATTCCAACAATCGTTACCTCACACTGAGACAGAAGGCTGAGCTAGCGCTGGCCGGGCTAAGTATAGGCCTACACAGCTGCAGCACCCCAGAACGTGTTCTTGTAATGCCCTCACCAGAAACCGCTGACTCAATACATATCACTACAATCGTTACCTCACACTGAGACAGCAGACTGAGCTAGCGCTGGCCGGGCGGATTATAGGCCTACACAGCTGCAGCACCCCAGAACGTGTTCTTGTAATTCCCTCACCAGAAACCGCTGACTTAATACATATCACTACAATCGTTACCTCACACTGAGACAGCAGACTGAGCTAGCGCTGGCCGGGCGAAGTATAGGCCTACACAGCTGCAGCACCCCAGAACGTGTTCTTGTAATTCCCTCACCAGAAACCGCTGACTTAATACATATCACTACAATCGTTACCTCACACTGAGTCAGAAGGCTGAGCAAGCGCTGGACGGGCGAAGTATAGGCCTACACAGCTGCAGCACCCCAGAACGTGTTCTTGTAAGGCCCTCACCAGAAACAGCTGACTTAATACATATCACTACAATCGTTACCTCACACTGAGTCAGAAGGCTGAGTAGCGCTGGCCGGGCGAAGTATAGGCCTACACAGCTGCAGCACCCCAGAACGTGTTCTTGTAATGCCCTCACCAGAAACCCCTGACTTAATACATATCACTACAATCGTTACCTCACACTGAGTCAGAAGGCTGAGTAGCGCTGGCCGGGCGAAGTATAGGCCTACACAGCTGCAGCACCCCAGAACGTGTTCTTGTAATGCCCTCACCAGAAACCGCTGACTTAATACATATCACTACAATCGTTACCTCACACTGAGTCAGAAGGCTGAGCTAGCGCTGGAAGGGCGAAGTATAGGCCTACACAGCTGCAGCACCCCAGAACGTGTTCTTGTAATGCCCTCACCAGAAACCGCTGACTTAATACATATCACTACAATCGTTACCTCACACTGAGTCAGAAGGCTGAGCTAGCGCTGGCCGGGTGAAGTATAGGCCTACACAGCTGCAGCACCCCAGAACGTGTTCTTGTAATGCCCTCACCAGAAACCGCTGACATAATACATATCACTACAATCGTTACCTCACACTGAGACAGCAGGCTGAGCTAGCGCTGGAAGGGCGAAGTATAGGCCTACATAGCTGCAGCACCCCAGAACGTGTTCTTGTAATGCCCTCACCAGAAACCGCTGACATAATACATATCACTACAATCGTTACCTCACACTGAGTCAGAAGGCTGAGCTAGCGCTGGCCGGGCGAAGTATAGGCCTACACAGCTGCAGCACCCCAGAACGTGTTCTTGTAATGCCCTCACCAGAAACCGCTGACTTAATACATATCACTACAATCGTTACCTCACACTGAGTCAGCAGGCTGAGCTAGCGCTGGCCGGGCGAAGTATAGGCCTACACAGCTGCAGCACCCCAGAACGTGTTCTTGTAATGCCCTCACCAGAAACCGCTGACATAATACATATCACTACAATCGTTACCTCACACTGAGTCAGCAGGCTGAGCTAGCGCTGGCCGGGCGAAGTATAGGCCTACACAGCTGCAGCACCCCAGAACGTGTTCTTGTAATGCCCTCACCAGAAACCCCTGACTTAATACATATCACTACAATCGTTACATCACACTGAGTCAGAAGGCTGAGCTAGCGCTGGCCGGGCGAAGTATAGGCCTACACAGCTGCAGCACCCCAGAACGTGTTCTTGTAATGCCCTCACCAGAAACCGCTGACTTAATACATATCACTACAATCGTTACCTCACACTGAGACAGCAGACTGAGCTAGCGCTGGACGGGCGGATTATAGGCCTACACAGCTGCAGCACCCCAGAACGTGTTCTTGTAAGGCCCTTACCAGAAACCGCTGACTTAATACATATCACTACAATCGTTACCTCACACTGAGACAGCAGGCTGAGCTAGCGCTGGAAGGGCGAAGTATAGGCCTACACAGCTGCAGCACCCCAGAACGTGTTCTTGTAATGCCCTCACCAGAAACCGCTGACTTAATACATATCACTACAATCGTTACCTCACACTGAGACAGCAGACTGAGCTAGCGCTGGACGGGCGGATTATAGGGCTACACAGCTGCAGCACCCCAGAACGTGTTCTTGTAAGGCCCTTACCAGAAACCGCTGACTTAATACATATCACTACAATCGTTACCTCACACTGAGTCAGAAGGTTGAGCTAGCGCTGGCCGGGTGAAGTATAGGCCTACACAGCTGCAGCACCCCAGAACGTGTTCTTGTAATGCCCTCACCAGAAACCGCTGACATAATACATATCACTACAATCGTTACCTCACACTGAGACAGCAGACTGAGCTAGCGCTGGACGGGCGGATTATAGGGCTACACAGCTGCAGCACCCCAGAACGTGTTCTTGTAAGGCCCTTACCAGAAACCGCTGACTTAATACATATCACTACAATCGTTACCTCACACTGAGTCAGAAGGTTGAGCTAGCGCTGGCCGGGTGAAGTATAGGCCTACACAGCTGCAGCACCCCAGAACGTGTTCTTGTAATGCCCTCACCAGAAACCGCTGACATAATACATATCACTACAATCGTTACCTCACACTGAGTCAGAAAGCTGAGCTAGCGCTGGCCGGGTGAAGTATAGGCCTACACAGCTGCAGCACCCCAGAACGTGTTCTTGTAATGCCCTCACCAGAAACCGCTGACTTAATACATATCACTACAATCGTTACCTCACACTGAGACAGCAGACTGAGCTAGCGCTGGACGGGCGGATTATAGGCCTACACAGCTGCAGCACCCCAGAACGTGTTCTTGTAAGGCCCTTACCAGAAACCGCTGACTTAATATATATCACTACAATCGTTACCTCACACTGAGACAGCAGGCTGAGCTAGCGCTGGAAGGGCGAAGTATAGGCCTACACAGCTGCAGCACCCTAGAACGTGTTCTTGTAATGCCCTCACCAGAAACCGCTGACTTAATACATATCACTACAATCGTTACCTCACACTGAGTCAGAAGGCTGAGCTAGCGCTGGCCGGGTGAAGTATAGGCCTACACAGCTGCAGCACCCCAGAACGTGTTCTTGTAAGGCCCTTACCAGAAACCGCTGACTTAATACATATCACTACAATCGTTACCTCACACTGAGTCAGAAGGCTGAGTAGCGCTGGCCGGGTGAAGTATAGGCCTACACAGCTGCAGCACCCCAGAACGTGTTCTTGTAATGCCCTCACCAGAAACCGCTGACTTAATACATATCACTACAATCGTTACATCACACTGAGACAGCAGGCTGAGCTAGCGCTGGAAGGGCGAAGTATAGGCCTACACAGCTGCAGCACCCCAGAACGTGTTCTTGTAATGCCCTCACCAGAAACCGCTGACTTAATACATATCACTACAATCGTTACCTCACACTGAGTCAGAAGGCTGAGCTAGCGCTGGCCGGGTGAAGTATAGGCCTACACAGCTGCAGCACCCCAGAACGTGTTCTTGTAATGCCCTCACCAGAAACCGCTGACATAATACATATCACTACAATCGTTACTTCACACTGAGTCAGAAGGCTGAGCTAGCGCTGGCCGGGTGAAGTATAGGCCTACACAGCTGCAGCACTCCAGAACGTTTTCTTGTAATGCCCTCACCAGAAACCCCTGACTTAATACATATCACTACAATCGTTACATCACACTGAGTCAGAAGGCTGAGCTAGCGCTGGCCGGGCGAAGTATAGGCCTACACAGCTGCAGCACCCCAGAACGTGTTCTTGTAATGCCCTCACCAGAAACCGCTGACTTAATACATATCACTACAATCGTTACATCACACTGAGTCAGAAGGCTGAGCTAGCGCTGGCCGGGCGAAGTATAGGCCTACACAGCTGCAGCACCCCAGAACGTGTTCTTGTAATGCCCTCACCAGAAACCGCTGACTTAATACATATCACTACAATCGTTACCTCACACTGAGACAGCAGGCTGAGCTAGCGCTGGAAGGGCGGATTATAGGCCTACACAGCTGCAGCACGCCAGAACGTGTTCTTGTAATGCCCTCACCAGAAACAGCTGACTTAATACATATCACTACAATCGTTACCTCACACTGAGGCAGAAGGCTGAGCTAGCGCTGGCCGGGCGAAGTATAGGCCTACACAGCTGCAGCACCCCAGAACGTGTTCTTGTAATGCCCTCACCAGAAACCGCTGACATAATACATATCACTACAATCGTTACCTCACACTGAGACAGCAGGCTGAGCTAGCGCTGGAAGGGCGGATTATAGGCCTACACAGCTGCAGCACCCCAGAACGTGTTCTTGTAATGCCCTCACCAGAAACAGCTGACTCAATACATATCACTACAATCGTTATCTCACACAGAGGCAGAAGGCTGAGCTAGCGCTGGAAGGGCGAAGTATAATGCTACACTAGTGTCCTTAACAGATTTCAAATATCTCGAAGACAAGTAGCAAATAGCAACGTTGCTGTGGTGCCATTAAATTTGGAGAAATAACAGGAAGAAGGTGCTATTTGTGTAATATAGTCGCGCTAGTATCCTTAACAGATTTCAAATATCTTGAAGACAAGTAGCAAATAGCAACGTTGCTGTGGTGCCATTAAATTTGGAGAAATAACAGGAAGAAGGTGCTATTTGTGCAATATAGTCGCGCTAGTGTCCTTAACAGATTTCAAATATCTAGAAGACAAGTAGCAAATAGCAACGTTGCTGTGGTGCCATTAAATTTGAAGAAATAACAGGAAGAAGGTGCTATTTGTGCAATATAGTCGCGCTAGTGTCCTTAACAGATTTCAAATATCTAGAAGACAAGTAGCAAATAGCAACGTTGCTGTGGTGCCATTAAATTTGAAGAAATAACAGGAAGAAGGTGCTATTTGTGCAATATAGTCGCGCTAGTGTCCTTAACAGATTTCAAATATCTAGAAGACAAGTAGCAAATAGCAACGTTGCTGTGGTGCCATTAAATTTGAAGAAATAACAGGAAGAAGGTGCTATTTGTGCAATATAGTCGCGCTAGTGTCCTTAACAGATTTCAAATATCTAGAAGACAAGTAGCAAATAGCAACGTTGCTGTGGTGCCATTAAATTTGAAGAAATAACAGGAAGAAGGTGCTATTTGTGCAATATAGTCGCGCTAGTGTCCTTAACAGATTTCAAATATCTAGAAGACAAGTAGCAAATAGCAACGTTGCTGTGGTTCCATTAAATTTGAAGAAATAACAGGAAGAAGGTGCTATTTGTGCAATATAGTCGCGCTAGTGTCCTTAACAGATTTCAAATATCTAGAAGACAAGTAGCAAATAGCAACGTTGCTGTGGTGCCATTAAATTTGGAGAAATAACAGGAAGAAGGTGCTATTTGTGCAATATAGTCGCGCTAGTATCCTTAACAGATTTCAAATATCTTGAAGACAAGTAGCAAATAGCAACGTTGCTGTGGTGCCATTAAATTTGGAGAAATAACAGGAAGAAGGTGCTATTTGTGCAATATAGTCGCGCTAGTGTCCTTAACAGATTTCAAATATCTAGAAGACAAGTAGCAAATAGCAACGTTGCTGTGGTGCCATTAAATTTGAAGAAATAACAGGAAGAAGGTGCTATTTGTGCAATATAGTCGCGCTAGTGTCCTTAATAGATTTCAAATATCTAGAAGACAAGTAGCAAATAGCAACGTTGCTGTGGTGCCATTAAATTTAAAGAAATAACAGGAAGAAGGTGCTATTTGTGCAATATAGTCGCGCTAGTGTCCTTAATAGATTTCAAATATCTAGAAGACAAGTAGCAAATAGCAACGTTGCTGTGGTGCCATTAAATTTGAAGAAATAACAGGAAGAAGGTGCTATTTGTGCAATATAGTCGCGCTAGTGTCCTTAACAGATTTCAAATATCTAGAAGACAAGTAGCAAATAGCAACGTTGCTGTGGTGCCATTAAATTTGAAGAAATAACAGGAAGAAGGTGCTACTTGTGCAATATAGTCGCGCTAGTGTCCTTAACAGATTTCAAATATCTCGTAGACAAGTAGCAAATAGCAACGTTGCTGTGGTGCCATTAAATTTGGAGAAATAACAGGAAGAAGGTGCTATTTGTGCAATATAGTCGCACTAGTGTCTTTAATAGATTTCAAATATCTAGAAGACAAGTAGAAAATAGCAACGTTGCTGTGGTGCCATTAAATTTGGAGAAATAACAGGAAGAAGGTGCTATTTGTGCAATATAGTCGCACTAGTGTCTTTAATAGATTTCAAATATCTAGAAGACAAGTAGAAAATAGCAACGTTGCTGTGGTGCCATTAAATTTGGAGAAATAACAGGAAGAAGGTGCTCTTTATATCGGAGAAATATTTCTCTTTTTAAAAAACCTTTTATGTTGCCGCAGTTAGGATAACGGATAAGACACGTTCAGATAAATAAAACTAGTCTATATATATATATATATATATATATATATATATATATATATATATATACATATCAATAGGCTGTCCACTAAAAGTATTGTACTGTAAGGAAAATGGTGAGAGGTGGATTAAAGCAGATAAACGTATATTTGGAGATAGTTTAGCATCCATGACTTCTCTGATCAGTTAATATCAGTTATTTTCTGACGTTAAGTAAATTAATGTAATGATTTGAAAAGTCCATTAGAAAATGGCCACGGAGAACGCCGTAACGATTTAGCTGGGCGTGATGGTGAATCACTCCTCTTTAATTGCAATGCAAAACACCATAAATCTGAGGCTGAGATGAAAGCACGTACAGAACATAAAAACAGGTCTAGATTTCATATTAACATTGTTAATCAGAGATTTCATGCCATTGTTTACGCTAGTGGCGCAGTTTTATAGCTGCAACTAGCGATTACTTGTGGAACTATTTAGCATCTGGAGCCGAGCCTAACATATCGGTATTATTTTTAATTTAGTCTATATTTGAGACGAATGGTGATACGATATGGATTGCATTGCATACCTGCACAACGTTGTGACATATTCCTATTTTAAAGCTAATGTCCCATTTGTTCAAGCCTATTTTGTCTCCAATAATATAGACAATAATGAACTGCACGAGGGTAGTTTTATTTTGTCGCCGTTTCAATAATATACAAAATAAAAACTATTCTAAGTAAGTTTCTATTATTTTTGCCAAAGGTACCGTGTTAAATACAATATCTGATATTCTTGAATATATTTGTGTATACAGTTCGTTAGAAACTGTATTAATAATAGCTATACGCAAAAATCATATTTTTATTATTATTTTAAAAAATTGTTTTTGTATTCGTTTAAAAAACTAAAGAAGGCACTGAATGGTGTCATACAGTCTTCAGTCGAAGAAGCTAGATTTTTAAATTTAAAAATCAGTCAGATCATATCTGGAATTTTGTTTTTGTTTATTTTAATATTAAATTACTTTAGATACTGTTTTTAGTTGTTAGTTTTTGCAAGAAGGCTCTGAAACATTGAAGTTTATATCACTATTATAGTCATAATTTAACGGATAATTGTGTTTTATTATGTTTTGGACATCTAACAACCAAGTAAAACTATTGGCAATGGCCTCATGCCAGAAACATTAATCAAATATAACTAATACACACAATTATTTTTACCCTAAAGTCGATGTCGATGACCAAATCTTCATCATCGTGTATATTGTAGGGGCCTGATACAAAAAGAATACAATCTCGACAGCATATTATATTAAAATTACAAACTAGAATCAAGTCTAGAACTAGAAGTTTTTTTAACTAACAGCTACTTGAAACTATTGACAATAAATCTAATACCACAAGAAAAATAACTAATACATAAAGTTGCCGAGATCAAGCCTTATGTACTTTTCGATGACCATGTTCTAATCATCGGAGGATTCGATTACAATAAAAATACAATCTAGACCGCTTATTAGAATAAAATTACAAACTTGCTCGATTCTAGAAATAGATTGAAGAACTAGACGTCTTGGTAACTTTATGTATTGAAGTTGCTTGATGTAATGACGGCAGTAGAGGGTTGGCTTCGTAAAATTAGGTTATGTATAGGTTAACATTTGTGGTAATGTCACTACTGTGTTCATTATATTGTACAGTATTTGATTAAAAACAAAGTAAATGTTTAATGACTATTGGGTTTTTATTTTAGACCAATCAGGAAGACAACTCTCAGGTTTCTTGAAAAGTAATTCGTATTAAATGTTATTTGGTGCTGGTGCCCTGGTATGTTGCTTTCCTCTTCAAAGAGGTGACTTTTTGGTGGTGAGTCTTCGATTCCTCAAGCAATACACTGTTATCCATAAGGTAGAGTGGCTTTCTTGAAGTTAACAACCTTCCTCAGAAGGTTGAACGGGTATAATAAAATGCATTGATTGATACTACAATGCTCTTGAATGCAAAATATGATTGTATAATCTCCTTGTTTACTCGCGAACCCTGTTTCCTTTTCTTGTTTTTTATCACCAACAGTCTCTTTCCTGATTTATTCATCGGGCCGAAGTTACAACCTTGCTTTGCCGTCATTCCTCATTCATCACCCGACCTCCATATTGCGAAACAACAATGATGAGGTCCCCGCCCCGACACTTGAAACCCTTCCAAAAGTTCACACGTAGGTGCGGTTGCAAATTTTTCTGCAACGCCTCTCGTGTTATGCAAATTTTACTGTGACGCCGTACAAAAAACACGTCTCCAAAACACTAATAGTGTTTTGAAGGTGTTGTTTTCAAAGTGGGTAATAGAAATTTCCTCGCCCACGGACCGCGACGACGCAATGGGTTCGTTGCCGCGAGAAATTATGTCGTGCACACGTTGACAACGAAAAGCTACAAAGTATTTTAAAAGTTACATTTTGGTAATTCCAATTTTTTTGAATCCAGAGAAGTATCAGATAAATTCAAGAATATGACTCGAAAAGATAATTTCTTAACAAATACTTCTGTCCCTGTGGCCGATGAATTCCTTATTACGCTGGAGTCCTAACCTTCCCTTCTATTTTAACTTATGATAAATTTATGCTCCTAATTTAATATTAACTGTATCATGTAGGAAATAACGATAATGTCTTATGAAACTTAAACAGTTCCTAAAAACCCTACCTTCTGGTCGACAAATCTCAAATTCATTATATTCATGTAAAGTCATATCTTCTCCCCTAGTGGCTCGGAGGTTTTACTATGTCTGAAGGAACAATTCTAAATCTATCTAGTTCGGATGAACCGTACATCACTATTCCTCTAAAAGATGTTCTGAGTTCCTTTCGAAATATGTCACCTCCCATTTCTTATAAGTCATTTTCTAACTGAAAATTTGGTTAATTATATTTTTTCTTCAAGAATTAGGGGAAAATATAGTCTTTTATATTATGACAGGTGAGATGTGATAAAGCTATGTGTGTGTTTAGTATTATTTTAATACACATATAGATCAATAAATTACCAAGTTATATAGACTTTAGTAAAAGCCAAAGTTTCCTCAAAGCTTTGGATAAAAATAACAGTACCTTCGTGATACATTACAGTAAAGGAAGAAGCTGAATCCTAGTGTCATCGTAACAATTAAAAAGTGGTGGAAAAGCTGTATCCTAGTGTCATTGTAACGATTAAAAAGTGGTGGAAAAGCTGTATCCTAGTGTCATCGTCACTATCGTAACTACTAAAAAGTGGTGGTAAAGCTGTATCCTAGTGACATCGTAACGATTAAAAAGTGGTGGGAAAGCTGTATCCTAGTGACATCGTAACGATTAAAAAGTGGTGGGAAAGCTGTATCCTAGTGTCATCGTAACGATTAAAAAGTGGTGGGAAAGCTGTATCCTAGTGACATCGTAACGATTAAAAAGTGGTGGAAAAGCTGTATCCTAGTGACATCGTAACGATTAAAAAGTGGTGGTAAAGCTGTATCCTAGTGTCATCGTAACGATTAAAAAGTGGTGGGAAAGCTGTATCCTAGTGTCATCGTAACGATTAAAAAGTGGTGGGAAAGCTGTATCCTAGTGTCATCGTAACTACTAAAAAGTGGTAGAAAAGCTGTATCCTAGTGTCATCGTCACTATCGTAACTACTAAAAAGTGGTGGAAAAGCTGTATCCTAGTGTCATCGTAACTACTAAAAAGTTGTAGAAAAGCTGTATCCTAGTGTCATCGTCACTATCGTAACTACTAAAAAGTGGTGGAAAAGCTGTATCCTAGTGTCATCGTAACTACTAAAAAGTGGTAGAAAAGCTGTATCCTAGTGTCATCGTAACTACTAAAAAGTGGTGGAAAAGCTGTATCCTAGTGTCATCGTAACTACTAAAAAGTGGTAGAAAAGCTGTATCCTAGTGTCATCGTAACTACTAAAAAGTGGTGGAAAAGCTGTATCCTAGTGTCATCGTAACGATTAAAAAGTGGTGGTAAAGCTGTATCCTAGTGTCATCGTAACGATTAAAAAGTGGTAGAAAAGCTGTATCCTAGTGTCATCGTAACGATTAAAAAGTGGTAGAAAAGCTGTATCCTAGTGTCATCGTCACTATCGTAACTACTAAAAAGTGGTGGAAAAGCTGTATACTAGTGTCATCGTAACTACTAAAAAGTGGTAGAAAAGCTGTATCCTAGTGTCATCGTCACTATCGTAACTACTAAAAAGTGGTGGAAAAGCTATATCCTAGTGTCATCGTAACTACTAAAAAGTGGTAGAAAAGCTGTATCCTAGTGTCATCGTAACTACTAAAAAGTGGTGGGAAAGCTGTATCCTAGTGTCATCGTAACGATTAAAAAGTGGTGGTAAAGCTGTATCCTAGTGTCATCGTAACGATTAAAAAGTGGTGGGAAAGCTGTATCCTAGTGTCATCGTAACTACTAAAAAGTGGTAGAAAAGCTGTATCCTAGTGTCATCGTAACTACTAAAAAGTGGTGGAAAAGCTGTATCCTAGTGTCATCGTAACGATTAAAAAGTGGTGGGAAAGCTGTATCCTAGTGTCATCGTAACTACTAAAAAGTGGTAGAAAAGCTGTATCCTAGTGTCATCGTAACTACTAAAAAGTGGTGGGAAAGCTGTATCCTAGTGTCATCGTAACGATTAAAAAGTGGTGGTAAAGCTGTATCCTAGTGTCATCGTAACGATTAAAAAGTGGTGGGAAAGCTGTATCCTAGTGTCATCGTAACTACTAAAAAGTGGTAGAAAAGCTGTATCCTAGTGTCATCGTAACTACTAAAAAGTGGTGGAAAAGCTGTATCCTAGTGTCATCGTAACGATTAAAAAGTGGTGGTAAAGCTGTATCCTAGTGTCATCGTAACGATTAAAAAGTGGTGGGAAAGCTGTATCCTAGTGTCATCGTAACTACTAAAAAGTGGTAGAAAAGCTGTATCCTAGTGTCATCGTCACTATCGTAACTACTAAAAAGTGGTGGAAAAGCTGTATCCTAGTGTCATCGTCACTATCGTAACTACTAAAAAGTGGTAGAAAAGCTGTATCCTAGTGTCATCGTCACTATCGTAACTACTAAAAAGTGGTGGAAAAGCTATATCCTAGTGTCATCGTAACTACTAAAAAGTGGTAGAAAAGCTGTATCCTAGTGTCATCGTAACTACTAAAAAGTGGTGGGAAAGCTGTATCCTAGTGTCATCGTAACGATTAAAAAGTGGTGGTAAAGCTGTATCCTAGTGTCATCGTAACGATTAAAAAGTGGTGGGAAAGCTGTATCCTAGTGTCATCGTAACTACTAAAAAGTGGTAGAAAAGCTGTATCCTAGTGTCATCGTAACTACTAAAAAGTGGTGGAAAAGCTGTATCCTAGTGTCATCGTAACGATTAAAAAGTGGTGGGAAAGCTGTATCCTAGTGTCATCGTAACTACTAAAAAGTGGTAGAAAAGCTGTATCCTAGTGTCATCGTAACTACTAAAAAGTGGTGGGAAAGCTGTATCCTAGTGTCATCGTAACGATTAAAAAGTGGTGGTAAAGCTGTATCCTAGTGTCATCGTAACGATTAAAAAGTGGTGGGAAAGCTGTATCCTAGTGTCATCGTAACTACTAAAAAGTGGTAGAAAAGCTGTATCCTAGTGTCATCGTAACTACTAAAAAGTGGTGGAAAAGCTGTATCCTAGTGTCATCGTAACGATTAAAAAGTGGTGGTAAAGCTGTATCCTAGTGTCATCGTAACGATTAAAAAGTGGTGGGAAAGCTGTATCCTAGTGTCATCGTAACTACTAAAAAGTGGTAGAAAAGCTGTATCCTAGTGTCATCGTCACTATCGTAACTACTAAAAAGTGGTGGAAAAGCTGTATCCTAGTGTCATCGTAACTACTAAAAAGTGGTAGAAAAGCTGTATCCTAGTGTCATCGTAACTACTAAAAGGTGGTGGAAAAGCTGTATCCTAGTGTCATCGTAACGATTAAAAAGTGGTGGTAAAGCTGTATCCTAGTGTCATCGTAACGATTAAAAAGTGGTGGGAAAGCTGTATCCTAGTGTCATCGTAACTACTAAAAAGTGGTAGAAAAGCTGTATCCTAGTGTCATCGTCACTATCGTAACTACTAAAAAGTGGTGGAAAAGCTGTATCCTAGTGTCATCGTAACTACTAAAAAGTGGTGGTAAAGCTGTATCCTAGTGACATCGTAACGATTAAAAAGTGGTGGGAAAGCTGTATCCTAGTGACATCGTAACGATTAAAAAGTGGTGGGAAAGCTGTATCCTAGTGTCATCGTAACGATTAAAAAGTGGTGGGAAAGCTGTATCCTAGTGACATCGTAACGATTAAAAAGTGGTGGAAAAGCTGTATCCTAGTGACATCGTAACGATTAAAAAGTGGTGGTAAAGCTGTATCCTAGTGTCATCGTAACGATTAAAAAGTGGTGGGAAAGCTGTATCCTAGTGTCATCGTAACGATTAAAAAGTGGTGGGAAAGCTGTATCCTAGTGTCATCGTAACTACTAAAAAGTGGTAGAAAAGCTGTATCCTAGTGTCATCGTCACTATCGTAACTACTAAAAAGTGGTGGAAAAGCTGTATCCTAGTGTCATCGTAACTACTAAAAAGTTGTAGAAAAGCTGTATCCTAGTGTCATCGTCACTATCGTAACTACTAAAAAGTGGTGGAAAAGCTGTATCCTAGTGTCATCGTAACTACTAAAAAGTGGTAGAAAAGCTGTATCCTAGTGTCATCGTAACTACTAAAAAGTGGTGGAAAAGCTGTATCCTAGTGTCATCGTAACTACTAAAAAGTGGTAGAAAAGCTGTATCCTAGTGTCATCGTAACTACTAAAAAGTGGTGGAAAAGCTGTATCCTAGTGTCATCGTAACGATTAAAAAGTGGTGGTAAAGCTGTATCCTAGTGTCATCGTAACGATTAAAAAGTGGTAGAAAAGCTGTATCCTAGTGTCATCGTAACGATTAAAAAGTGGTAGAAAAGCTGTATCCTAGTGTCATCGTCACTATCGTAACTACTAAAAAGTGGTGGAAAAGCTGTATACTAGTGTCATCGTAACTACTAAAAAGTGGTAGAAAAGCTGTATCCTAGTGTCATCGTCACTATCGTAACTACTAAAAAGTGGTGGAAAAGCTATATCCTAGTGTCATCGTAACTACTAAAAAGTGGTAGAAAAGCTGTATCCTAGTGTCATCGTAACTACTAAAAAGTGGTGGAAAAGCTGTATCCTAGTGTCATCGTAACGATTAAAAAGTGGTGGTAAAGCTGTATCCTAGTGTCATCGTAACGATTAAAAAGTGGTGGGAAAGCTGTATCCTAGTGTCATCGTAACTACTAAAAAGTGGTAGAAAAGCTGTATCCTAGTGTCATCGTCACTATCGTAACTACTAAAAAGTGGTGGAAAAGCTGTATCCTAGTGTCATCGTAACTACTAAAAAGTGGTAGAAAAGCTGTATCCTAGTGTCATCGTCACTATCGTAACTACTAAAAAGTGGTGGAAAAGCTGTATCCTAGTGTCATCGTAACGATTAAAAAGTGGTGGTAAAGCTGTATCCTAGTGTCATCGTAACGATTAAAAAGTGGTGGTAAAGCTGTATCCTAGTGTCATCGTAACGATTAAAAAGTGGTGGAAAAGCTGTATCCTAGGTTCATCGTAACTACTAAAAAGTGGTAGAAAAGCTGTATCCTAGTGTCATCGTCACTATCGTAACTACTAAAAAGTGGTGGAAAAGCTGTATCCTAGTGTCATTGTAACGATTAAAAAGTGGTGGAAAAGCTGTATCCTAGAGTCATCGTAACGATTAAAAAGTGGTAGAAAAGCTGTATCCTAGTGTCATCGTAACGATTAAAAAGTGGTGGAAAAGCTGTATCCTAGTGTCATCGTTACGATTAAAAAGTGGTGGAAAAGCTGTATCCTAGTGTCATCGTAACGATTAAAAAGTGGTAGAAAAGCTGTATCCTAGTGTCATCGTAACGATTAAAAAGTGGTAGAAAAGCTGTATCCTAGTGTCATCGTAACGATTAAAAAGTGGTAGAAAAGCTGTATCCTAGTGTCATCGTAACGATTAAAAAGTGGTAGAAAAGCTGTATCCTAGTGTCATCGTAACGATTAAAAAGTGGTAGAAAAGCTGTATCCTAGTGTCATCGTAACGATTAAAAAGTGGTAGAAAAGCTGTATCCTAGTGTCATCGTAACGATTAAAAAGTGGTAGAAAAGCTGTATCCTAGTGTCATCGTTACTATCGTAACTACTAAAAAGTGGTGGAAGAAGCGGTATCCTAGTGTCATCGTAACGATTAAAAAGTGGTAGAAAAGCTGTATCCTAGTGTCATCGTAACGATTAAAAAGTGGTAGAAAAGCTGTATCCTAGTGTCATCGTAACGATTAAAAAGTGGTAGAAAAGCTGTATCCTAGTGTCATCGTAACGATTAAAAAGTGGTAGAAAAGCTGTATCCTAGTGTCATCGTAACGATTAAAAAGTGGTAGAAAAGCTGTATCCTAGTGTCATCGTAACGATTAAAAAGTGGTAGAAAAGCTGTATCCTAGTGTCATCGTAACTACTAAAAAGTGGTAGAAAAGCTGTATCCTAGTGTCATCGTAACGATTAAAAAGTGGTAGAAAAGCTGTATCCTAGTGTCATCGTAACGATTAAAAAGTGGTAGAAAAGCTGTATCCTAGTGTTATCGTTACTATCGTAACTACTAAAAAGTGGTGGAAATGCTGTATCCTAGTGTCATCGTTACTATCGTAACTACTAAAAAGTGGTGGAAGAAGCGGTATCCTAGTGTTATCGTTACTATCGTAACTACTAAAAAGTGGTAGAAAAGCTGTATCCTAGTGTTATCGTTACTATCGTAACTACTAAAAAGTGGTAGAAAAGCTGTATCCTAGTGTTATCGTTACTATCGTAACTACTAAAAAGTGGTGGAAGAAGCGGTATCCAAATGTTGTGATCAGTTTGAATATTATTTAGTTTTCCGTTCGAAATATGTTTGGACAGTAATTGTGTATCTCGGAACGATTTCAGATCTTCAACCTTGAAGAGTTGGTCATGCGCCATATGCTGCACTTCAAGGTTACTGCGAGTAATTGGAGGTAGCGAAATATTGCACTTACTTTCTTGAATGCGTTTAAAATTATCTGTCGAAACTCATGTACCGCTGGACATCTGTTATGACTAAGTCGTCGATTGTGACATCACTGCAGTAAATTTTCATAAAACATACCTGACCATCATTAGCAAATCTGAAGTAAGATTTGAGGTGTGAGGTATGTCGCTCAGGCGAGTAGGCTCTTAATAATTTATGATTGGGAAAATGTATTTAGGGTAACATCGCCCGAAGGAATACAGAATGATTACCTTCGGACTGAGAGGGTCACAAGAGGCCATCTAGATCTCTCAGCAGCGTTGAACTGTAGAAATACGTTCATCTAAGGAAGGAAGATGAGTCCAATTCCTAGGAGACCCATTCCCAAATTTGCTATTTTTTAAAAATGGTTGACATAAAAAGAACTGAAAATGTTTTTATCAGTGACAATGTAGGACGTCTCTAATGTTGGGAAACCCTGAGAGTAAAACTGGATTTGGTTATAAAAAAGTTGTTTCCTAAAATAATATTCCCCTCAATGTTTACTGAAATGAAATTTCCTGCTGTATATAAATTAGTTTCACTCTTCACTTGGACCCTGTCATTATTCTAATCGTGCATTCTACTTATTTTACCTGAGTATTTGGTTGGGGGGAGGCTTGAAAGCTCCCCTAATGCATTTGCACTTTTATGCTAATAAAAATAGTGCTCTGTACCTACAGTAGTGTTATTAATTAGCATAAATACTGTGAATAAAATAATGCGAATATACTTCTATTACGCGACGTCATTATTCCCCTCGAAAACAAAAAAGTAATTCATATTTATTTAGGCAATTGTATGAAGTTTTTTTGAAAAAATGGGGTTGATAAAAAAATCAATAAATATTTATTTTAACTACGCTACGTTTCGGCATCTTGTTGTCCTTATGTCTGAAACTGAATTACAAAATGTTTTTAAAATGACCGCATAGAGAACTAGTACGCTTCACTATGATAAATAAAGATTTACGTCCTTAGAAATAATCAGAAAACCTAATACAATAGATCCACCAAAATATTGAGTCAGAACAATGTAAAAATTTGAAACCTAACATTAATTATAAACAAGAACTTGCAACATGAAATCGATTTTATAGTTCTTGGTAATGCGTCCAACTGGAGGAAGATGAATTATTCGAAAATTGTACATATTACCACTGGTATACAAGTTGAAAACTTCAAAAAAATAGTTTTGGTGTTTTAATTCGGTCAATAATTTCTTTTATATGAAGACTATATATTTGTAATTAGTTGATTGGTACTGTCTTGTTACTGGAAATATATAATAATTATTGTTTATCTTTGTGTTTGGGAATTTGGATTGCTTATTGTTGTACTTGATTATTGTTACTGTTTTAAAGGACTCTGGCTACCTCACTTTTTATTTTATACAGTTTCTCTGACTAATTCTAAGGATGGGAGTTTTTATTTATTGTAGTTCAGTGTAAGGTTTCTAGGCGTAATTTTAAAACCCGTTTTTAATTTAGTTTCAGCTTTTAAGGGCAACAAACAATTTGTCCAAACATTTCATTAGTTGAAATGAGTATGTATTGAATATTTGGCTTGTTTATTAACCGCATTTTCTTTCATAAAAAAATCAGAGATATTTCTAAGTCTGCGGACGAAAAAAACGGAATAGCTTGCTCTTTTTTTGTTTACGAAAAGCTACTTTAAATAATTCGGAATACCACATCCCTATACAAAGATACCAAGTTGTGCACTTGCGATATAACTCAACTCGCCAGCTCAGATAGGCAATTCCCCACTACAATAACAAACTATTTTTACGCCTGTAATATTTCCTTTATATGCAGTGTATTAAAAGGCGTTTTGGAATTCAGGCGTGGTCCGCAACCCACGATAACTAGGCTGGCCGAGTGGGTGCACGCAATTATGAGCGTACTGGTCATGCTCATGCCAACAATTAAATTAACATAATCCGCGAGTCGCTTTCAATTAGCTGAAGATGTCAAGTGACCGAGACATTAGATTAATTGCTGGTAATTACTGGCTATTCTGTTCCACTTGTTTAACAATATGTAGTTAGATAAAGGCAGGGTAATATTGATGCGGGATTAATAAGGTTTAATAGTAAGTCTAAAATACCTCGACGCGTGGTACAAGTTAATCAATTTAGAGCAAATACGGGTATTACTGCTCATCTATGAGTTTAAGTTTAATTGTACGCGTGCGCATGCGTGTGCGTGCGTGTATGTGTGTGCGTGCGCGCGCGCGCGTGTGCGTGCGTGTTTAAGACGATTATCCGTTTTTTCGTTAGAGGATTATTATAGATAGAATTAAAATATGGTATAGAATATACGGGAGGGTTTGGTCTCAGATGCAATATGAGTGAGGATTTTAGCTCACTTGCAATACAAGGGAGGTTTTTGGCTTACATATACTGTATTGGCACACGCACACCATTGAAGGAGAGATCTCTTTACATACGTTATATAATGGGGAAGTTGGTCCAAATTATACGTTTTGTAAGATAGTTTTGTCTCACATACAATATAAGTAGGGGTTTTGGCTTACATACAACATAAATAGGGGTTTTAGCTTACATACAATATAAGTAGGGGTTTTAGCTTACATACAATATAAGTAGGGGTTTTAGCTTACATACAATATAAGTAGGGGTTTTGGTTTACATACAATATAAGTAGAAGTTTTAGCTCACATAAAATATAAGTAGAATTTTTGCCTTACATACAATATAAATAGGGGTTTTAGCTCACATACAATATAAGTAGGGGTTTTGGCTTACATACAATATAAGTAGGGGTTTTGGTTTACATACAATATAAGTAGGGGTTTTGGTTTACATACAATATAAATAGGGGTTTTGGTTTACATACAATATAAATAGGGGTTTTAGCTTACATACAAATTAAGTAGGGGTTTTGGCTTACATACAATATGAGGAAGTGTTTAAGATCATCTACAATATAAAGGAGGGTTTTGGTTCACATACAATATAAGAGAGGGATTTTGCTCTTGTAGATTCGTTAGCTCTCATACCATATAAGGAAGGGGTATTGGTTTATACATTACGTCAAACACAATATAAGGGAGGGTTTTGGCTCACATAAGTTTTTTTCATACACTATAAGGGGGGTTTCGGCTCATACATTGGCTCTATAGGGATTTGGCTCTAAGCCGGGTTCGTATTTGTGAAGTAGACCTATCCACTCTTAGAGACATAGAAAGTTGCCTGCCCACTATCTCAAACCTTGTAAGGACGGATAGCGAGACAAGGAAGGGCCGCAATGCTCTCCTGGTCTCTTGGAGACATAGGAAGTTGCCTGCCCACTTCCCCAAACGTGAGGACGGATAGCGAGACAAGGAAGGGCCGCAATGTTCTCCTGGTCTCTTGGAGACATAGAAAGTGTTTTGCTCACTTCCCCAAACCTTGTAAGGACGGTTAGCGAGACAAGGAAGGGCCGCAATGTTCTCTTGGTCTCTTGGAGACATAGAAAGTGTTCTGCTCACTTTCCCAAACCTTGTAAGGACGGTTAGCGAGATCTAAGGAAGGGCCGCTATGCTCTCCTGGTCTCTTGGAGACATAGAAAGTTGCTAGCCCACTACCCCAAACCTTGTAAGGATGGATAGCGAGACCCAAGGAAAGGCCGCAATGCTCTCCTGGTGTCTAGGAGACATAGAAAGTTACCTGCCCACATCCACAAACCTTGTAAGGACGGTTAGCGAGACCTAAGGAAGGGCCGCAATGCTTTCCTGTTCTCTTGCAGATATAGAAAATAGCCTGCCCACTTCCCCAAACCTTGTAAGGAGGGATAGCGAGACATAAGGCAGGGCCGCAATGCTCTTCTGGTCTCTTAGAGACATATAAAGTAGCCTGCCCACTTCCATAAACGTGAGTACAGATAGCGAGACCTAAGGAAGGGCAGCTATGCTCTCCTGGTCTCTTGGAGACATAGAAAGTTGCCTCCCCACTTCCCCAAACGTGAGGACGGATAGCGAGACCTAAGGGAGGGCAGCTATGCTCTCCTGGTCTCTTGAAGACATAGAAAGTAGCCTGCCCACTTCTCCAAACGTGAGTACAGATAGCGAGACCTAAGGAAGGGCAGCTATGCTCTCCTGGTCTCTTGGGGGCATAGAAAGTAGCCTGCCCACTTCCCCAAACTTGAGGACGGATAGCGAGACCTAAGGGAGGGCAGCTATGCTCTCCTGGTCTCTTGAAGACATAGAAAGTAGCCTGCCCACTTCTCCAAACGTGAGTACAGATAGCGAGACCTAAGGAAGGGCCGCAATGCTCTCCTGGTGTCTAGAAGACATAGAAAGTTACCTGCCCACATCCACAAACCTTGTAAGGAGGGATAGCGAGACCTAAGGCAGGGCCGCAATGCTCTCCTGGTCTCTTGGAGACATAGAAAGTAGCCTGCCCACTTCCATAAACGTGAGTACAGATAGCGAGACCTAAGGAAGGGCAGCTATGCTCTCCTGGTCTCTTGGAGACATAGAAAGTTGCCTCCCCACTTCCCCAAACGTGAGGACGGATAGCGAGACCTAAGGGAGGGCAGCTATGCTCTCCTGGTCTCTTGAAGACATAGAAAGTAGCCTGCCCACTTCTCCAAACGTGAGTACAGATAGCGAGACCTAAGGAAGGGCAGCTATGCTCTCCTGTTCTCTTGCAGATATAGAAAGTAGCCTGCCAACTTCCCCAAACCTTGTAAGGAGGGATAGCGAGACATAAGGCAGGGCCGCAATGCTCTTCTGGTCTCTTGGAGACATAGAAAGTAGCCTGCCCACTTCCATAAACGTGAGTACAGATAGCGAGACCTAAGGAAGTTCAGCTATGCTCTCCTGGTCTCTTGGAGACATAGAAAGTTGCCTCCCCACTTCCCCAAACGTGAGGACGGATAGCGAGACCTAAGGGAGGGCAGCTATGCTCTCCTGGTCTCTTGAAGACATAGAAAGTAGCCTGCCCACTTCTCCAAACGTGAGTACAGATAGCGAGACCTAAGGAAGGGCAGCTATGCTCTCCTGGTCTCTTGGAGACATAGAAAGTTGCCTACCCACTACCCCAAACCTTGTAAGGATGGATAACGAGACCTAAGGAAGGGCCGCAATGCTCTCCTGGTCTCTTGGAGACATAGAATGTTGCCTACCCACTACCCCAAACCTTGTAAGGACGGATAGCGAGACCTAAGGAAGGGCCGCAATGCTCTCCTGGTGTCTAGGAGACATAGAAAGTTACCTGCCCACATCCACACACCTTGTAAGGAGGGATAGCGAGACCTAAGGGAGGGCAGCTATGCTCTCCTGGTCTCTTGAAGACATAGAAAGTAGCCTGCCCACTTCTCCAAACGTGAGTACAGATAGCGAGACCTAAGGAAGGGCAGCTATGCTCTCCTGTTCTCTTGCAGATATAGAAAGTAGCCTGCCAACTTCCCCAAACCTTGTAAGGAGGGATAGCGAGACATAAGGCAGGGCCACAATGCTCTTCTGGTCTCTTGGAGACATAGAAAGTAGCCTGCCAACTTCCATAAACGTGAGTACAGATAGCGAGACCTAAGGAAGGGCAGCTATGCTCTCCTGGTCTCTTGGAGACATAGAAAGTTGCCTGCCCACTTCCCCAAACGTGAGGACGGATAGCGAGACCTAAGGAAGGGCAGCTATGCTCTCCTGGTCTCTTGGAGACATAGAAAGTTGCCTGCCCACTACCCCAAACCTTGTAAGGATGGATAACGAGACCTAAGGAAGGGCCGCAATGCTCTCCTGGTCTCTTGGAGACATAGAAAGTTGCCTGCCCACTTCCCCAAACGTGAGGACGGATAGCGAGACCTAAGGGAGGGCAGCTTAGCTCTCCTGGTCTCTTGGAGACATAGAAAGTTGCCTGCCCACTACCCCAAACCTTGTAAGGATGGATAGCGAGACCTAAGGAAGGGCCGCAATGCTCTCCTGGTCTCTTGGAGACATAGAAAGTAGCCTGCCCACTTCTATAAACGTGAGTACAGATAGCGAGACCTAAGGAAGGGCAGCTATGCTCTCCTGGTCTCTTGGAGACATAGAAAGTTGCCTGCCCACTTCCCCAAACGTGAGGACGGATAGCGAGACCTAAGGAAGGGCAGCTATGCTCTCCTGGTCTCTTGGAGACATAGAAAGTTGCCTGCCCACTTCCCCAAACGTGAGGACGGATAGCGAGACCTAAGGGAGGGCAGCTATGCTCTCCTGGTCTCTTGGAGACATAGAAAGTT
This sequence comes from Prosapia bicincta, assembly GCA_036971475.1. Lineage (NCBI taxonomy): Eukaryota > Metazoa > Arthropoda > Insecta > Hemiptera > Cercopidae > Prosapia > Prosapia bicincta. The sequence goes on from JBAIZL010000007.1 coordinate 36,850,336, forward strand.
GCCTGCCCACTTCCCCAAACGTGAGGACGGATAGCGAGACCTAAGGAAGGGCCACAATGTAAAATGATAGCTTGCTTGGGCAGGGTTGCCTCCTGTAAAAGTGTCTACTTGCTATCTTCCCTAAGAATATTTGTATGATAACGTTTTAAATGTAGAGATATATGTGCGTTTGTTATTAGTAGGTATAAGCTTGTGTTACGCACGTAATGGCGTACATTTTATGAACGTTATAAATTTACTGATAACATGTGGGGACAAGTAATATCTGATCGGAGGTGTTTTTTGGAATAGATCTGCCTTACAATGATTTGCAGACTAAACAAACACCCAGGATCCCACATTCCTACGCTCTATTCTACACCGGGTTGTTCTATGTTCCCGCCTTATTACAGTTATTTTCTATATTTCATAGGGGATAATTGCCATACTGTCTAATCGCCTTAAAACCGCTAAAAGTGTTCGATAGTTGAAATTTTTGTATTTAAAACAGGGCTTTTACTAAACGAGTTTAAGAAACGTATTGGGTTCAAATTATTATTACATTTTCATTCTGTGTACACGCTGTAAAGAGTTTGTCTTCGGAAACGAAAACGAAATCAAACATATTTCCCTTTTGTAAGTAATAATTGTCCTATTGGTTAGATCGAAGCTATTGCATAGGCTATACAGCAATACAACACTGATAAGATAGTGACGTGAGAATGGGACAGCTGGGGACGTGATAACGGCACTCATAACGTAGGGCTCTAATGAGAAATGTGTTTGAGTTACGTATTACACTTTACTACACATTTAGAATCCAAAAGCCAATCAACCTTGACAATAGCTAAATTAGTCAACATGGGATTTACTCTGTTCAGAGCTATTGCCTTAAAGCTGCTCCTTTTCCGTTCTTTAACCTTTATTTCTATATCCCACCCGTTGTTTACATTCGAGTTTCACAGCTCCATCAAGCAATTTATTCGCTTTACCAGGACTATCCCCTCCCCCCAAAAAACCAACATTCCTTATTTTCAAACGAAAAGTTCGTCAAAGTTATTTGGTCGTCTTGTCTGGTTGTCGTTCAGGTTTGTATACAGTATTCATAAGTGTCATAAGGCAAAAGTGTTTTTAAATGAAAAATTCCACACCTCCAGTTTAGAGGAGATATTGTGTGTTCGTTCTGAATCAACTCTCCCTCCCAAAACAACTCCTGTTTTTCGAATTAGAGTTTAGTTGAGGTTAAGCGTAGTTTGGTTGTTTTATTCTGCTACCATTCGTCTAGATCAGGCATCCTCACTACGCGGCCCTCAGGACGATTTTTGCGGCCCTTAGACGGTTGAAGTCAAAATATTTTATAACTTAAATAAATATTATATTTATTTACTGAGTGTTTTGAAAATCTGTCGTTGTTTTACTAAACTTAATTAATTACTCAAACTACTGAAGTTAAAAACTTGCGATTTACTAAAACTGTTGAAAGACCTGAAGGAAGAAATGTCTCAGAGGTTTAGTGACTTCAGGGAGTATTAAGAACCATTTCGCTTGGTAGAAAATCCATGGGCAATGAAACCAGCTAATGTAGCTCATCTTTCTGTTTTTGGATATGAAGCTAGGGATTTGAAAAATGAATTAATCTATCTCCAGAACGATACGGAACTCAAAAGTATTTTGAAGAAAAGATGAAGAATAAAGCTCACTATGAGTTTTGGAGGGTTGTTGAAAAGGACAAATTTCCTAACTTACTTGAATGTGCTCAGAAAATATTGTGTGTTTTTTCATCTACTTATGTCTGTGAATCTACATTCAGTAAGCTGAAGTTTGTAAAAAACAAGTGCAGATCTAAGCTAACAAGTGAGAATGTTGAGAACATTTTAAGAATCAGTTTCTTCCCAACCTGCCAACATAGATGCCATATTAGAGGACTGTGAAAGATTTCGCCCATCAACATGAAAGAATTAACTAAGTAAAAAAAAGCATTTTCAAACTTTTTTATGCGCAAAACAGTTTATTTATGTTGGTAATGTAATAAACGTATGTTATAATCATATTGTTTGTCAGTTATTTAGTGCCTCTTGTACTTGCGGCCCTCAGGAAAATTGTATGCAAACGTTTTGGCTCTCAAAGTATTCCTAGTGAGGACCCCTGGTCTAGATTCACGGTTCTAAATTTACATTGTCGCAGAATTGCCTACACAGCGCCTGTTTGTCTATGTGCGTCTGTAGGGTCTCTCTCCCCCCTACCCCTCTATATATAGTATATATATTGCCTACACAGCGCCTTCTTGTCTGATTTCATCCATATTATATACATACTTTTTGACCATTTTTACAATGTTGTATAAATACTGATTTTTATATTGTGAATAGTTACAGCAAACACCAATCTTTGAAAGTTAACTCGCATAAATACCAAGTAAGATTCTTGTTTAAGTACATATAGTGAAAGTGATATATATATATATATATATATATATATATATATATATATATATATATATATATGAATTGTTTAATATTCCTGATGATGTTGGTACTGTTAGCCAACGAAAAGCTTTGAATTGTAAATTAAATTATAATTCTTGTATTTGTATTTTGACCTATGTTCTTTATTAATACACAAGAATACATATTGCGATATATATATATACATACATACATACATATAACTTTATACATATAGTATAAAAACAAATGAAAATTGCTGTTACAGCGTTTAATTATGTATGAAGTGTTAATATGTTAAGTTTTAACAAAAATGTTTTTTCAAATTCAATAGAAGGTGTTTTTTTAAAAAAATGAATATTGTATATACCCAAAGCGTTAAATATGGCTATGAATTTACAGTTTAGAGTAAACAGTTCAAATTAAATACGTTTGAACAAAGCTTAACAATATGCTGGAGAGTGAAACAAAAATGTTTTTTTTTATTTGTAAACCATAATAAATAATTTAAAATTTGTCAAACATATTTTGAGGATAGTGATCGAAATAAGGTAAATTAATTTCCTGCACTAAATAGTATTTAAAAATATCGATATTAAAAAATATCGATATTAAAAAATATCGATATTAAAAAATATCGATATTAAAAAATATCGAAAATCCTTGGAATACATAGAGATCGACAAGAATGTCCTGTCACGCTGACATATATTGTGATAAGGTTGAAGTTCATCCATCCGTGCGCTTCGCAAATTTGGCTTGGTTGGGACATCGAGTGGGATGTCGCCTAGCACGACTCCCGCCTTTCTTCTTTTTACTGTCACCGGAGGAAACACAAGGCGAAGGTGGACGAGAATTTATAGGAAACGTCTAGACTAGCAGCGCTCCAAGGCCGCTTATCAATCACAGAATCGACTGTCCAGATGGCGAACCTTCGCCATATCGATACGAACGGCCGAGCGTTGGGCAACCGCGCTCGCGGTGGCATTTCACGACAACTCGTATTGTCTCTGTAAAGGAGAACTGTTATGCTAACTGTCTCACGTGTCTGGAACCAGCTCTACTACAGATGTAGAAATCAAAGGTCACAATTTAAATTCTCTCTGATTCGACATTAAATTAAAACGATGTGATTAAACTAAATTTGAATCTTATTTCAGGGTTCTTCTTGTGTAATCTTTCATTATGTGTAGAGGTTGACTGCAGGACTATATTCAAAATTAATTTTCATTTCCAAATGGAGGAATTGATTGTTGTACGCTTTCGTTTAGTCATTGATGTTTATTAATTTAATATTTATTTAAATTAGAGAGGGGCCTATACCTAAAGGTTTCGATTCCGGGCGTCAAATTTTTCTTTCGTTTCTTAAGTCGATTCTCGATTCTTCCTAGTTATATAGCCCTACATGGTATTCCCTAATAATTAGTTTAGTTAATTTTTTGGTCATATGGTGAAGCCTTTTACAAGATCCTTTTTAATTTAATAAGCTACACAAAACGTTCAACCTTGATTTATGGATAAGGAAATATGAAAGGATGACGAGAGTGAGACAGCCCTCCGTAGTGAGAGTGAGACAGCCCTCCGTAGTGAGAGTGAGACAGCCCTCCGTAGTGAGAGTGAGACAGCCCTCCCTAGTGAGAGTGAGACAGCCCTCCCTAGTGAGAGTGAGATAGCCCTCCCTAGTGAGAGTGAGACAGCCCTCCCTAGTGAGAGTGAGACAGCCCTCCCTAGTGAGAGTGAGACAGCCCTCCCTAGTGAGAGTGAGACAGCCCTCCCTAGTGAGAGTGAGACAGCCCTCCCTAGTGAGAGTGAGACAGCCCTCCCTAGTGAGAGTGAGACAGCCCTCCCTAGGGAGAGTGAGACAGCCTTCCCTAGGGAGAGTGAGACAGCCCTCCCTAGTGAGAGTGAGACAGCCCTCCCTAGCGAGAGTGGGACAGCCTTCCCTAGCGAGAGTGAGACAGCCCTCCCTAGTGTGAATGAGACAGCCCTCCCTAGCGAGAGTGAGACAGCCCTCCCTAGCGAGAGTGAGACAGCCCTCCCTAGCGAGAGTGAGACAGCCTTCCCTAGGGAGAGTGAGACAGCCCTCCCTAGGGAGAGTGAGACAGCCCTCCCTAGAGAGAGTGAGACAGCCCTCCCTAGCGAGAGTGAGACAGCCTTCCCTAGCGAGAGTGAGACAGCAGAACCGCAGAGAAGGGCGGAGACAATCTGACCGGAAATGCTTCCTTTGTTGTTACGTCTTAATTAATTATAATATTTTCATGATCTCAAATAGGCATTTGCTTTAACAGTTTTATTCATTCAAAGCAACTAATACTTAAATAAGACGTAATTGATAATTAACTATGTTTCTTATTAATTACACCACATAGGTATTTTAACAGTTAATAACAAGAGAATTGGAATCGAGACTTTATTCATTGGAGAATTGAGCATCGACGATTCATCGATACCATTAGTATCGACGATTCCTGAAATCTAGAATTGATATCGCGCCATCCCTAATTTAAATACAGTATAAGAAATGCTAAGATATATATAGAAAAACCTGCAAAACTGTTTTTGTTTTAAATCAATTTTTCTAACTGAAAACCAGGTTTTGTGACAGCCTTTTGTTACTCTTGGAAAATTTACGACATAGTTTTTAAAGATTTCATTCAGATTCAGTTACGTTGATTATTTGTAATTTCTCGTTTCATTCTAACACTTGAGAAGCAGGCCAAGTATTTCATTATCTGCAACGTTATAATCTGCGGAATAAAAATATTATAATTAGATAAAATCGCATACATACACACACACACACACACACACACACACACACACACACACACACACACACACACACACACACACCAGTTTTGATTTGACGACAATTGTGAAATTGTTTAGTGTAGAGTTTTTTAAAGAATATTCAATAAATAGTTGAAATGAAATGGAATATCATTATTAATTAGGAATTCTGAACTTAATTTAAACGGCCAGTTTCAAGATGTTTTGGATTTTAATCAATGGACCAGTACTCCGTCCTTTATATTGATTTAGTGTTTTCCATATTACTACTTTTTTTTCTTAGATAGTTCATGACTTCACATCAAGTATAAAAAGCTATGTTTCTCTCGACACACATTTCTTAATTTCTTTGATTGGTGTGCATTATAAAATATTCAGACTACTGTTGATTAATTCCTCAATGTGCTTTTACTTTTAAAAATTATAGTTTCATAATTCGTCACTGAGCGCACTAAATATTCAGTGAACCAGCAACAAAGATTTCCTTTAAGTAAAAGCAAGGTAGCCAAAGGGTACAACAAAGTAAGGTAGCCACACCTGCAACAAAGTGCAATATTGTTTTCTATCCGCAGGCTATAAATCGCTTTTTATCTACGCTTTCCTAAACACAATCTTTGAGCAATTAACGAAATGCCTCTAGTGCAATTAGTATCAGGTTGGGTTGAGCCGGGCTAATTGTTCCAGACACGACAATGGGCCGGCCAGGCCGCGGTGATTAAGGCTGCTTTTCACTTTCAAGCCTTGTCGTGCGATTTCGTGACATTTCGCAGAGGGCGTGGTGTGGGACAGCTGGTCGGATTCGCGTTTGCTCTGTAGATGTTGTCCAAGTTTCAAAAGACGCCTACGGAAATGAATCGTCAGATTCGTAGGAAGCGCTTGAAAATGATTTACGAAATTATTTACGACCGATTTAGTGTATTTTTAATTACTTTATTCAAACCTAACCCGTCAACTAAGAGGGAAGTAGCAACGGTAAATATTAAAACACTTAACTCTACTATAATTAAATAATACTTAACTAAGTGAATACGTAAGGCCTTACTTGCTGACGTGTTTCGAAACAGTCGTTCCTTTTGCGAAGCAAAGCCTTTAAAAAGAACGATTGTTTGGAAATCCGTCAGCAAGTAAGGCCTTACGTATTCACTTAGTTAAGTATTATTTATTTAAATTTTAATCAGTGAATTAAACATGATTACAACAGATGAAACATAATAGTTTCGACGACGATGTCGCCTTTATCAGTGCTTGGTTACTACTCGTTTAACTTAATAGGGTTTATCAATTAATGTTAATTAAATAACACTAAACAGACTTAAAGGACCCGAACAACAAGGTCTCTATCAACTAAATAGATTCGTGACAAAAATAAACAATTTTATGTTTGGTCAAAAATAGAGTATCTGTTTGCTGGTTCAATGGAATAGATCGCTTCAGTGGTTCTATATAGACAAGAGCGGCCGGACGGTTTACAAAGGTAAAAGTAATTTCAGTTTTTGTGTTGTACATCTTCAGGCTTTTAAAAATGTTCTATTAAAAAACCACTACTTACTGTTATTGTTCAGCAGACGCGTTTCGCACTAGATCGGTGCATTGTTTAATGTCGTGCGTCAAGGTTGGTCAGGTGTGTTGTACTATTGGTGTTCTGTGGTGTGTCGAGTTCGTAGAGTAAGTTATTTAATATGTGTTCGAATATGGTATTAGTTTGTAAGTGTGTTTTGTTGTTTAGAATGTGTTGTGGATGGCTTTTGGGGTGTTTATGTAATTCGTAGTTTTCTATCGTGTTTAGTTTATTGCTGTGTTTGATAAGATAAAGAACTTCTAGATTTTTGTCAGTGTTGGTGAATGTGTATAGTGTATTCTGTATTGAATAGCGAAATTGTATTTTTGTTGTGTTATTAATGGTTTTTTTTATGTACTTTGTATCGTGTTGTAAAATTTCTTCCTGCTTGACCTATCTAGAAGCTAGGGCAGTCCTTAGCTTGTGTAATCTTGCATTCTCGTGTTTTCATATACAGAAAACGCTACCCACAAACACCAATATTGACATAAATCTAAAAGCTATTCATTCTATAAAAAAAAGCTATAAACTAAACACAACTGAATATTTCGAAATATACAAACACCACGAAAACCCAATCACAAGTTCTAAATGTCAAAGCACATTTGCAATCAATTACCAACTACTCTAGAACAGTCACACACCACAGAATATCAAAACACCACGAAAACCCAATCACAAGTTCTAAATGTCAAAACACATTTGCAATCAATTACCAACTACTCTAGAACAGTCACACACCACAGAATATCAAAACACCACGAAAACCCAATCACAAGTTCTAAATGTCAAAACACATTTGCAATCAATTACCACCTACTCTAGAACAGTCACACACCACAGAATATCAAAACACCACCTACTCACAATAATACAACACCGCGAGCAACAGTCTTGTTCGTGACTCACAGCATTGAACAATACACTGATCTAGTGCGCGAAGCGTGCCCTGAAAAATAACAGTAACAGTAAGTAGTTGTTTTCCCCAAGCGATATCAATAATAACACTTAAAAAATGGTTCAAATTAAACCTAGTACAAATTCTTCATAAGAATTGAAGATACTTTTGTCATTTTATTTCAATATAGGCGTAGTTGAAATTGTTTCTTCTATATTGGCATCTTTTGAAAACCGCTTTGACGCATCTCGTAGCCTTTAAGAGGGTGATGTAAGAGAACTAGTTCCAACGAACCTTATGCATTCCGAGGAGGGCTATATCTTTTTTCACCCCATTTACTCACTGCACCCGTTCTTTCTTCTAAGACCAGCGTTTGCTCAGGTTATTGCAGGCGCGAACTTTGTGTCCGTGTACAATATCAGTGTTCCCGTGTTCAGTCTGCAATCAAGTGCAAGTCACAGCATTATTAACAGAGGTTAACTTCAGTTTATATTTGCTCAGGTTATTGCAGGCGCGAACTTTGTGTCCGTGTACAATATCAGTGTTCCCGTGTTCAGTCTGCAATCAAGTGCAAGTCACAGCATTATTAACAGAGGTTAACTTCAGTTTATATTTGCTCAGGAAACTGAATCATTGTTCAAATTGTTATGGCTAGTATATTTTGGTTAGTACACACACACGCTCGCGTGTGCGAGCCTCAAGTAGCATTGACAAGGTGAACCTAACAACAGTATTGACTCCTCACCTCGTCTGTTGTATCTCGACAATGTTAGATGAGATTCTGGCGAAATGTGAGAACTGCGTTTTATGGATGATAAAATGAAGGGATATACTCCAGGTATTAACTGTATGTTATATTATTCCATCCGTGGAGGAATATTTATCAACATATATATATCACTAACATAAAAGGCCTGTATAAAAGGTTTGCCACGCCTGTAATACACTCTGCCTACTATGTTAGGAAATTCCGCGATGTATATAGGATCATTAGGTTTATTATTAGAGTTTGTATGATATGTTTTTGCCTGAAGTTCTTTTATATTGCGTTTATTGGTGGTTTATCTTCAAGGTCACAGTTTTGACCATTTATCGTGACATAAATAAGATAAATGTTCGCCACTTAATGAAGAAATAACACCTCGGTTGGTTGTAATTCCAACAATGGCTTTATTCTACCCATGACCATTGTAACGCTTCTGATTAGTAAACACTTGCTAGTAGGCCTATAATGCGATCCGAGAACAATGACTGTGGCGATACCAATGGAGTTCCCTCAGGTGCTGCTTCTTGGCGATTCAGTAATCCTAAGGATTTTCCATTGACACACTAGCCATCGAGGTTTTTGCCAATACTCTAGATTGTGTTCTCTATGGCTTGCGAAGTCTAACAAATGGTACCTTGGTAAGGTTCTCACGCATTTGCCCTTGAAATATTGTCCGTTAACGTTCTCACGTTAACTCTCGTGTATTCACGATCATAGGATCTCAAAAATTTGTTCAAGTGAAAACGTGTATAGCGACGCTAGAAAAACTTATTGTATGGACATAAACATACAATTTTGCGACATTAAAATTTGTCAGGCTACGCTATGAGTCACCTCAAAGTGTATTAAATGATAATATATGATTTCATGAATCAGCTGATTTTGTGCTATAGGTTATGTTGTAGAACAGCTGTTTTACTCTTAGGTTATGTTACATTATTTATTGAACATTTATAAGGAGAAAGGGTATTGTTAAATAGTTTTGATCAGTTTATAAATATATTAATTTATTTAAATTTGGATAAATCTCAATACAAGTAATTCAATACAACGATAATAATAAGTCAAGTATTTTTAATTAAGTTTTTGAAATGAAAATATTCTTAGGCGCGTCTGATACTTTTTAGGAACTAATTTCAAATGAATGTATTAGATTTATATTTATTAAACTTCTTATAAAATGTTTTTGTTAAACCTACATTATTTTATTCTTAGCTACAGTAAATTTTAGTCTTTATTACTGAAATAAAAATATGGATATTGATTGACACACACACACACACACACACACACACACACACATATATATATATATATATATATATATATATATATATATATATATATACACACAAGTTCATATTTTTTGCGATTTTAATTGACAATTTTGCAAAACTACTAGCTCTAATTTGTTATTTTAGTTCAAATTATGGAGTTGAATATAAAAAAAATCTGTATTATTGTTTATTATAAAATTAACTTTTATAATCTTATATTTTCATCTCATTTGTTGAAAATTTTGTAAAACTGTTTTATCTAATATATTATTTTTAGTTTAAATTTTGGACTATGAATGTAAAAATTCAGTATTGCTTCTTATATTATAAAAAATATTTAAGTAATTTCTCAATACGCAAGGTTAAATGATTTTCTCAATTCAGCATTTATGTTGACGTGGCTGTGAAGGTTTTTTACTTCTGTCGGCAAAAGTCCCGCGAGTGCACAACCAAATCTGGAACTCCACAAAGCAGCTTCCTCTTTCTCATTCCGGAACCAAGTGCATTTAGCCTTTGTAGAAACTTAGTCATGCTTCCTGGGAGGATCGAAAAAAAAAATTTCTGTCTTTAATATGTTACAAAAGACCAACAACACTTCTTCCATGGCGCTACAGTCCGATGTGGACGTTGGCCTCCCCGATGAGCCTTCACCAAGTAGCTCAATCCAGCTCCTCACATTCAGCAGGGTTCCTCGTGAGGGACGTAATCCATCCATCTAAGTCCATGACGTCCTTTTGCTCTCATTTTGTGGTAGTTCAATCCATCCAATAGGCTTCTAGGTGGCCTATATCACGTTCCAACATCCGGGCCATATGCCCTGCCCAGCTCAGTTTTCTTATTTGTGCAGCTGCTTTCCAGTTCCTCACATTCAGCAGGGTTCTAGCATCATGAGAGACGCAATCCGTCCATCTAAGTATATGACGTCCTTTTGCTCTGATTTTGTGGTAGTTCAATCCATCCAATAGGCTTCTAGGTGGCCTATATCACGTTCCCCCATCCGGGCCACATGCCCTGCCCATCGCAGTTTTCTTATTTGTGCAGCAGCTTTACATTTCCTTACATTCAGCAGGGTTCTAGCATCGTGAGGGATGCAATCCATACATCTAAGTCTATGACGTCCTCTTGCTCTCATTTTGTAGGCTTCTAGGTAGCCTATATCACGTTCCTCCACCCGGGCCACATGCCCTGCCTAGCGCAGTCTTCTTATTCTTATTACTTTCCCTAAACAGCTCGTAAAGCCAAGAAGCCTCCTGAGGGTCCTTCTCATAAAGATAGCCAGATTAATGTATCTGTCTCTAATGTAGTATAATTAAAATTAAAAGAATTTTTGCCGGCAGAGTTCAAAGATTCCTTGACTTAATCAGAAGCCGGTAGTTACTATAAGAACCAGGGATTACAGAGTTGCCTTGTTTCTAAGCTCACTTGGGCGCCGTCTTCTAGTTTCTCTTTCATTCTTCTCTTGGAAGACTACGACATACTAACGATAAGGCAACACCGCACTATCCTGGCTTTTAAATACACATCTAATCTTATTAAAACTATAGAAAGCAGTGTAATCACTAACCCGAGCTAGCAGAGCGTGTACATATAATTCTCTGCCATTACCTAGTGGAAAGAGAATAATTGTGTTGCATTATATTTGTGCAAGTAAGTAACTTCAGTTACTTTAAAATCTGAGCTAAAATAATATTTATTTATTTATTTATTGTGAATTAATTTTTTATAATAAAGAAAAGCGTGCTTGACGGGCTTGGAAAATTCCATTCAAAATGAAAATTATAGGAATTTACTTTCCTAAAGTACCCCTATTCGCCATTTCTATAATTCACTCTAAGGGGAAACAAATTAAAAGGGCAAGATCGATGCTCCTCACTGGCTGAGTATAACGTTATTAAGTATGCCTAATGAGCAAGGGGACAGTTGATAAATAGCCCCTCCCACTCCTCCCGTATTTCGCCCAATCAGCGACACATGATACACGAAAACAGCTGATTATCCACTCCTTGCTTATCACAGATCCCGTCGCACAGATAAGCATTCTGAATACACGCAGTACGTTGTTTTAATTAATATAGGTAATATAATCGCCGGCCGCTGTGTACGTCCCGACAGACAACGCGAGCTGGCGTTCTTCCAAAAACCAGTTCACACGTTCGTTCCTTTCTTCGCTGCATCGTTAACGGAATTCCTAATTACTGTTGCCCTTTTAACTCAAGGCTGTGATTAGATACGGACGGAAACGAGGCTGGCGCGCTGCTAAAAGGAAGTTGACAGGATTGCAGATTCTTTAATTGTATCTTTGTTGTAGATTTGATTAGTCTGGCTTGATCGACTTTGTGCGTTCCTTTATTCTGGCTTTTTGCTGTAACTATGTTACTGTAATCTGTGGCTATGATCTGAGATCCAGCGTTCATGCAGCGTGCTTTCAATTCTTTTAAAAAGTGATAACAAAGCCGATGCATTTGCTTCGTACATGAATAATCGATAGTATAACATTAGAATATTTTTAATTTGCCTATTGTCAAGTTTTATTTGAATACCGGTGAATTTGGTACTATTTTTTCATGTGGTTTGTTGTAATTCAACCTTTGTTAGTTTTGTCTTATTTACTATGTATTACCTTCTGCTATCCAACGGAGTTCTCGTTCCGACTGATGTAGCGGTGCTATATTTCTCTCTTACCTAACTTTAATCCAACCTATTCGCCTGTACCCTTGTGAGCAGGGGGTTGGAAATATTCTACAGTTTTGAAAGATATTACAAATTTTAATGATGTTTAAGTACAATTGTACGAGCGGTCCAGGTTGCCTGGGTGACAAAACTTCCAGTTCTGTTTCAGTTTTGAAACATATTTTACAAATTTCTTAAATTCTGAAAACGGCATTACAAAGGCTTTCGGTGCTGGCATCCCTTCTCTGAAAAGAATTCGTGGCTACGCCGCCTCAATAAAGCGCTAAGCATTTTCATATAGGCTACCTAAATCAATTTTAAGGGCTTTACTTTACACGTTTACGTGCAGGAGGAGTTGTGTGGCGCTATAGTAGAGGCTATCCTTCTGCTAGTACGAATAAATTATAACAAAGGCTTTCTTTTCCTCTATACTAGCGAAAACGTTTCAACTAAAGTAGTTTATTAATGCCATGATTTGTTATAATAATAAGCTGGTAAAATGTAATTAATATTTCATACTTGATTTATAATCGTTCCGTACATCGACCAGAGAGTTTGGTGTGTTTTCTATAACCCTAAGTGCATAATTCTTTACTTGTTTATTACTCACAGAAAGTGTCTAGTCTTGACTGTTTACCGTAACAAATCAACTCTGTTATGTGGCGCTCAGTCTTTCTGTCTAGCAGATTTATAAAATATAATTAATACTTTGATAGAGAGTTAATAATTATTCGGGAGGGCAAACACGTTAAATAATATTTCGGTCACTAGCCAAAAATACTATAATCGAAGGCTACTCTATAATGCTGCCAAGTGGGAAACAATACTCACTACGCTTTAGCAATTAAAATCTTAAAATGACAGTTCATACTGCAAAATGTTTCTCGTAACATAGTTAAAGTAACGCGAGTAAAGCCGGGCGGGAGAGACTTTACTCTCCTATGTGATCGTGTGAATGTGTTCGTGCCGGTATGATGGCACTAACTTTATACAGTTCTGCGTTTTTGTCTTGATGCTCAGCTGTCCATCCCAACTTGTGTGATTAATCTAGTTAACCAGAGACTGTGTGTATTATTCTAATTACTGTTTTAGGTTTACCATATTTCTCGCTCTTGTCCTAACACTTTATTTTTTTTGTAAATTTTCTCAGTTGCTATTATAAGTAGTGTATAATTTCAAATTTTCCTATCGCTTGTTCCATTGTTCGTGTGTTGACTATGTATCATCTTCCATCCGTGAAGCCTGCTAGTCTTGCCTTATTTTATTGTTATAGTTATTATTTATTAATCACTTAATCTTGGCTGCAGTCCAAGATTAAAGTTCGGATAGTCATAAACTATTGTTTAAGTGATTAATAAGATTCACCGAACGTAATGGACTACAAAATTAAAGTTTTAGGAATATTTATTATTATTTTATAGTTATTATAGTTTTGATGCTACACTGCGAATTGTGTAGTGTATGTTTTAATAAGAAATAAAATTTGCTTGTGTAACCAGTCCTTACCCCGTTACTGTTTAATCTTTGATCTGTGTCGTTAGAACACATGCTACATTTAAGTATATCTGTACCCCCTTTAGGTATAGGAGCTCTTTACACGTCCGCTGTAGGACCCAGTAGGAATGTTGAGCAGTTTAGATATTTAATGTAGATTTTGTATAAAAAAGAACCTTTCCAGACAATATATTACAAACAATGAGTTTTGTTTTAACTACATTGTGTGGTGAGGTATGGAGAGTTCAAGTGTCGCACATGCAACTGGTTTGCTAGGTGACGTCACCCGTGACCGGCTTTTAATCCGATTTCCAACATTAACATTCCTGTAAGAAGCCCCGTGTGCTGTTCCATTACACCTGTGATTTATTTCGATTTGATTGGTCAAGTTGGCGGTCGTGTCAGATCTCCTATTGTATGTTTTCCTTTAAATTACACTGATCTCTGTTTAACAGGTTTTGCATTTCGTTTGGTTGCGTCCACCGTAATGACGAAAACGCGCGCAACAGTTGCTCAACGAGTGCGTGCTTGCGACGCGTTCATTTCGGCTTATAGATATATAAATCAGTTATAACGGTATATAGCTTTTTTAGTGCAAGGTTTGCAGAAGAATTCCCTTAATGAAGTTAGCGACTAGCACTTATAGCTGGTCGCACATCTTGCACCTGAAAACGATCGTCTCGTAACTCTGAAACACTTTCAACCCCTTTGCACCTAACCCTTTTGGATCACAGTAAAATACCATATAATACACATTTTAAAACATTTTTATGAAGGGAATGGTAGAAGAAACTAGATTTCAATATATTGTATAGATCTTGTAAAATATTGTATTTCCATACGGTTCAACCAGAGATTTTTTAAAGGTTTAAATCAAACTAAAAACGAGGCTTAATTTTTTATTAGATAACTTCTGATTTTGTTTATAGTCTTAATCGATTTTTCTGCCTGACTAAGGAAAGTAGGTAGGATTAGAGTAGGGGCATAGATCCCACTGGTAGAGGGTGTAGGAGGAATTCCGATGTCTGGATTGCAGGGTCGCGTACCTAGAGAGACTCCTTATCGGGGTCCTTAAGAGACGTCTACCCTTTAAAACTTTTCTAAGAAGAAGGTTAAGGAAAAGTAGATGGAATTATGTAGGTCTAAGTGAAGGATGTAATGGTCTCTTTGTACTAGTAAAACTATGACATCACTTGGCCAAGGACGATTGCCTCTACCGGGGTATCGAGAGATGTCTTAAGGGCAGTAATTTCCCGTTTTCTGTGTGATATTTCTAACACTGCCGGTCCTTTTAAATTATGAACACCATAAATTTTGTTTTAAAAGGTTTATTCTTGTCTAGGCTATAAAAAACATGGCCTTGTTTATTATTTCTTTAGAATTAAGAATTTGGAAACAAATATGAGTGGGCGTGTGTGTGAGCGCACGCGCTCGCGTGTGTAATTATGGGGATACTTTACTATAATGTTAGTGCCCCTTAGTAAAACTGTAATACTGAATAATTGGGTGGAATATTTCACACAAAATATGTAAATCAAACGTTGAGTTATAAAAGGTTTTAATTATTACTAGAAGCCTATCTAGATTCCGATTTCTTTGTAACCACGTATACCCAACATACAAGGTTGTGCCCGGAATCCTCGTAGTTTTATGACATTTCCAGCATAAAGATTCTCGTGGGTTGGATCGCTCTCCTGAAGACAGAGACGAACGTTTCGCGGAAACTGTGGCAACATGATTAAGTCACTGTTTCAACAGCGACTGCCGTAGAGGGACAAAGGACGGCGTTCACGATAGCCCTACGGTAACTAACGATTGTTCGCTGGCAAAGTGGTTTACACAGCGCACGATCGCCGCCGTTGCAAAGCTTTGGCAACACATTTGTAATGGAGACGTTATGAAAGCTGGTCGGATTTCGGTGAAACACGACGCGGGACAGATCCGCGATTGCGTACCGACGTGACGTGGGAGAAGATTTACGGCTCCCGATGTAACTTTCCAAATATATTATCTACCCGTTATTGGCTGTAGTGAGTGTAAAATATAAAGCGTCATAATACTGCGATGGCTGTTCCCATAGGCCAACCAAGCAACACTGCCTCACTGTATTGTTGCAAGAAGGCCTTTGTTATGGAAGACGACTTAATCTGCATCTAAGGTTTGAGACTACGAGAACATTTCATATTTCACCCCACCAAAGATGCTTCCCTCAAGTGTATTCCTGAAACTGACATTCCTTACATCTGAACATCGTGTGGGATCGCTCCTCCATATATAACCCTCACAGGATACGACTCGTGACCCGTAATTCTTCTTCATACCGGAATAGGGAAATTTTTCAATCCATACTTCAGTCCTTGTAACCGTTGCTTTCGCAAGCTCTAATGGCACACAATAAATGCGCTGAATTAAAACACAATAAATATAGAAATACTTTTTTTTGAACTCCATAACTTTACACTCGCAATTTAAACCTACCATTCTACTTTCTCCAACTACACAATGCGTTACATTTATCAACCTGCTTCTCTACTATATGAGTAAACGGGTTCGATTTCAAGACACGAAAAAATATTTTTTCAGGTATATGATCTCTTACATGCTTTTACTCTCTCTGCCTTTATTCCACCTCCGCCTGTGTCCATTTTGGAATACTTACTGTAAATGTAAAACGGCAAATGTCAAAAGCTGTTTCTCCTGTGAAACGCTTTATTGTAAAGCTTCAGAAAAAATTAATTTATCTTGTAACTCGTAGCTTCGTCGAAATCACTATCAATGTCGCGTTTTGAAATGCTGTCATCAACTGGATGTATCACTCGTTACTATTAGGTTTAGTTTTTGTTGCCATTGCTAATGCCGTCCCCCCATTACCCCCTCACTTTTATTATGAGTCTGGTCTCGGTGTCTAATAATTTATTATGTAATATAAATTTATTTATTTATCTATTTTATATATTTGTATTCACTTATTTATCTTATAAAGCGCGAGAGAGACTCTTTAACTTGTTTTTGGTTAATAATTTTATTTGATATTTTAAAATAAACTAGTTTTAATTTTAAGACAATCACCGAATTTATTATCGCCTACAAATGATAATGAAGTATTGTGGTAACAGATAGAACTGAGATAGCAACACAAAACCCATGATAAAAGTGTATCAAGGATCACGTGTTGTACCCGCTGTACGTTTAATTTTGGCCTTTGTTACTATTTGCCCTAAAACGTAATATAGGAACTAAAATTTACTTTCTAATTTAAAAATTATCAAAATAAAATCTATTCACTTGAGCTTTCAAATCTTTAGGAAACCTCCAGACACAAGAAATGTGCATAAAGTGAATGCCGACTGATAGAGGAATGCCACCCTCGACCAAACGTAACTTATACATAACCAATTTATCCAATATTTACGTTTGATTTAGTTTATACTTTTTCCTTCACTTATTTGCCTTTAGCCTCTTTTTTATTTTTTTTGTAATAACGACTTGGAAAATAGATTTTGAGCAAGAAGGTCTACCTATAATTAAAGTGACATTAGTTCCTTTCAGTCTAATTGTTTTTTTTTCTGTTTAGATATCAAAACTTGCTCAGATGCGAAGCCAGCACCAGCAATCACCAAACCACCATTAGACGAAAAGACTTCAATTATTTCCTCGATTGATCCACCTTTAGCCAATGGTGTTGATGATAAAATTATCGACAAAGTGGATTCAGGTAAGGCATCATTAATTTTAAAAATCCTCGTAATTTACTTTAAAAATATTAAGCGCGATGGCAAAAGTGGATGGAGTTTCTTGGAAGCTCGTTAACCCAGAGATTCGGAAATTTGTTAGGATGTGCTTTTAGGCTTTATGTATAATGCATAATGCAGGCCCATCTGTGACATTGTGTTAACGCACCGTTATAATGAAAAGATGGTCTGCATACTCAAAGTATTTTACTATCTATGATCCTTATTGGTGGGGATTGTAAAGATGGATGTTTTAAAAAATAAAATAGACCCAATTAAAAATCTCACTAAACACTAAGTTATTTATCCAGACTAGCTTTTGAGACTATGCCGCCTTCATGTGTGATGAGCTAACAATAACCCATCACTGATGATGGGGAAATCGGCTCCGAAACTAGTCTTTGTGAACCAACTAGTGTTCAGTGTGCTTCTAAGTACAATCTTCTAGTATTTACCTTTGGTGTATTTTTCTCACTATATAACCTCTATTTAATAATTTGGACATAACTGTAGCAGAATTAAAATTAGAAAGGTATTTTCCACGCGTGTGTCTCTTCAAGAACGTATGGATTGCATGGCCGCTGTACTTCTCGTCCGGTCCAGTAAGGGTTAGCCTCCTAGAATGTTTTTGTAATTTTAATGCAAACTGCGAGTGTTACAATTATAGCGTAGGAAAGTTAGCAGAGTATATGGATGAGATTAATGTCGAAACATAAATCCCCTCGCTATAGGGTACAGAGGGCGTACAGAGATGTCTCCGTGTAATAGACATAATCCGGCGTAAAGCCATACTGACGGGAGACTCGCTGTATTAATGTAACACTCTACTAGCTTTTATCTTTGTTTTACAACGAAACTGTTTCTCCATTTATGATATAAACAATCCAAGTTATTTACGGAGATCTTCTGTAACTTTTAAAAGGCGATCTCCGGGAACCCTTTTCATGTATAAACTGTGTCCAAGTGTGTTAGATACCCGACACAATAAGAAATTCAACTCTCCGCTTGGTTGCGTTAAATTCGATATCTTTGTTTCGTGTTGTAATTTAAATGATGACGTACCCAGTCGAAACCATCTCCATTTCGTTACATAACTCAACATTCCCACAGTAAACTAACCAACTGTGCGGGCGATGTAGGTCGGATACCTTGGCTGAAATCAGATAGACCCCGGTACGATTGTATTTACATAGCTGACGCTCTTGGCCTAGGGTCAGTGCCCACGACACGATACGTCTGGCCGTTAGTGCGATCTTTATCTGACTGATTAGATTAAACGCCAACAACGCGGTGAGATCACGAAATTTGTTGTTGCAGGAAATAGGATGCTTCATGGGTTTACTCCTGGAGCGCTGTCATCTGTTAGGACGGCTAGGTAAGGTTAGGTATGCTTGTACACATATTGGCTACGAGATGAATTGGATTACAGAATATCTATACACGGTACCATTCAAACGCTTTTCAACTTCTGAGTTGCCATCATCAACCATTCTCGAATAACGTCTTGGATTTTAACTCAATGTTAACATGAAGCAAAATAAGAAATTAAATTAAAATTTGAATAACACAGTAATTATAAAACCTAACAAACATAATGTAAACATAACGGTAATAATATAAAAATAAATATGTAACAATAAATATATAACAATAAGGAGGAATATAACAACAAACAAACAAAAACAAAGCACCATCGCAATTAATACCAAAACAACAAAAGAGACAACAATAAATATAACGTAACAATAATTTACAAATATAACAATAGATAAATATTTATAACACTATAACAAGAAAATATAATATAAATAAAAATAAGACGTATTATGAAAATTCCCCCTTAATCAGAAGCGTACGTAGTCATTTATGTTATCAATGCCATAGGTCATTCAATATCATTGTCTACCGCCCCCACTATCAACGTCAACGGCCATCCAACACCAGTGTCTACGTCAACGTCTATCCCATATCGGTGTCAATGTCAACGGCCATCTAACATAAGTGTCAACAGTCACACAAGTGTCTACGTCAACGTCTATCCCATATCGGTGTCAATGTCAACGGCCATCTAACATAAGTGTCAACAGTCACACAAGTGTCTACGTCAACGTCTATCCCATATCGGTATCAATGTCAACGGCCATCTAACATAAGTGTCAACAGTCACACAAGTGTCTACGTCAACGTCTATCCCATATCGGTGTCAATGTCAACGGCCATCTAACATAAGTGTCAACAGTCACACAAGTGTCTACGTCAACGTCTATCCCATATCGGTATCAATGTCAACGGCCATCTAACATAAGTGTCAACAGTCACACAAGTGTCATCCAATATAATTTTCAACGGCCTTCCACCATCAACATCAATGACCACAACGGTGTCAGCGTCAACGGAATCATCATTGTCAACGGCCTCCCATTATTAAGGTCAATGCCCCATCTAACACCAGCATCAACATCAACATTCCATCTAATATCAGTCTCTACGGTCACACCAGTGTTAACGTCAACGGCTATCCAATAGCAGCTCAACTGCCTCATCAGTATCAACGTCAACGGCCATTCAATATCATTTCCAACTATCTCCCACCATCAACGTCAACAGCCATCCAACATCAGTGTAAACAGTCACACCAGTGTTAACGCCAACGGCTATCCAATAGCAGCTCAACTGCCTCATCAGTATCAACGTCAACGGCCATTCAATATCATTTCCAACTATCTCCCACCATCAACGTCAACAGCCATCCAACATCAGTGTAAACAGTCACACCAGTGTTAACGCCAACGGCTATCCAATAGCAGCTCAACTGCCTCATCAGTATCAACGTCAACGGCCATTCAATATCATTTCCAACTATCTCCCACCATCAACGTCAACAGCCATCCAACATCAGTGTAAACAGTCACACCAGTGTTAACGCCAACGGCTATCCAATAGCAGCTCAACTGCCTCATCAGTATCAACGTCAACGGCCATTCAATATCATTTCCAACTATCTCCCACCATCAACGTCAACAGCCATCCAACTTCAGTGTAAACAGTCACACCAGTGTTAACGCCAACGGCTATCCAATAGCAGCTCAACGGCTTCATCAGTATCAACGTCAACGGCCATTCAATATCACTTCCAAATGACTCCCACTATCAACGTCAATGGGTATTATCATCATTGTCAATGGTTACGCCAGAGTTTATGTCATTAGCCACACCAGGGTCTACGTCAATGGCAATCCAATATCAGTGTTAAAGTCAATGGCGACCCAATATAATTGCCGATGTTCTTGCACTAATAACGTCAATGGCAATCCAATATCAGTGTTAAAATCAACGGCCACCCGATGTAATTGCCGATATCCTTGCACTAATAACGTCAATGGCAATCCAATATAATTGTTAAAGTCAACGGCCACCCAATATAATTGCCGATGTCCTTGCACTAATAACGTCAATGGCAATCCAATATAATTGTTAAAGTCAACGGCCACCCAATATAATTGCCGATGTCCTTGCACTAATAACGTCAATGGCAATCCAATATAATTGTTAAAGTCAACGGCCACCCAATATAATTGCCGATGTCCTTGCACTAATAACGTCAATGGCCATCATTGCCAACGGCCACGCCATTGACGTTTACGCCAAAAGTGTAAATAGTCACACGTGTGTAAAAATTCAACGCCCTCCATTCAATTTAGTATAAAAGAACCTCCAGTATCATCGCCAAAAGTCATACATATTTATTATCGTTTAGGGTGTGTTTGCAGTGGAGCACGTTTCTATGTGCTATATTCTGGAGAAGCAAATTTCACAGGATAAATAAGTAGAATGATAGATATATGCTGAATATAATGAAAATACAACACGAGTTGCCTGCTTTAGGAATAAAATTAGTGTTACCCTACTTACTACGGAATTCTATAAGTCTCTAAAAGTTTGTTTTTAATTCTTCATTTTAATGAAACTTATTGTGATTAATCACTTAAACAATAGTTTATGACTATCCGAACTTTAAATTTTGTAAATGTTTTAAAAATTACTGAGACAGAACGTTTTCGATTTCTATGTGTCGATCTTCATCAATGTCTTCTGCTTGGAGATGTTGGGTCAAGCGGTGACGGTTTTAAAGGTAGGTTTTCGATAGTATCAAAGAGTATGTGTGATTTGTATTGTGTTTGTTCGTTTAATATGTTTGTACTTTGTGTTTTTGTGTGTCTGTAAATTTCATATTGTTCTAGTGTGTTGAGATGTGGTCCTTTTTTGTTGATGTCTAGGATTTCTAGGTTATGGTAAATGTCTGTGAATTTGTGTCCTGTTTATTTTATTTGATTGTAAAATATTGAGTTGGTGTTCTGTTTGTGTTCCTCGACTCTTTGTTTAAAGCTGCGAGCTGTTTGTCCAATATAGAATTTGTTACATTCGTCGCAGTTCAGTTTGTATACGCCTGGTGCTTGTAGTTTATCCTTCTTGTTGGTGTTGTGTTGTATTTTGTATTGTAACTTGTTATTAGTTTTTGATGCGTTTTTGTATATTATTTTTTGAAATTTGCGGGCTATTTTGTTTGTTGTTTTGTTTATGTATGATAATGTGATGTATTTGTTTTCCCTGTCTGTAGTGTTCATTTTAGTGTTTTTTAAAATTTTGTACCATAGTTTGTCTATTATTGTGATGTTGTATCCATTTGTGTATGCTAAATATTTAATTGTGTTTAGTTCTTTGTTTATGGTTTCTGTGGTCATTGGGACTTCTTTAAGTCTATGGATCATGGATCTGAAGGCAGTGTGTTTGTGTTGGATAGGGTGGTTTGAGGTGTTGTGGATAAGTGTGTCTGTCGTTATGGGTTTCCTGTAAATGTGGAAGCTGTGTTTTTGTGTGTGGCTTTTTGTTATGGTTAGGTCGAGGAAGTTTAGGGATCGGTTGGTTTCAATTTCTGAAGTGAAGTGGAGTTTTAGGTGTATTTTATTAGTGTAAGCGAGGAGTTTTTCGCATTGACGGGAGTTGTCTCTGTATAGTGTTATGATAACATCGACGTATCTGTGCCAGTAAATGAGTTTGTGTGCGTGTGTATTGTTTGTGAGTATCTTGGTGTTTTTTATGTGTTGTAGAAAAATTTTGCTTAGGACACTACTGACAGGACTTCCCATGGGTAGGCCATCTGGTTGTGAATAGAAGTTTGAGTTGTGGGTTAATATTGTGATTAATATTGAATATATATTATTTTTCAAACGACCCTCGATTTATTATAACAGTTGTATGTTTTTTTTTATTAATCACTGCTTATAAATATTTCACAAATCTGGATTAAAACTTAGTAAGTTTACCAGTGTGAAGAAATAAGCAACAGCTAACTACAGCCTGAACACAGACTACCTAAGCAGCCCACGCTCAACATACCTTCAGACTGGTAATTGGCAATGGTAAATAAGGCTTTCTAATTGGCCATTGTGTTCACCAATTATTGCCTGCCTAAAGAAGGAACGAAAATTGGCGACACGATTAATTCAGCAGAAAACATTTTATAATGACGTTTTGTTTGAATTCCAACGTTATTAAGGCGCAATTGTCTGTAATGTTGTTAATTTTATACAGCTTTCATTTACTTCTTAACGTACGGCGTTATATAGGCGAAATGAAATCTTCAAGGACGTTTGCTACTAGCGCTCACTGCTGATGATAAATTTACTTCTGTTTATAGGTCTGCGTAAGCGTGTGGACACTGATGTGCATATAAGCGCGCGTACACATTCTCAAAAGCATGGGGTAGGAGGAGGATATGAGAATTGGATTGGTTATCTATTGCGTTTCTCTTATCAAACCCTTCCAACTCTGTCACTGCAGTTTTATGTGCTACTCCTGATGTTACTATTCTACCCTCTCTCACTTCTCACATAGAATAGCCTACCTCTTCACCACAATTGCCTCCAGTGCCTACAGTCCTTTTACTGTGAGTTATTGTGAAGAGTCTGTAAAAAGGAATCAAGATGGCGGAAAGAAGAAGAGTTTGTACTAGTACCTAGCCTTTCGATTCTTTTCACTACAAATATATGAGCATTATGAGCAGTTATTTTGAGTATCATACTTGTCTGCCATGCCTAGCATTGTCACATTATTCGTTGACGCATTTAAGAGCCTCCAACAGTCAGAACATATTATGAACACCACCATAAACTTCATTATGAACTCCGGGAGTTGTGACTGATGGAGGTTCTTCGAGCGTGGCAGAAGAATAATGTGGCAGATAAGTATGCTACTCAAAATAATAATATAAATCCTAGCGGAAAAGTAGATTATTAAAAGTATTATGAGAAGTACCAATAATCAAGAATTCTGAATCCATACCCCCACGAATTCAACCTCTAAACTCGTGACTCCTACCGAGAAACGGAGGACTTGGCGCCACGACTTCGCAAGAGGTTTGGACAGGCCCGCCCTTGGGACGAGAGAAACTACAACCAGATACTACGTTTTTGAGCGCTTTTCCAGAACTACTTAGGGACTATTAGAACCTTCCGAACGGCCGGGTTTTCCTTACCTTCAATGCCCCGTCTGATTAGTTCGGTCCAGGTAGTGCACTCGGCTGGCGTCAGGCTCGGGACCTGGTCTTACCGGACAGGCCCGCCCTTGGGACGAGAGAAACTACAACCAGATACTACGTTCTACTAGGAACTATTAGAACCTTCCGAACGGCCGGGTTTTCCTTACCTTCAATGCCCCGTCTGATTAGTTCGGTCCAGGTTGTGCAATCGGCTGTCCTCAGGCTCGGGACCTGGTCTTACCGGACAGGCCCGCCCTTGGGACCAGAGAAACTACAACCAGATACTACGTTTTTGAGCGCTTTTCCAGAACTACTTAGGAACTATTAGAACCTTCCGAACGGCCGGGTTTTCCTTACCTTCAATGCCCCATCTGATTAGTTCGGTCCAGGTAGTGCACTCGGCTGTCCTCAGGCTTGGGACCTGGTCTTACCCGTCAGACCTTGCAGTCGCAGTGGAAATGCAGGCAATATAAGCCATCGGGAAACTCCTATAACCAGAGTTAGGACGATGTGAGCTATTAATGTTCTTACTAAAGTGCCTTCAATACCCCGTCTGATTAGTTCGGTCCAGATAGTGCACTCGGCTGTCCTCAGGCTCGGGACCTGGTCTTACCCGTCAGACCTTGCAGTCGCAGTGGAAATGCAGGCAATATAAGCCATCGGGAAACTCCTATAACCAGAGTTAGGACGATGTGAGCTATTAATGTTCTTACTAAAGTGCCTTCAATACCCCGTCTGATTAGTTCGGTCCAGGTAGTGCACTCGGCTGTCCTCAGGCTCGGGACCTGGTCTTACCCGTCAGACCTTGCAGTCGCAGTGGAAATGCAGGCAATATAAGCCATCGGGAAACTCCTATAACCAGAGTTAGGACGATGTGAGCTATTAATCTTCTTACTAAAGTGCCTTCAACATTAACATTAGTTAAACACTCTTCGATGCAAATATCTACAAATTTGGGTTCCCTGGTGTAAAAATCATTTGTTACATTTTTCTTTTTTTTAGTTTTTAAAACAGAATACTAATAGTTTAGGCTTGTCGGTTTCTTCCATGCTACTTTGCTTCTCACTGCTTTGGTACCTTCAGCTTCGTACGGCTGCGGTAGGTACGGCACAACGTTAGTTATACTTTTTTCTATTTATACGTATCGAATACTTTTATTGTTCGGTAAATGTGACACAGTAATTGCTTGTCGTGGAAATCCAAATCGTGAATAGTTCAGTGCTGCTAAAATTATCACCAAGTTATACTTTAGGTTCACTCTAATTATTCCGTTCTGTTAAAGCTACCTTTCGAGTAATTACCTTAAACAATCTTTGCATTGATAAGCTCGACTACTATAAAGAATTCCGGCAAGAGTTGTCCGAACATGTCTAACCATAATCTCGAGCGACGCATCTTCCTTAGGACAAAATAAACTGCAAATCAGACCGTCGTCCATTAATTCTGGTTAACAGTTTTTGGGGACCGAAATAACCAAAGTGTGCTCTATTTGGAAGATTTGAGATAAGCCGAAGCACAGATGCACCGTCCCATGCGCTGCTTCCGTTACTGATTTACGGCCGTTGGTGTTATTAAATCCCGTGCGTTTTTCTCACGTAATTCACGACGAAATTACGCTCGTTATCTTTCGGAAATGTTCGGCTTGTTTCGCCACACAAAGGCACAACTCTCCGTCTTTTTCAGATTGCTCGTAATTCTACGTCCTTTCATACGGCCCCACGTCACACGTCCAGTTTGTTTTATCGTTGGTTTTTAATCGAAGACTAATCCGCGTCCAACTCTGAACAAGTACGAGGGGGCGGGAGGCCGATCGGTGCTTACAACTGGTTTGGAACAAGCCAGCCTCTCCTGTACTGATTCAATTATTTGTTTCTTTGCTATTGTTTGTTTTTTTTCTATCGGCAACATTCGACTTGTTGAATGGCTTCTACTTCGGTGGTATTATCTTGGGTGTAGGATTTACTCTGGGCCAAGCGTGATATATAGCAATAATTACCTGAGAAATAGAGTTTGAAACACTTTTGTACGCTGTGGATATAATAATCGTTGAAAATCTGTTGATAAAGTGTTTCCTATGTTTGAGAGGGACCAGGAGAGCATCTTGAAAGTTGTAATACAATTCTCATTTACGGGAGGTACTTGCAACAGTCCACAATAGACTCCTAACGCAAAATCGTCATATTCTAATATATTGCCTGGTGTCGAGAGGCAGGGTTTTCTGCTTTCTGGTGTTTTCCGATTACTTTTAAGGCAACCTGAACAAAGACTGTGAATACTATGGAGTCTATGCGTTGTGTTGAAGGTTCGGGCAATGCAGCCCGTGAATGTTGACGTAACTCCAGCCCACCTGTATTATAGCCGTAGTACTTACATGTTTCCCGCAGGCCTAATATTTACGTATAACTCATTACAAAATACTGTATGGATAATACGTCACATTGTGTAAATATGTTTAGGTGTATATGTCTATGTGTTTACTTATACATACGCGTAATATTTACGTGTTGTGAGTATGTTTACGGCCATATAATCGAAATATTTAATTTTTGTGAGTTCATTATCGTGTATATAGTCGTATAATATAGGCGTAATAAGAGTATTTACGTGTTGTGAGTGTGTTTACGTCCATATAATCGAAATATTTAATTTTTGTGAGTTCATTATCGTGTATATAGTCGTATAATATAGGCGTAATAAGAGTATTTACGTCTTGTGAGTGTGTTTACATCCATATAATCGAAGTATTTAATTTTTGTGAGTTCATTATCGTGTATATAGTCGTATAATATAGGCGTAATAAGAGTATTTACGTGTTGTGAGTGTGTTTACGTCCGTATAATCGAAATATTTAATTTTTGTGAGTTCATTATCGTGTATATAGTCGTATAATATAGGCGTAATAAGAGTATTTACGTGTTGTGAGTGTGTTTACGTCCATATAATCGAAATATTTAATTTTTGTGAGTTCATTATCGTGTATATAGTCGTATAATATAGGCGTAATAAGAGTATTTACGTCTTGTGAGTGTGTTTACATCCATATAATCGAAATATTTAATTTTTGTGAGTTCATTATCGTGTATATAGTCGTATAATATAGGCGTAATAAGAGTATTTACGTGTTGTGAGTATGTTTACGGCCATATAATCGAAATATTTAATTTTTGTGAGTTCATTATCGTGTATATAGTCGTATAATATAGGCGTAATAAGAGTATTTACGTGTTGTGAGTATGTTTACGGCCATATAATCGAAATATTTAATTTTTGTGAGTTCATTATCGTGTATATAGTCGTATAATATAGGCGTAATAAGAGTATTTACGTGTTGTGAGTATGTTTACGGCCATATAATCGAAATATTTAATTTTTGTGAGTTCATTATCGTGTATATAGTCGTATAATATAGGCGTAATAAGAGTATTTACGTGTTGTGAGTATGTTTACGTCCATATAATCGAAATATTTAATTTTTGTGAGTTTATTATCGTGTATATAGTCGTATAATATAGGCGTAATAAGAGTATTTACGTGTTGTGAGTGTGTTTACGTCCATATAATCGAAATATTTAATTTTTGTGAGTTCATTATCGTGTATATAGTCGTATAATATAGGCGTAATAAGAGTATTTACGTATTGTGAGTGTGTTTACGTCCATATAATCGAAATATTTAATTTTGTGAGTTTATTATCGTGTATATAGTCGTATAATATAGGCGTAATAACAGTATATACGTGTTGTGAGTGTGTTTACGTCCATATAATCGAAATATTTAATTTTTGTGAGTTTATTATCGTGTATATAGTCGTATAATCAAGACGTAATAAGAGTATTTACGTGTTGTGAGTGTGTTTACGTCCATATAATCGAAATATTTAATTTTGTGAGTTTAATATCGTGTATATAGTCGTATAATATAGGCGTAATAAGAGTATTTACGTGTTGTGAGTATGTTTACGTGTATATAAACGAAATATTTAATTTTGTGAGTTTATTATCGTGTATATAGTCGTATAATATAGGCGTAATAAGAGTATTTACGTGTTGTGAGTATGTTTACGTGTATATAAACGAAATATTTAATTTTGTGAGTTTATTATCGTGTATATAGTCGTATAATATAGGCGTAATAAGAGTATTTACGTGTTGTGAGTGTGTTTACGTCCATATAATCGAAATATTTAATTTTTGTGAGTTCATTATCGTGTATATAGTCGTATAATATAGGCGTAATAAGAGTATTTACGTATTGTGAGTGTGTTTACGTCCATATAATCGAAATATTTAATTTTGTGAGTTTATTATCGTGTATATAGTCGTATAATATAGGCGTAATAACAGTATATACGTGTTGTGAGTGTGTTTACGTCCATATAATCGAAATATTTAATTTTTGTGAGTTTATTATCGTGTATATAGTCGTATAATCAAGACGTAATAAGAGTATTTACGTGTTGTGAGTGTGTTTACGTCCATATAATCGAAATATTTAATTTTGTGAGTTTAATATCGTGTATATAGTCGTATAATATAGGCGTAATAAGAGTATTTACGTGTTGTGAGTGTGTTTACGTCCATATAATCGAAATATTTAATTTTGTGAGTTTATTATCGTGTATATAGTCGTATAATATAGGCGTAATAAGAGTACTTACGTATTGTGAGTGTGTTTACGTCCATATAATCGAAATATTTAATTTTGTGAGTTCATTATCGTGTATATAGTCGTATAATATAGGCGTAATAAGAGTATTTACGTGTTGTGAGTATGTTTACGGCCATATAATCGAAATATTTAATTTTTGTGAGTTCATTATCGTGTATATAGTCGTATAATATAGGCGTAATAACAGTATATACGTGTTGTGAGTGTGTTTACGTCCATATAATCGAAATATTTAATTTTTGTGAGTTCATTATCGTGTATATAGTCGTATAATATAGGCGTAATAAGAGTATTTACGTGTTGTGAGTATGTTTACGGCCATATAATCGAAATATTTAATTTTTGTGAGTTCATTATCGTGTATATAGTCGTATAATATAGGCGTAATAAGAGTATTTACGTGTTGTGAGTATGTTTACGGCCATATAATCGAAATATTTAATTTTTGTGAGTTCATTATCGTGTATATAGTCGTATAATATAGGCGTAATAAGAGTATTTACGTGTTGTGAGTATGTTTACGTCCATATAATCGAAATATTTAATTTTTGTGAGTTCATTATCGTGTATATAGTCGTATAATATAGGCGTAATAAGAGTATTTACGTGTTGTGAGTATGTTTACGTGTATATAAACGAAATATTTAATTTTGTGAGTTTATTATCGTGTATATAGTCGTATAATATAGGCGTAATAAGAGTATTTACGTGTTGTGAGTATGTTTACGTCCTTATAAACGAAATATTTAATTTTTATGAGTTTATTATCGTGTATATATTAGTATAATATACGCGTAATAGGAGTATTTACGTGTTGTGAGTATGTTTACGTTTATATACATATTTTATTTACTTGTTATAGGTGTATTTAGGTATAGTATCTACATGTGAGTATTGTACAAGATCGTCTCAATAGAGAGAATATTTTGCACGATTCCACTCGTAACAAAACCGCCTTCCTGCAAACGTGTTGCACACGTCTAATAACATTGCCACGGCCCGATATAATCTTGCAATATTTTATCCTCTGTTTATTGTACATATCATTTCCTATGTTTATTGAATCTTGAGGATATTTATTATTTTCTTAAATATTTTTCGTTTCACCATTTTGTGGGCAATAAATATGCGTCAATCCTTTCATTGGAAAAAGAACGGGAGAAGTTAATTTTGGATAGGTTTAGGTATCCTTGGTTATCTTGAGTTAAGGCCAACTATTCGGGTTTATTCCATGAAGGAGACGCGTAGAAACAGATGTACCTTTAAACTATTTACAAACAAATCTTATAAAAGCACACATAACTCACTAGTGACAAGATCAGGATATTATTGTTCGTCGGAATATAAGAAATGAGACATAAGGAATGAATTAGTAAGCAAACTGCACATTTATCAGCTGAGGGGGGGGGGTCGCAGAAGCTCCTATGTTTTAGTTAGTATTAAATGTAACTACACTACGCGATATTAGTTGAGTTTTACTATCATGTGAGAACTCACTAAAGAATTAAAAGGCTTCTAACCATACTCTTTAACTCGAGTGTAGGTCCCGTACAGTACTCTTTAACTCGAGTGTAGGTCCCGTACAGTTCCTATATTACTCTTTAACTCGAGTGTAGGTCCCGTACAGTACCGCAGTAGCAACGCAGATTTTGTCCGGGCAGCGGGCCTGTGTTGTCAGTTTTATGTGGAGTTGTGAGTCCGTCAGCAAATGTAATTGTATAGCTGTGGTGAAGGGAGTGACTTTCTAGTACAGTAATGAGCTTTTTATTCCTTAAAGTTATTAAGATTCTATTTAAAACTTAACGACCTTGAAAGGGTAAAATGATTATTTAAACTTATCAGGTTTAACTTTTTAATTGACAACAACTTTAGGGAATGTTAGGGTAAACGAATAAATATTTATATATTAGTGGAAATTCAGTTTTGAGGCCCCTTGGTAAAAGATTATTGTTTCTAAAATTCCTCTGGAATCAGACCGAATGTATGGTCTGATGTATGAATGGTCCAATTGTTGGGAATTTTTATTTAGCCGTTATTGTTTAGTACCTCAATTGTTACCTAATATTACTAAAACTCAATAAGTTTAATTTTAAACACAGTTTTTAGTTATATATAATACTTTTTTCAATATATAACCAAAGATTAAATTTTATCATTTAGTAACAGTATTTTAAAATAACTTGTTTATTAAAACCTGATTGAATATTCAGTGATTATTCTTTGTAATCAATTTAACCTACTAAATATTTAGTGGTTGTGAGTGACAAGTTTCCGACTGGCAACCTAGCCTCCCGTCTCCCCCACAGCCCCAGTTCTATTCCAGTTTTACTTAGACTCTAACGCTATGGAGGTATATGAGTTGTGTGTAACGGGTGTTGACAGCAGACATCTGTCAGGAACACCCTTAGACATATCCCCTTAGCTTTGGCAGATCGGTTATACATGTCGCAGCCTCAATGGTTCAAGGGGACAGATTATCTCGCTGCATGTTACATTGCTTTGCACTGTGGACTCGCCATACGTGACGCATCTAGGATCATTAACCTATGGCCAATCCACTGACATCTGCAGCAATGTACAGGATCTGAGAGTGCCCTGTAAATTTTCACGCGTATTATAGAGTGGCAAAGTACGTCCAGTGTCTTTGCTTTACTTTCATCCATATCAAACGCACGTTCCACAAGGAACATGGAGAGTTTGCCCTCTCAGTAGTGGTCCTGTAAGACCTCTACACCATTGCTTCTAAGGCTGTCATGGATATCCGCTGGAAGCGTAGATAAAGGAGAGCGTCAGTAATCCGGACGTCAATAATCCGGAATATCGGAAATCCTGATCGTGGTATCAGCGTGCCCGGCACCAGGCGGGAAGAGCGCGGCGCTCTGCGCCACTACAATACATACCTAAACTAAGTGTTATCTTTAACTGTAAATGCAAAGAAGATAAATCCATTCCGAATAAATGCTTCTTAACTAAATTTAAAACACAACATACTATATTTAATCATGATTTCAAGTTCTATATTTGTATGTTCAGCACTCTAACCAATAACGCGTATTGTATCAAATCAGCAAATAATACAATTTATTCTTAAACTTAATTGTTAGCTAATTTGTCAACAATACGACAATTATTTGTCAATAATTTGTCGTATAATACGCTTTTATATTATTATTCATCTGTAATGGCAATTTTTCAAGTGTAGCATCACTACTCGTCTGCTTCCGTCAATTTCCCCTTCATATCGTTTTCACTAAATGCTTTTGTATTTTTCATGATAGCTTTTTAAAAATCTTTTCTGGTGTAATTTAAACCTACACGGTACTGTAAGCATTAAAATAGATTATAGTTAATGAAATATCAATAATACGCAGTAGTTTAAAGATAGTTTGGAAATCCGGATAAATCAGTAGTCCGGATGGACCCCAACTGATTGGATATTCGATGCAATAATGTAGATTCATGCATTTGTGTAGTCGCTAATTTTTCTGATCTCGTGATTTAGGGACGAAGTCTCTTCCTAGAAGGTAAGTTTATAGGTAGGAGAGGCTATCGTATTAAAGTAGTAACCTGGCATCAAGTGGCTTTATAAGCAATTATTATCAAATATTTTGGAAGGTCCTTTCTCAGAATACGGGTTTGAAATAAACGAGTTTAGGTAGCAATACTAAGAAATCTTTTTTTAATGTGGTAAAAACTTAAATTACGTTTTCTTAGAAAGAACCATGCCGTACTTCTTATTATGGTCGCGTTAAAACATGAAAATATTTCTTAACGTCTGCATTTTGTTAGCGTTGTCCTGAGGTATTCATTTTGCAAATCACTATCAGTTTGCTCCTTGTAACACATTGTTAAAAATTCGGGAACATTTGCTAAACACAAGTTAAGATTGTTTGCATTGTACTTTTTTCCAGGACTTCTTGTTTTGGAACTGTCCTTTACCTCTATATTCCTCCGGGAGCGATTTGGTCTTATTCAGTTGGGGAATATGGCCCTTGAGAGCTATGATTTTCTCCAGCTAAGGTTTCCAAAATACCACAACCTTTGTAGTTCTGTGTATGCCTATATTCCACTTGTATTCTTACGAGGGTAGGCCTATATCAGACACCCTCTTATTACTCTGGTGGAGATTCGATCTATTTAGTTTCAAGACACGGCCCTTAATTTTCTGCTTAAATGAGTAGTTTTACAAAAGAATTTTCATCCTATATTTTTCCCAATATTCCACATCTACCTTGACGGGAATATAACGATTAGATACCTTTTTAAGTGTATAGAGGAGATTAGGTCTACTACGGTTGAGCGACACTAGCCGTGTGAGCTATGGTCTTCTTCTCGAATTCGTATCAACTAACATTCATCGGCTCCTAATTCCCTCGATATTCCACCTTTACTTTGACGAAAATGTAACTGTTAGATACCTTTTAATCCTCAGGTGTAGTATCGGTCTCCTTCGATTGAGCGACACTCCCCGCTCGAGCTATGATTTTCCCCCTTAATGAGTACCAACGACCTTTAATCCATCCGTAGCTTTTGTAATATTTTACCTTTACTTTGACGAAAATGTAACTGTTAGATACCTTTTAATCCTCAGGTGTAGTATCGGTCTCCTTCGATTGAGCGACACTCCCCGCTCGAGCTATGATTTTCCCCCTTAATGAGTACCAACGACCTTTAATCCATCCGTAGCTTTTGTAATATTTTACCTTTACTTTGACGAAAATGTAACTGTTAGATACCTTTTAATCCTCAGGTGTAGTATCGGTCTCCTTCGATTGAGCGACACTCTCCGTGCGAGCTATGATTTTCCCCCTTAATGAGTACCAACGACCTTTAATCCATCCGTAGCTTTTGTAATATTTTACCTTTACTTTGACGAAAATGTAACTGTTAGATACCTTTTAATCCTCAGGTGTAGTATCGGTCTCCTTCGATTGAGCGACACTCCCCGCTCGAGCTATGATTTTCCCCCTTAATGAGTACCAACGACCTTTAATCCATCCGTAGCTTTTGTAATATTCAAGCTATACTTTGCCGAGAACATACCTGTTATGGCACCGGTAAAATTCGGTTTATTTCAGTTGATCGACACTGCCTGAGAGTTATGATTTGCACTCGCTGTGAGTGCTAATGTATATGCATCCGTTTGTAGTTTCCTTTATATTTCAACCATCTTTCCCCACAAATACTTTCACGGGTGTGTGATGAGTAGATACTTTATAAGTAGATACCTTATGAACTTGGTAGATATTTCGTAAGCGGATAGTTACGCATCAGCTGTAAAACTTCTCCATATTTTCTACTTTATGATTTTGCCCTGTGATTTACCATCCTCTTTACAACCCTCGCCGGGAATGATTGTGCTCTTCTTCTATAATAGCATCTTGATGAAGAACAATCTGCCGCCATTTGTGAAGCTATGTTCTGTTAACTGCAATTTTAATATTTATGAAGTTTTTGAACGTATTTAGGAGTTATTCTTTGACACTTTGAAAACATCTTTATGGAAGGCAGAACTCATTCCTTAAGGGTATGAGCCTTGGGCATGGTAAGACCTACGTAATCTATCTGAATCTATCTACAGCTATAACACATACGGCCATCACTTGTGACTGAATCAGCATGTAGGTACTAACTTGTGCAATATATTTATTGAATATATTCTTGTTTTAGTAGTATTAACATATTCGACCCTATACAAGCGCGCATTGTTATTCCAGATGCCAAACCGAGAATGATTTATGTGTTTAGCTCATTCCGACCTATTATTAATCTCAAGTGAAAATTTACAAAATTAGGAGAGTAGATAAGTACTCACTTTATAGTTGCGTACAGTACTTGCATGAGGTGGGAGGTAGTATCACGGGTGCAAATGAGCCCCTTAGATGCTAGGCTCAGGAAAACTGTAAATTAATATTTAACTTTAACAAATTTGAATTAATCTATCAATTTGTTTACCTTAAGGAGGTCGCTCGTCAGAGTTCATTGCTTTAGAGCTAGAATGAGCTAGTTTATAACGCTCGGGGGTTGTAGTAGATCTAAGTAAAATTGTCTTTAAAAACTCACTTTATATATTGCTAGGCTTATTCATTATCTATCTTGTAAACGAAAATATTAAAACCAGTATATAAAAATCTTGTTTATGTACAACAGGTACTTGCCATGGGACGTCATATTCCGGCCATATATTAGCAAACGCTCTTATTTATGTAACACGATTTCTTTACGTATCTAATCTTAGATCGGACTACTCGATTGTGTCTTCTTGAATCCACGGGTAATATTTTACACTTGTTTTTTCACGTTTCCAGCGTATAAGCCAACGTCCCCGGCAGAAAGCGAAGCGTGTGTATGATTGGGCGGGCACGAAGAGCGCGCTCGCAAGGACGTGACTAGTGGCATCCAAACTTGGACGCTGTGCAGTTACAGGTAATCGCCGCTCACCAAACACCTGAGCTTACGGCGTTATTACCTCTCTTTTCTTAATACTGATTATTTTTTGTAGGTTTTAGGGTTTTTGGTTAGTAGTTAGAATAAAGGTAGAGACCATAAGCCCCCTGAGACATAGCAATAGATCATGGCCTCACCTGTGCGTAGCTGTAGCAGACCGATTGGCAGTTGTTCACTCTACGACATTACACCCCCGTATAGGTTAATTTGATTACAAAGTTTAATGGAACTATATTGGATTACTTTGCGTGGAGTATCGTCTTTGCGTGCTAAAACATGCACATGACAAAGTGAAACTATATTGCATTACTTTGCGTGGAGTATCGTCATTGCGTGCTAAAACATGCACATGACAAAGTGAAACTATATTGGATTACTTTGCGTGGAGTATCGTCTTTGCGTGCTAAAACATGCACATGACAAAGTGAAACTTTATTGGATTACTTTGCGTGGAGTATCGTCTTTGCGTGCTAAAACATGCACATGACAAAGTGAAACTATATTGGATTACTTTGCGTGGAGTATCGTCTTTGCGTGCTAAAACATGCACATGACAAAGTGAAACTTTATTGGATTACTTTGCGTGGAGTATCGTCTTTGCGTGCTAAAACATGCACATGACAAAGTAAAACTATATTAGATTACTTTGCGTGGAGTATCGTCTTTGCGTGCTAAAACATGCACATGACAAAGTGAAACTTTATTGGATTACTTTGCGTGGAGTATCGTCTTTGCGTGCTAAAACATGCACATGACAAAGTGAAACTATATTGGATTACTTTGCGTGGAGTATCGTCTTTGCGTGCTAAAACATGCACATGACAAAGTGAAACTTTATTGGATTACTTTGCGTGGAGTATCATCTTTGCGTGCTAAAACATGCACATGACAAAGTGAAACTATATTGGATTACTTTGCGTGCTAAAACATGCACATGACAAAGTGAAACTTTATTGGATTACTTTGCGTGGAGTATCATCTTTGCGTGCTAAAACATGCACATGACAAAGTGAAACTATATTAGACTACTTTGCGTGGAGTATCGTCTTTGCGTGCTAAAACATGCACATGACAAAGTGAAACTATATTGGATTACTTTGCGTGGAGTATCGTCTTTGCGTGCTAAAACATGCACATGACAAAGTGAAACTATATTAGACTACTTTGCGTGGAGTATCGTCTTTGCGTGCTAAAACATGCACATGACAAAGTGAAACTATATTGGATTACTTTGCGTGGAGTATCGTCTTTGCGTGCTAAAACATGCACATGACAAAGTGAAACTATATTAGACTACTTTGCGTGGAGTATCGTCTTTGCGTGCTAAAACATGCACATGACAAAGTGAAACTATATTGGATTACTTTGCGTGGAGTATCGTCTTTGCGTGCTAAAACATGCACATGACAAAGTGAAACTATATTGGATTACTTTGCGTGGAGTATCGTCTTTGCGTGCTAAAACATGCACATGACAAAGTGAAACTATATTGGATTACTTTGCGTGGAGTATCGTCTTTGCGTGCTAAAACATGCACGACAAAGTGAAACTATATTGGATTACTTTGCATGGAGTATCGTCTTTGCGTGCTAATACGTGTTCATGACAAAGTGAAACTTTATTGGATTACTTTGCGTGGAGTATCGTCTTTGCGTGCTAAAACATGCACGACAAAGTGAAACTATATTGGATTACTTTGCGTGGAGTATCGTCTTTGCGTGCTAAAACATGCACATGACAAAGTGAAACTATATTGGGTTACTTTGCGTGGAGTATCGTCTTTGCGTGCTAAAACATGCACATGACAAAGTGAAACTATATTGGATTACTTTGCGTGGAGTATCGTCTTTGCGTGCTAAAACATGCACATGACAAAGTGAAACTTTATTGGATTACTTTGCGTGGAGTATCGTCTTTGCGTGCTAAAACATGCACATGACAAAGTGAAACTATATTGGATTACTTTGCGTGGAGTATCGTCTTTGCGTGCTAAAACATGCACATGACAAAGTGAAACTTTATTGGATTACTTTGCATGGAGTATCGTCTTTGCGTGCTAAAACATGCACATGACAAAGGGAAACTATATTGGATTACTTTGCGTGGAGTATCGTCTTTGCGTGCTAAAACATGCACATGACAAAGTGAAACTTTATTGGATTACTTTGCGTGGAGTATCGTCTTTGCGTGCTAAAACATGCACATGACAAAGTGAAACTTTATTGGATTACTTTGCGTGGAGTATCGTCTTTGCGTGCTAAAACATGCACATGACAAAGTGAAACTATATTGGATTACTTTGCGTGGAGTATCGTCTTTGCGTGCTAAAACATGCACATGACAAAGTGAAACTTTATTGGATTACTTTGCGTGGAGTATCGTCTTTGCGTGCTAAAACATGCACATGACAAAGTGAAACTTTATTGGATTACTTTGCGTGGAGTATCGTCTTTGCGTGCTAAAACATGCACATGACAAAGTGAAACTTTATTGGATTACTTTGCGTGGAGTATCATCTTTGCGTGCTAAAACATGCACATGACAAAGTGAAACTTTATTGGATTACTTTGCATGGAGTATCGTCTTTGCGTGCTAATACGTGTTCATGACAAAGTGAAACTTTATTGGATTACTTTGCGTGAAGTATCGTCTTTGCGTGCTAAAACATGCACGACAAAGTGAAACTATATTGGATTACTTTGCGTGGAGTATCGTCTTTGCGTGCTAAAACATGCACATGACAAAGTGAAACTATATTGGGTTACTTTGCGTGGAGTATCGTCTTTGCGTGCTAAAACATGCACATGACAAAGTGAAACTATATTGGATTACTTTGCGTGGAGTATCGTCTTTGCGTGCTAAAACATGCACATGACAAAGTGAAACTTTATTGGATTACTTTGCGTGGAGTATCGTCTTTGCGTGCTAAAACATGCACATGACAAAGTGAAACTATATTGGATTACTTTGCGTGGAGTATCGTCTTTGCGTGCTAAAACATGCACATGACAAAGTGAAACTTTATTGGATTACTTTGCATGGAGTATCGTCTTTGCGTGCTAAAACATGCACATGACAAAGGGAAACTATATTGGATTACTTTGCGTGGAGTATCGTCTTTGCGTGCTAAAACATGCACATGACAAAGTGAAACTTTATTGGATTACTTTGCGTGGAGTATCGTCTTTGCGTGCTAAAACATGCACATGACAAAGTGAAACTATATTGGATTACTTTGCGTGGAGTATCGTCTTTGCGTGCTAAAACATGCACATGACAAAGTGAAACTATATTGGATTACTTTGCGTGGAGTATCGTCTTTGCGTGCTAAAACATGCACATGACAAAGTGAAACTATATTGGATTACTTTGCGTGGAGTATCGTCTTTGCGTGCTAAAACATGCACATGACAAAGTGAAACTTTATTGGATTACTTTGCGTGGAGTATCATCTTTGCGTGCTAAAACATGCACATGACAAAGTGAAACTATATTGGATTACTTTGCGTGGAGTATCGTCTTTGCGTGCTAAAACATGCACATGACAAAGTGAAACTTTATTGGATTACTTTGCGTGGAGTATCATCTTTGCGTGCTAAAACATGCACATGACAAAGTGAAACTATATTAGACTACTTTGCGTGGAGTATCGTCTTTGCGTGCTAAAACATGCACATGACAAAGTGAAACTATATTGGATTACTTTGCGTGGAGTATCGTCTTTGCGTGCTAAAACATGCACATGACAAAGTGAAACTATATTAGACTACTTTGCGTGGAGTATCGTCTTTGCGTGCTAAAACATGCACATGACAAAGTGAAACTATATTGGATTACTTTGCGTGGAGTATCGTCTTTGCGTGCTAAAACATGCACATGACAAAGTGAAACTATATTGGATTACTTTGCGTGGAGTATCGTCTTTGCGTGCTAAAACATGCACATGACAAAGTGAAACTATATTAGACTACTTTGCGTGGAGTATCGTCTTTGCGTGCTAAAACATGCACATGACAAAGTGAAACTATATTGGATTACTTTGCGTGGAGTATCGTCTTTGCGTGCTAAAACATGCACGTGACAAAGTAAAACTATATTAGACTACTTTGCGTGGAGTATCGTCTTTGCGTGCTAAAACATGCACATGACAAAGTGAAACTATATTGGATTACTTTGCGTGGAGTATCGTCTTTGCGTGCTAAAACATGCACATGACAAAGTGAAACTTTATTGGATTACTTTGCGTGGAGTATCGTCTTTGCGTGCTAAAACATGCACATGACAAAGTGAAACTTTATTGGATTACTTTGCGTGGAGTATCATCTTTGCGTGCTAAAACATGCACATGACAAAGTGAAACTTTATTGCATTACTTTGCATGGAGTATCGTCTTTGCGTGCTAATACGTGTTCATGACAAAGTGAAACTTTATTGGATTACTTTGCGTGGAGTATCGTCTTTGCGTGCTAAAACATGCACGACAAAGTGAAACTATATTGGATTACTTTGCGTGGAGTATCGTCTTTGCGTGCTAAAACATGCACATGACAAAGTGAAACTATATTGGGTTACTTTGCGTGGAGTATCGTCTTTGCGTGCTAAAACATGCACATGACAAAGTGAAACTATATTGGATTACTTTGCGTGGAGTATCGTCTTTGCGTGCTAAAACATGCACATGACAAAGTGAAACTTTATTGGATTACTTTGCGTGGAGTATCGTCTTTGCGTGCTAAAACATGCACATGACAAAGTGAAACTATATTGGATTACTTTGCGTGGAGTATCGTCTTTGCGTGCTAAAACATGCACATGACAAAGTGAAACTTTATTGGATTACTTTGCGTGGAGTATCGTCTTTGCGTGCTAAAACATGCACATGACAAAGGGAAACTATATTGGATTACTTTGCGTGGAGTATCGTCTTTGTGTGCTAAAACATGCACATGACAAAGTGAAACTATATTGGATTACTTTGCGTGGAGTATCGTCTTTGCGTGCTAAAACATGCACATGACAAAGTGAAACTATATTGGATTACTTTGCGTGGAGTATCATCTTTGCGTGCTAAAACATGCACATGACAAAGTGAAACTATATTGGATTACTTTGCGAGGAGTATCGTCTTTGCGTGCTAAAACATGCACATGACAAAGTGAAACTTTATTGGATTACTTTGCGTGGAGTATCGTCTTTGCGTGCTAAAACATGCACATGACAAAGTGAAACTATATTGGATTACTTTGCGTGGAGTATCGTCTTTGCGTGCTAAAACATGCACATGACAAAGTGAAACTATATTGGATTACTTTGCGTGGAGTATCGTCTTTGCGTGCTAAAACATGCACATGACAAAGTGAAACTATATTGGATTACTTTGCGTGGAGTATCGTCTTTGCGTGCTAAAACATGCACATGACAAAGTGAAACTTTATTGGATTACTTTGCGTGGAGAATCGTCTTTGCGTGCTAAAACATGCACATGACAAAGTGAAACTATATTGGATTACTTTGCGTGGAGTATCGTCTTTGCGTGCTAAAACATGCACATGACAAAGTGAAACTATATTGGATTACTTTGCGTGGAGTATCGTCTTTGCGTGCTAAAACATGCACATGACAAAGTGAAACTTTATTGGATTACTTTGCGTGGAGTATCGTCTTTGCGTGCTAAAACATGCACATAACAAAGTGAAACTATATTGGATTACTTTGCGTGGAGTATCGTCTTTGCGTGCTAAAACATGCACATGACAAAGTGAAACTTTATTGGATTACTTTGCGTGGAGTATCGTCTTTGCGTGCTAAAACATGCACATGACAAAGTGAAACTTTATTTTATTACTTTGCGTGGAGTATCGTCTTTGCGTGCTAAAACATGCACATGACAAAGTGAAACTATATTGGATTACTTTGCGTGGAGTATCGTCTTTGCGTGCTAAAACATGCACATGACAAAGTGAAACTTTATTGGATTACTTTGCGTGGAGTATCGTCTTTGCGTGCTAAAACATGCACATGACAAAGTAAAACTATATTAGATTACTTTGCGTGGAGTATCGTCTTTGCGTGCTAAAACATGCACATGACAAAGTGAAACTTTATTGGATTACTTTGCGTGGAGTATCGTCTTTGCGTGCTAAAACATGCACATGACAAAGTGAAACTATATTGGATTACTTTGCGTGGAGTATCGTCTTTGCGTGCTAAAACATGCACATGACAAAGTGAAACTATATTGGATTACTTTGCGTGGAGTATCGTCTTTGCGTGCTAAAACATGCACATGACAAAGTGAAACTATATTAGACTACTTTGCGTGGAGTATCGTCTTTGCGTGCTAAAACATGCACATGACAAAGTGAAACTATATTGGATTACTTTGCGTGGAGTATCGTCTTTGCGTGCTAAAACATGCACATGACAAAGTGAAACTATATTAGACTACTTTGCGTGGAGTATCGTCTTTGCGTGCTAAAACATGCACATGACAAAGTGAAACTATATTGGATTACTTTGCGTGGAGTATCGTCTTTGCGTGCTAAAACATGCACATGACAAAGTGAAACTATATTGGATTACTTTGCGTGGAGTATCGTCTTTGCGTGCTAAAACATGCACATGACAAAGTGAAACTATATTAGACTACTTTGCGTGGAGTATCGTCTTTGCGTGCTAAAACATGCACATGACAAAGTGAAACTATATTGGATTACTTTGCGTGGAGTATCGTCTTTGCGTGCTAAAACATGCACGTGACAAAGTAAAACTATATTAGACTACTTTGCGTGGAGTATCGTCTTTGCGTGCTAAAACATGCACATGACAAAGTGAAACTATATTGGATTACTTTGCGTGGAGTATCGTCTTTGCGTGCTAAAACATGCACATGACAAAGTGAAACTTTATTGGATTACTTTGCGTGGAGTATCGTCTTTGCGTGCTAAAACATGCACATGACAAAGTGAAACTTTATTGGATTACTTTGCGTGGAGTATCATCTTTGCGTGCTAAAACATGCACATGACAAAGTGAAACTTTATTGGATTACTTTGCATGGAGTATCGTCTTTGCGTGCTAATACGTGTTCATGACAAAGTGAAACTTTATTGGATTACTTTGCGTGAAGTATCGTCTTTGCGTGCTAAAACATGCACGACAAAGTGAAACTATATTGGATTACTTTGCGTGGAGTATCGTCTTTGCGTGCTAAAACATGCACATGACAAAGTGAAACTATATTGGATTACTTTGCGAGGAGTATCGTCTTTGCGTGCTAAAACATGCACATGACAAAGTGAAACTTTATTGGATTACTTTGCGTGGAGTATCGTCTTTGCGTGCTAAAACATGCACATGACAAAGTGAAACTATATTGGATTACTTTGCGTGGAGTATCGTCTTTGCGTGCTAAAACATGCACATGACAAAGTGAAACTATATTGGATTACTTTGCGTGGAGTATCGTCTTTGCGTGCTAAAACATGCACATGACAAAGTGAAACTATATTGGATTACTTTGCGTGGAGTATCGTCTTTGCGTGCTAAAACATGCACATGACAAAGTGAAACTTTATTGGATTACTTTGCGTGGAGAATCGTCTTTGCGTGCTAAAACATGCACATGACAAAGTGAAACTATATTGGATTACTTTGCGTGGAGTATCGTCTTTGCGTGCTAAAACATGCACATGACAAAGTGAAACTATATTGGATTACTTTGCGTGGAGTATCGTCTTTGCGTGCTAAAACATGCACATGACAAAGTGAAACTTTATTGGATTACTTTGCGTGGAGTATCGTCTTTGCGTGCTAAAACATGCACATAACAAAGTGAAACTATATTGGATTACTTTGCGTGGAGTATCGTCTTTGCGTGCTAAAACATGCACATGACAAAGTGAAACTTTATTGGATTACTTTGCGTGGAGTATCGTCTTTGCGTGCTAAAACATGCACATGACAAAGTGAAACTTTATTGGATTACTTTGCGTGGAGTATCGTCTTTGCGTGCTAAAACATGCACATGACAAAGTGAAACTATATTGGATTACTTTGCGTGGAGTATCGTCTTTGCGTGCTAAAACATGCACATGACAAAGTGAAACTTTATTGGATTACTTTGCGTGGAGTATCGTCTTTGCGTGCTAAAACATGCACATGACAAAGTAAAACTATATTAGATTACTTTGCGTGGAGTATCGTCTTTGCGTGCTAAAACATGCACATGACAAAGTGAAACTTTATTGGATTACTTTGCGTGGAGTATCGTCTTTGCGTGCTAAAACATGCACATGACAAAGTGAAACTATATTGGATTACTTTGCGTGGAGTATCGTCTTTGCGTGCTAAAACATGCACATGACAAAGTGAAACTATATTAGACTACTTTGCGTGGAGTATCGTCTTTGCGTGCTAAAACATGCACATGACAAAGTGAAACTATATTGGATTACTTTGCGTGGAGTATCGTCTTTGCGTGCTAAAACATGCACATGACAAAGTGAAACTATATTAGACTACTTTGCGTGGAGTATCGTCTTTGCGTGCTAAAACATGCACATGACAAAGTGAAACTATATTGGATTACTTTGCGTGGAGTATCGTCTTTGCGTGCTAAAACATGCACATGACAAAGTGAAACTATATTGGATTACTTTGCGTGGAGTATCGTCTTTGCGTGCTAAAACATGCACATGACAAAGTGAAACTATATTAGACTACTTTGCGTGGAGTATCGTCTTTGCGTGCTAAAACATGCACATGACAAAGTGAAACTATATTGGATTACTTTGCGTGGAGTATCGTCTTTGCGTGCTAAAACATGCACGTGACAAAGTAAAACTATATTAGACTACTTTGCGTGGAGTATCGTCTTTGCGTGCTAAAACATGCACATGACAAAGTGAAACTATATTGGATTACTTTGCGTGGAGTATCGTCTTTGCGTGCTAAAACATGCACATGACAAAGTGAAACTTTATTGGATTACTTTGCGTGGAGTATCGTCTTTGCGTGCTAAAACATGCACATGACAAAGTGAAACTTTATTGGATTACTTTGCGTGGAGTATCATCTTTGCGTGCTAAAACATGCACATGACAAAGTGAAACTTTATTGGATTACTTTGCATGGAGTATCGTCTTTGCGTGCTAATACGTGTTCATGACAAAGTGAAACTTTATTGGATTACTTTGCGTGAAGTATCGTCTTTGCGTGCTAAAACATGCACGACAAAGTGAAACTATATTGGATTACTTTGCGTGGAGTATCGTCTTTGCGTGCTAAAACATGCACATGACAAAGTGAAACTATATTGGGTTACTTTGCGTGGAGTATCGTCTTTGCGTGCTAAAACATGCACATGACAAAGTGAAACTATATTGGATTACTTTGCGTGGAGTATCGTCTTTGCGTGCTAAAACATGCACATGACAAAGTGAAACTTTATTGGATTACTTTGCGTGGAGTATCGTCTTTGCGTGCTAAAACATGCACATGACAAAGTGAAACTATATTGGATTACTTTGCGTGGAGTATCGTCTTTGCGTGCTAAAACATGCACATGACAAAGTGAAACTTTATTGGATTACTTTGCATGGAGTATCGTCTTTGCGTGCTAAAACATGCACATGACAAAGGGAAACT
The DNA here is from genome assembly GCA_036971475.1 of Prosapia bicincta. NCBI lineage: Eukaryota > Metazoa > Arthropoda > Insecta > Hemiptera > Cercopidae > Prosapia > Prosapia bicincta. The sequence continues at coordinate 36,895,244 of JBAIZL010000007.1, forward strand.
ATATTGGATTACTTTGCGTGGAGTATCGTCTTTGCGTGCTAAAACATGCACATGACAAAGTGAAACTTTATTGGATTACTTTGCGTGGAGTATCGTCTTTGCGTGCTAAAACATGCACATGACAAAGTGAAACTATATTGGATTACTTTGCGTGGAGTATCGTCTTTGCGTGCTAAAACATGCACATGACAAAGTGAAACTATATTGGATTACTTTGCGTGGAGTATCGTCTTTGCGTGCTAAAACATGCACATGACAAAGTGAAACTATATTGGATTACTTTGCGTGGAGTATCGTCTTTGCGTGCTAAAACATGCACATGACAAAGTGAAACTTTATTGGATTACTTTGCGTGGAGTATTATCTTTGCGTGCTAAAACATGCACATGACAAAGTGAAACTATATTGGATTACTTTGCGTGGAGTATCGTCTTTGCGTGCTAAAACATGCACATGACAAAGTGAAACTTTATTGGATTACTTTGCGTGGAGTATCATCTTTGCGTGCTAAAACATGCACATGACAAAGTGAAACTATATTAGACTACTTTGCGTGGAGTATCGTCTTTGCGTGCTAAAACATGCACATGACAAAGTGAAACTATATTGGATTACTTTGCGTGGAGTATCGTCTTTGCGTGCTAAAACATGCACATGACAAAGTGAAACTATATTAGACTACTTTGCGTGGAGTATCGTCTTTGCGTGCTAAAACATGCACATGACAAAGTGAAACTATATTGGATTACTTTGCGTGGAGTATCGTCTTTGCGTGCTAAAACATGCACATGACAAAGTGAAACTATATTGGATTACTTTGCGTGGAGTATCGTCTTTGCGTGCTAAAACATGCACATGACAAAGTGAAACTATATTAGACTACTTTGCGTGGAGTATCGTCTTTGCGTGCTAAAACATGCACATGACAAAGTGAAACTATATTGGATTACTTTGCGTGGAGTATCGTCTTTGCGTGCTAAAACATGCACGTGACAAAGTAAAACTATATTAGACTACTTTGCGTGGAGTATCGTCTTTGCGTGCTAAAACATGCACATGACAAAGTGAAACTATATTGGATTACTTTGCGTGGAGTATCGTCTTTGCGTGCTAAAACATGCACGTGACAAAGTAAAACTATATTAGACTACTTTGCGTGGAGTATCGTCTTTGCGTGCTAAAACATGCACATGACAAAGTGAAACTATATTGGATTACTTTGCGTGGAGTATCGTCTTTGCGTGCTAAAACATGCACATGACAAAGTGAAACTTTATTGGATTACTTTGCGTGGAGTATCGTCTTTGCGTGCTAAAACATGCACATGACAAAGTGAAACTTTATTGGATTACTTTGCGTGGAGTATCATCTTTGCGTGCTAAAACATGCACATGACAAAGTGAAACTTTATTGGATTACTTTGCATGGAGTATCGTCTTTGCGTGCTAATACGTGTTCATGACAAAGTGAAACTTTATTGGATTACTTTGCGTGAAGTATCGTCTTTGCGTGCTAAAACATGCACGACAAAGTGAAACTATATTGGATTACTTTGCGTGGAGTATCGTCTTTGCGTGCTAAAACATGCACATGACAAAGTGAAACTATATTGGATTACTTTGCGAGGAGTATCGTCTTTGCGTGCTAAAACATGCACATGACAAAGTGAAACTTTATTGGATTACTTTGCGTGGAGTATCGTCTTTGCGTGCTAAAACATGCACATGACAAAGTGAAACTATATTGGATTACTTTGCGTGGAGTATCGTCTTTGCGTGCTAAAACATGCACATGACAAAGTGAAACTATATTGGATTACTTTGCGTGGAGTATCGTCTTTGCGTGCTAAAACATGCACATGACAAAGTGAAACTATATTGGATTACTTTGCGTGGAGTATCGTCTTTGCGTGCTAAAACATGCACATGACAAAGTGAAACTTTATTGGATTACTTTGCGTGGAGAATCGTCTTTGCGTGCTAAAACATGCACATGACAAAGTGAAACTATATTGGATTACTTTGCGTGGAGTATCGTCTTTGCGTGCTAAAACATGCACATGACAAAGTGAAACTATATTGGATTACTTTGCGTGGAGTATCGTCTTTGCGTGCTAAAACATGCACATGACAAAGTGAAACTTTATTGGATTACTTTGCGTGGAGTATCGTCTTTGCGTGCTAAAACATGCACATAACAAAGTGAAACTATATTGGATTACTTTGCGTGGAGTATCGTCTTTGCGTGCTAAAACATGCACATGACAAAGTGAAACTTTATTGGATTACTTTGCGTGGAGTATCGTCTTTGCGTGCTAAAACATGCACATGACAAAGTGAAACTTTATTGGATTACTTTGCGTGGAGTATCGTCTTTGCGTGCTAAAACATGCACATGACAAAGTGAAACTATATTGGATTACTTTGCGTGGAGTATCGTCTTTGCGTGCTAAAACATGCACATGACAAAGTGAAACTTTATTGGATTACTTTGCGTGGAGTATCGTCTTTGCGTGCTAAAACATGCACATGACAAAGTAAAACTATATTAGATTACTTTGCGTGGAGTATCGTCTTTGCGTGCTAAAACATGCACATGACAAAGTGAAACTTTATTGGATTACTTTGCGTGGAGTATCGTCTTTGCGTGCTAAAACATGCACATGACAAAGTGAAACTATATTGGATTACTTTGCGTGGAGTATCGTCTTTGCGTGCTAAAACATGCACATGACAAAGTGAAACTATATTAGACTACTTTGCGTGGAGTATCGTCTTTGCGTGCTAAAACATGCACATGACAAAGTGAAACTATATTGGATTACTTTGCGTGGAGTATCGTCTTTGCGTGCTAAAACATGCACATGACAAAGTGAAACTATATTAGACTACTTTGCGTGGAGTATCGTCTTTGCGTGCTAAAACATGCACATGACAAAGTGAAACTATATTGGATTACTTTGCGTGGAGTATCGTCTTTGCGTGCTAAAACATGCACATGACAAAGTGAAACTATATTGGATTACTTTGCGTGGAGTATCGTCTTTGCGTGCTAAAACATGCACATGACAAAGTGAAACTATATTAGACTACTTTGCGTGGAGTATCGTCTTTGCGTGCTAAAACATGCACATGACAAAGTGAAACTATATTGGATTACTTTGCGTGGAGTATCGTCTTTGCGTGCTAAAACATGCACGTGACAAAGTAAAACTATATTAGACTACTTTGCGTGGAGTATCGTCTTTGCGTGCTAAAACATGCACATGACAAAGTGAAACTATATTGGATTACTTTGCGTGGAGTATCGTCTTTGCGTGCTAAAACATGCACATGACAAAGTGAAACTTTATTGGATTACTTTGCGTGGAGTATCGTCTTTGCGTGCTAAAACATGCACATGACAAAGTGAAACTTTATTGGATTACTTTGCGTGGAGTATCATCTTTGCGTGCTAAAACATGCACATGACAAAGTGAAACTTTATTGGATTACTTTGCATGGAGTATCGTCTTTGCGTGCTAATACGTGTTCATGACAAAGTGAAACTTTATTGGATTACTTTGCGTGAAGTATCGTCTTTGCGTGCTAAAACATGCACGACAAAGTGAAACTATATTGGATTACTTTGCGTGGAGTATCGTCTTTGCGTGCTAAAACATGCACATGACAAAGTGAAACTATATTGGGTTACTTTGCGTGGAGTATCGTCTTTGCGTGCTAAAACATGCACATGACAAAGTGAAACTATATTGGATTACTTTGCGTGGAGTATCGTCTTTGCGTGCTAAAACATGCACATGACAAAGTGAAACTTTATTGGATTACTTTGCGTGGAGTATCGTCTTTGCGTGCTAAAACATGCACATGACAAAGTGAAACTATATTGGATTACTTTGCGTGGAGTATCGTCTTTGCGTGCTAAAACATGCACATGACAAAGTGAAACTTTATTGGATTACTTTGCATGGAGTATCGTCTTTGCGTGCTAAAACATGCACATGACAAAGGGAAACTATATTGGATTACTTTGCGTGGAGTATCGTCTTTGCGTGCTAAAACATGCACATGACAAAGTGAAACTTTATTGGATTACTTTGCGTGGAGTATCGTCTTTGCGTGCTAAAACATGCACATGACAAAGTGAAACTATATTGGATTACTTTGCGTGGAGTATCGTCTTTGCGTGCTAAAACATGCACATGACAAAGTGAAACTATATTGGATTACTTTGCGTGGAGTATCGTCTTTGCGTGCTAAAACATGCACATGACAAAGTGAAACTATATTGGATTACTTTGCGTGGAGTATCGTCTTTGCGTGCTAAAACATGCACATGACAAAGTGAAACTTTATTGGATTACTTTGCGTGGAGTATTATCTTTGCGTGCTAAAACATGCACATGACAAAGTGAAACTATATTGGATTACTTTGCGTGGAGTATCGTCTTTGCGTGCTAAAACATGCACATGACAAAGTGAAACTTTATTGGATTACTTTGCGTGGAGTATCATCTTTGCGTGCTAAAACATGCACATGACAAAGTGAAACTATATTAGACTACTTTGCGTGGAGTATCGTCTTTGCGTGCTAAAACATGCACATGACAAAGTGAAACTATATTGGATTACTTTGCGTGGAGTATCGTCTTTGCGTGCTAAAACATGCACATGACAAAGTGAAACTATATTAGACTACTTTGCGTGGAGTATCGTCTTTGCGTGCTAAAACATGCACATGACAAAGTGAAACTATATTGGATTACTTTGCGTGGAGTATCGTCTTTGCGTGCTAAAACATGCACATGACAAAGTGAAACTATATTGGATTACTTTGCGTGGAGTATCGTCTTTGCGTGCTAAAACATGCACATGACAAAGTGAAACTATATTAGACTACTTTGCGTGGAGTATCGTCTTTGCGTGCTAAAACATGCACATGACAAAGTGAAACTATATTGGATTACTTTGCGTGGAGTATCGTCTTTGCGTGCTAAAACATGCACGTGACAAAGTAAAACTATATTAGACTACTTTGCGTGGAGTATCGTCTTTGCGTGCTAAAACATGCACATGACAAAGTGAAACTATATTGGATTACTTTGCGTGGAGTATCGTCTTTGCGTGCTAAAACATGCACATGACAAAGTGAAACTTTATTGGATTACTTTGCGTGGAGTATCGTCTTTGCGTGCTAAAACATGCACATGACAAAGTGAAACTTTATTGGATTACTTTGCGTGGAGTATCATCTTTGCGTGCTAAAACATGCACATGACAAAGTGAAACTTTATTGCATTACTTTGCATGGAGTATCGTCTTTGCGTGCTAATACGTGTTCATGACAAAGTGAAACTTTATTGGATTACTTTGCGTGGAGTATCGTCTTTGCGTGCTAAAACATGCACGACAAAGTGAAACTATATTGGATTACTTTGCGTGGAGTATCGTCTTTGCGTGCTAAAACATGCACATGACAAAGTGAAACTATATTGGGTTACTTTGCGTGGAGTATCGTCTTTGCGTGCTAAAACATGCACATGACAAAGTGAAACTATATTGGATTACTTTGCGTGGAGTATCGTCTTTGCGTGCTAAAACATGCACATGACAAAGTGAAACTTTATTGGATTACTTTGCGTGGAGTATCGTCTTTGCGTGCTAAAACATGCACATGACAAAGTGAAACTATATTGGATTACTTTGCGTGGAGTATCGTCTTTGCGTGCTAAAACATGCACATGACAAAGTGAAACTTTATTGGATTACTTTGCGTGGAGTATCGTCTTTGCGTGCTAAAACATGCACATGACAAAGGGAAACTATATTGGATTACTTTGCGTGGAGTATCGTCTTTGTGTGCTAAAACATGCACATGACAAAGTGAAACTATATTGGATTACTTTGCGTGGAGTATCGTCTTTGCGTGCTAAAACATGCACATGACAAAGTAAAACTATATTGGATTACTTTGCGTGGAGTATCATCTTTGCGTGCTAAAACATGCACATGACAAAGTGAAACTATATTGGATTACTTTGCGAGGAGTATCGTCTTTGCGTGCTAAAACATGCACATGACAAAGTGAAACTTTATTGGATTACTTTGCGTGGAGTATCGTCTTTGCGTGCTAAAACATGCACATGACAAAGTGAAACTATATTGGATTACTTTGCGTGGAGTATCGTCTTTGCGTGCTAAAACATGCACATGACAAAGTGAAACTATATTGGATTACTTTGCGTGGAGTATCGTCTTTGCGTGCTAAAACATGCACATGACAAAGTGAAACTATATTGGATTACTTTGCGTGGAGTATCGTCTTTGCGTGCTAAAACATGCACATGACAAAGTGAAACTTTATTGGATTACTTTGCGTGGAGTATCGTCTTTGCGTGCTAAAACATGCACATGACAAAGAGAAACTTTATTGGATTACTTTGCGTGGAGTATCATCTTTGCGTGCTAAAACATGCACATGACAAAGTGAAACTATATTGGATTACTTTGCGTGGAGTATCGTCTTTGCGTGCTAAAACATGCACATGACAAAGTGAAACTTTATTGGATTACTTTGCGTGGAGTATCGTCTTTGCGTGCTAAAACATGCACATAACAAAGTGAAACTATATTGGATTACTTTGCGTGGAGTATCGTCTTTGCGTGCTAAAACATGCACATGACAAAGTGAAACTTTATTGGATTACTTTGCGTGGAGTATCGTCTTTGCGTGCTAAAACATGCACATGACAAAGTGAAACTTTATTGGATTACTTTGCGTGGAGTATCGTCTTTGCGTGCTAAAACATGCACATGACAAAGTGAAACTATATTGGATTACTTTGCGTGGAGTATCGTCTTTGCGTGCTAAAACATGCACATGACAAAGTGAAAATTTATTGCATTACTTTGCGTGGAGTATCGTCTTTGCGTGCTAAAACATGCACATGACAAAGTAAAACTATATTAGATTACTTTGCGTGGAGTATCGTCTTTGCGTGCTAAAACATGCACATGACAAAGTGAAACTATATTGGATTACTTTGCGTGGAGTATCGTCTTTGCGTGCTAAAACATGCACATGACAAAGTGAAACTATATTGGATTACTTTGCGTGGAGTATCGTCTTTGCGTGCTAAAACATGCACATGACAAAGTGAAACTATATTAGACTACTTTGGGTGGAGTATCGTCTTTGCGTGCTAAAACATGCACATGACAAAGTGAAACTATATTGGATTACTTTGCGTGGAGTATCGTCTTTGCGTGCTAAAACATGCACGTGACAAAGTAAAACTATATTAGACTACTTTGCGTGGAGTATCGTCTTTGCGTGCTAAAACATGCACATGACAAAGTGAAACTATATTGGATTACTTTGCGTGGAGTATCGTCTTTGCGTGCTAAAACATGCACATGACAAAGTGAAACTTTATTGGATTACTTTGCGTGGAGTATCGTCTTTGCGTGCTAAAACATGCACATGACAAAGTGAAACTTTATTGGATTACTTTGCGTGGAGTATCATCTTTGCGTTCTAAAACATGCACATGACAAAGTGAAACTTTATTGGATTACTTTGCATGGAGTATCGTCTTTGCGTGCTAATACGTGTTCATGACAAAGTGAAACTTTATTGGATTACTTTGCGTGGAGTATCGTCTTTGCGTGCTAAAACATGCACGACATAGTGAAACTATATTGGATTACTTTGCGTGGAATATCGTCTTTGCGTGCTAAAACATGCACATGACAAAGTGAAACTATATTGGATTACTTTGCGTGGAGTATCGTCTTTGCGAGCTAAAACATGCACATGACAAAGTGAAACTATATTGGATTACTTTGCGTGGAGTATCGTCTTTGCGTGCTAAAACATGCACATGACAAAGTGAAACTTTATTGGATTACTTTGCGTGGAGTATCGTCTTTGCGTGCTAAAACATGCATATGACAAAGGGAAACTATATTTAATTACTTTGCGTGGAGTATCGTCTTTGCGTGCTAAAACATGCACATGACAAAGTGAAACTATATTGGATTACTTTGCGTGGAGTATCGTCTTTGCGTGCTAAAACATGCACATGACAAAGTGAAACTATATTGGATTACTTTGCGTGGAGTATCATCTTTGCGTGCTAAAACATGCACATGACAAAGTGAAACTATATTGGATTACTTTGCGAGGAGTATCGTCTTTGCGTGCTAAAACATGCACATGACAAAGTGAAACTTTATTGGATTACTTTGCGTGGAGTATCGTCTTTGCGTGCTAAAACATGCACATGACAAAGTGAAACTATATTGGATTACTTTGCGTGGAGTATCGTCTTTGCGTGCTAAAACATGCACATGACAAAGTGAAACTATATTGGATTACTTTGCGTGGAGTATCGTCTTTGCGTGCTAAAACATGCACATGACAAAGTGAAACTATATTGAATTACTTTGCGTGGAGTATCGTCTTTGCGTGCTAAAACATGCACATGACAAAGTGAAACTTTATTGGATTACTTTGCGTGGAGAATCGTCTTTGCGTGCTAAAACATGCACATGACAAAGTGAAACTATATTGGATTACTTTGCGTGGAGTATCGTCTTTGCGTGCTAAAACATGCACATGACAAAGTGAAACTATATTGGATTACTTTGCGTGGAGTATCGTCTTTGCGTGCTAAAACATGCACATGACAAAGTGAAACTTTATTGGATTACTTTGCGTGGAGTATCGTCTTTGCGTGCTAAAACATGCACATGACAAAGTGAAACTATATTGGATTACTTTGCGTGGAGTATCGTCTTTGCGTGCTAAAACATGCACATGACAAAGTGAAACTATATTGGATTACTTTGCGTGGAGTATCGTCTTTGCGTGCTAAAACATGCACATGACAAAGTGAAACTATATTGGATTACTTTGCGTGGAGTATCGTCTTTGCGTGCTAAAACATGCACATGACAAAGTGAAACTATATTGGATTACTTTTCGTGGAGTATCGTCTTTGCGTGCTAAAACATGCACATGACAAAGTGAAACTATATTGGATTACTTTGCGTGGAGTATCGTCTTTGCGTGCTAAAACATGCACATGACAAAGTGAAACTTTATTGGATTACTTTGCGTGGAGTATCGTCTTTGCGTGCTAAGACATGCACATGACAAAGTGAAACTTTATTGGATTACTTTGCGTGGAGTATCATCTTTGCGTGCTAAAACATGCACATGACAAAGTGAAACTATATTGGATTACTTTGCGTGGAGTATCGTCTTTGCGTGCTAAAACATGCACATGACAAAGTGAAACTATATTGGATTACTTTGCGTGGAGTATCGTCTTTGCGTGCTAAAACATGCACATGACAATGTGAAACTATATTGGATTACTTTGCGTGGAGTATCGTCTTTGCGTGCTAAAACATGCACATGACAAAGTGAAACTATATTGGATTACTTTTCGTGGAGTATCGTCTTTGCGTGCTAAAACATGCACATGACAAAGTGAAACTATATTGGATTACTTTGCGTGGAGTATCGTCTTTGCGTGCTAAAACATGCACATGACAAAGTGAAACTTTATTGGATTACTTTGCGTGGAGTATCGTCTTTGCGTGCTAAGACATGCACATGACAAAGTGAAACTTTATTGGATTACTTTGCGTGGAGTATCATTTTTGCGTGCTAAAACATGCACATGACAAAGTGAAACTATATTAGACTACTTTGCGTGCTAAAACATGCACATGACAAAGTGAAACTATATTGGATTACTTTGCGTGGAGTATCGTCTTTGCGTGCTAAAACATGCACATGACAAAGTGAAACTTTATTGGATTACTTTGCGTGGAGTATTATCTTTGCGTGCTAAAACATGCACATGACAAAGTGAAACTTTATTGGATTACTTTGCGTGGAGTATCATCTTTGCGTGCTAAAACATGCACATGACAAAGTGAAACTTTATTGGATTACTTTGCGTGGAGTATCGTCTTTGCGTGCTAAAACATGCACATGACAAAGTGAAACTATATTGGATTACTTTGCGTGGAGTATCGTCTTTGCGTGCTAAAACATGCACATGACAAAGTGAAACTTTATTGGATTACTTTGCGTGGAGTATCGTCTTTGCGTGCTAAAACATGCACATGACAAAGTGAAACTATATTAGACTACTTTGCGTGGAGTATCGTCTTTGCGTGCTAAAACATGCACATGACAAAGTGAAACTATATTGGATTACTTTGCGTGGAGTATCGTCTTTGCGTGCTAAAACATGCACATGACAAAGTGAAACTATATTGGATTACTTTGCGTGGAGTATCGTCTTTGCGTGCTAAAACATGCACATGACAAAGTGAAACTATATTAGACTACTTTGCGTGGAGTATCGTCTTTGCGTGCTAAAACATGCACATGACAAAGGGAAACTATATTGGATTACTTTGCGTGGAGTATCGTCTTTGCGTGCTAAAACATGCACATGACAAAGTGAAACTATATTGGATTACTTTGCGTGGAGTATCGTCTTTGCGTGCTAAAACATGCACATGACAAAGTGAAACTATATTGGATTACTTTGCGTGGAGTATCGTCTTTGCGTGCTAAAACATGCACATGACAAAGTGAAACTTTATTGGATTACTTTGCGTGGAGTATCATCTTTGCGTGCTAAAACATGCACATGACAAAGTGAAACTTTATTGGATTACTTTGCGTGGAGTATCGTCTTTGCGTGCTAAAACATGCACATGACAAAGTGAAACTATATTGGATTACTTTGCGTGGAGTATCGTCTTTGCGTGCTAAAACATGCACATGACAAAGTGAAACTATATTAGACTACTTTGCATGGAGTATCGTCTTTGCGTGCTAAAACATGCACATGACAAAGGGAAACTATATTGGATTACTTTGCGTGGAGTATCGTCTTTGCGTGCTAAAACATGCACATGACAAAGTGAAACTTTATTGGATTACTTTGCGTGGAGTATCGTCTTTGCGTGCTAAAACATGCACATGACAAAGTGAAACTATATTGGATTACTTTGCGTGGAGTATCGTCTTTGCGTGCTAAAACATGCACATGACAAAGTGAAACTATATTGGATTACTTTGCGTGGAGTATCGTCTTTGCGTGCTAAAACATGCACATGACAAAGTGAAACTATATTGGATTACTTTGCGTGGAGTATCGTCTTTGCGTGCTAAAACATGCACATGACAAAGTGAAACTTTATTGGATTACTTTGCGTGGAGTATCATCTTTGCGTGCTAAAACATGCACATGACAAAGTGAAACTATATTGGATTACTTTGCGTGGAGTATCGTCTTTGCGTGCTAATACATGCACATGACAAAGTGAAACTTTATTGGATTACTTTGCGTGGAGTATCATCTTTGCGTGCTAAAACATGCACATGACAAAGTGAAACTATATTAGACTACTTTGCGTGGAGTATCGTCTTTGCGTGCTAAAACATGCACATGACAAAGTGAAACTATATTGGATTACTTTGCGTGGAGTATCGTCTTTGCGTGCTAAAACATGCACATGACAAAGTGAAACTATATTAGACTACTTTGCGTGGAGTATCGTCTTTGCGTGCTAAAACATGCACATGACAAAGTGAAACTATATTGGATTACTTTGCGTGGAGTATCGTCTTTGCGTGCTAAAACATGCACATGACAAAGTGAAACTATATTGGATTACTTTGCGTGGAGTATCGTCTTTGCGTGCTAAAACATGCACATGACAAAGTGAAACTTTATTGGATTACTTTGCGTGGAGTATCGTCTTTGCGTGCTAAAACATGCACATGACAAAGTGAAACTATATTGGATTACTTTGCGTGGAGTATCGTCTTTGCGTGCTAAAACATGCACATGACAAAGTGAAACTATATTGGATTACTTTGCGTGGAGTATCGTCTTTGCGTGCTAAAACATGCACATGACAAAGTGAAACTATATTGGATTACTTTGCGAGGAGTATCGTCTTTGCGTGCTAAAACATGCACATGACAAAGTGAAACTATATTGGATTACTTTGCGTGGAGTATCGTCTTTGCGTGCTAAAACATGCACATGACAAAGTGAAACTATATTAGACTACTTTGCGTGGAGTATCGTCTTTGCGTGCTAAAACATGCACATGACAAAGTGAAACTATATTGGATTACTTTGCGTGGAGTATCGTCTTTGCGTGCTAAAACATGCACGTGACAAAGTAAAACTATATTAGACTACTTTGCGTGGAGTATCGTCTTTGCGTGCTAAAACATGCACATGACAAAGTGAAACTATATTGGATTACTTTGCGTGGAGTATCGTCTTTGCGTGCTAAAACATGCACATGACAAAGTGAAACTTTATTGGATTACTTTGCGTGGAGTATCGTCTTTGCGTGCTAAAACATGCACATGACAAAGTGAAACTTTATTGGATTACTTTGCGTGGAGTATCGTCTTTGCGTGCTAAAACATGCACGACAAAGTGAAACTATATTGGATTACTTTGCGTGGAATATCGTCTTTGCGTGCTAAAACATGCACATGACAAAGTGAAACTATATTGGATTACTTTGCGTGGAGTATCGTCTTTGCGTGCTAAAACATGCACATGACAAAGTGAAACTATATTGGATTACTTTGCGTGGAGTATCGTCTTTGCGTGCTAAAACATGCACATGACAAAGTGAAACTTTATTGGATTACTTTGCGTGGAGTATCGTCTTTGCGTGCTAAAACATGCATATGACAAAGGGAAACTATATTGGATTACTTTGCGTGGAGTATCGTCTTTGCGTGCTAAAACATGCACATGACAAAGTGAAACTATATTGGATTACTTTGCGTGGAGTATCGTCTTTGCGTGCTAAAACATGCACATGACAAAGTGAAACTATATTGGATTACTTTGCGTGGAGTATCATCTTTGCGTGCTAAAACATGCACATGACAAAGTGAAACTATATTGGATTACTTTGCGAGGAGTATCGTCTTTGCGTGCTAAAACATGCACATGACAAAGTGAAACTTTATTGGATTACTTTGCGTGGAGTATCGTCTTTGCGTGCTAAAACATGCACATGACAAAGTGAAACTATATTGGATTACTTTGCGTGGAGTATCGTCTTTGCGTGCTAAAACATGCACATGACAAAGTGAAACTATATTGGATTACTTTGCGTGGAGTATCGTCTTTGCGTGCTAAAACATGCACATGACAAAGTGAAACTATATTGAATTACTTTGCGTGGAGTATCGTCTTTGCGTGCTAAAACATGCACATGACAAAGTGAAACTTTATTGGATTACTTTGCGTGGAGAATCGTCTTTGCGTGCTAAAACATGCACATGACAAAGTGAAACTATATTGGATTACTTTGCGTGGAGTATCGTCTTTGCGTGCTAAAACATGCACATGACAAAGTGAAACTATATTGGATTACTTTGCGTGGAGTATCGTCTTTGCGTGCTAAAACATGCACATGACAAAGTGAAACTTTATTGGATTACTTTGCGTGGAGTATCGTCTTTGCGTGCTAAAACATGCACATGACAAAGTGAAACTATATTGGATTACTTTGCGTGGAGTATCATCTTTGCGTGCTAAAACATGCACATGACAAAGTGAAACTTTATTGGATTACTTTGCGTGGAGTATCATCTTTGCGTGCTAAAACATGCACATGACAAAGTGAAACTATATTGGATTACTTTGCGTGGAGTATCATCTTTGCGTGCTAAAACATGCACATGACAAAGTGAAACTATATTGGATTACTTTGCGTGGAGTATCGTCTTTGCGTGCTAAAACATGCACATGACAAAGTGAAACTATATTGGATTACTTTGCGTGGAGTATCGTCTTTGCGTGCTAAAACATGCACATGACAAAGTGAAACTATATTGGATTACTTTGCGTGGAGTATCGTCTTTGCGTGCTAAAACATGCACATGACAAAGTGAAACTATATTGGATTACTTTTCGTGGAGTATCGTCTTTGCGTGCTAAAACATGCACATGACAAAGTGAAACTATATTGGATTACTTTGCGTGGAGTATCGTCTTTGCGTGCTAAAACATGCACATGACAAAGTGAAACTTTATTGGATTACTTTGCGTGGAGTATCGTCTTTGCGTGCTAAGACATGCACATGACAAAGTGAAACTTTATTGGATTACTTTGCGTGGAGTATCATCTTTGCGTGCTAAAACATGCACATGACAAAGTGAAACTATATTGGATTACTTTGCGTGGAGTATCGTCTTTGCGTGCTAAAACATGCACATGACAAAGTGAAACTATATTGGATTACTTTGCGTGGAGTATCGTCTTTGCGTGCTAAAACATGCACATGACAATGTGAAACTATATTGGATTACTTTGCGTGGAGTATCGTCTTTACGTGCTAAAACATGCACATGACAAAGTGAAACTATATTGGATTACTTTTCGTGGAGTATCGTCTTTGCGTGCTAAAACATGCACATGACAAAGTGAAACTATATTGGATTACTTTGCGTGGAGTATCGTCTTTGCGTGCTAAAACATGCACATGACAAAGTGAAACTTTATTGGATTACTTTGCGTGGAGTATCGTCTTTGCGTGCTAAGACATGCACATGACAAAGTGAAACTTTATTGGATTACTTTGCGTGGAGTATCATCTTTGCGTGCTAAAACATGCACATGACAAAGTGAAACTATATTAGACTACTTTGCGTGCTAAAACATGCACATGACAAAGTGAAACTATATTGGATTACTTTGCGTGGAGTATCGTCTTTGCGTGCTAAAACATGCACATGACAAAGTGAAACTTTATTGGATTACTTTGCGTGGAGTATTATCTTTGCGTGCTAAAACATGCACATGACAAAGTGAAACTTTATTGGATTACTTTGCGTGGAGTATCATCTTTGCGTGCTAAAACATGCACATGACAAAGTGAAACTTTATTGGATTACTTTGCGTGGAGTATCGTCTTTGCGTGCTAAAACATGCACATGACAAAGTGAAACTATATTGGATTACTTTGCGTGGAGTATCGTCTTTGCGTGCTAAAACATGCACATGACAAAGTGAAACTTTATTGGATTACTTTGCGTGGAGTATCGTCTTTGCGTGCTAAAACATGCACATGACAAAGTGAAACTTTATTGGATTACTTTGCGTGGAGTATCATCTTTGCGTGCTAAAACATGCACATGACAAAGTGAAACGTTATTGGATTACTTTGCGTGGAGTATCGTCTTTGCGTGCTAAAACATGCACATGACAAAGTGAAACTATATTGGATTACTTTGCGTGGAGTATCGTCTTTGCGTGCTAAAACATGCACATGACAAAGTGAAACTATGTTGGATTACCTTGCGTGGAGTATCGTCTTTGCGTGCTAAAACATGCACATGACAAAGTGAAACGTTATTGGATTACTTTGCGTGGAGTATCGTCTTTGCGTGCTAAAACATGCACATGACAAAGTGAAACTTTATTGGATTACTTTGCGTGGAGTATCGTCTTTGCGTGCTAAAACATGCACATGACAAAGTGAAACTTTATTGGATTACTTTGCGTGGAGTATCATCTTTGCGTGCTAAAACATGCACATGACAAAGTGAAACTATATTGGATTACTTTGCGTGGAGTATCGTCTTTGCGTGCTAAAACATGCACATGACAAAGTGAAACTTTATTGGATTACTTTGCGTGGAGTATCATCTTTGCGTGCTAAAACATGCACATGACAAAGTGAAACTATATTAGACTACTTTGCGTGGAGTATCGTCTTTGCGTGCTAAAACATGCACATGACAAAGTGAAACTATATTGGATTACTTTGCGTGGAGTATCGTCTTTGCGTGCTAAAACATGCACATGACAAAGTGAAACTTTATTGGATTACTTTGCGTGGAGTATCGTCTTTGCGTGCTAAAACATGCACATGACAAAGTGAAACTTTATTGGATTACTTTGCGTGGAGAATCGTCTTTGCGTGCTAAAACATGCACATGACAAAGTGAAACTATATTGGATTACTTTGCGTGGAGTATCGTCTTTGCGTGCTAAAACATGCACATGACAAAGTGAAACTATATTGAATTACTTTGCGTGGAGTATCGTCTTTGCGTGCTAAAACATGCACATGACAAAGTGAAACTTTATTGGATTACTTTGCGTGGAGTATCGTCTTTGCGTGCTAAAACATGCACATGACAAAGTGAAACTATATTGGATTACTTTGCGTGGAGTATCGTCTTTGCGTGCTAAAACATGCACATGACAAAGTGAAACTTTATTGGATTACTTTGCGTGGAGTATCGTCTTTGCGTGCTAAAACATGCACATGACAAAAAGAAACTATATTGGATTACTTTGCGTGGAGTATCGTCTTTGCGTGCTAAAACATGCACATGACAAAGTGAAACTATATTGGATTACTTTGCGTGGAGTATCGTCTTTGCGTGCTAAAACATGCACATGACAAAGTGAAACTATATTGGATTACTTTGCGTGGAGTATCATCTTTGCGTGCTAAAACATGCACATGACAAAGTGAAACTATATTGGATTACTTTGCGTGGAGTATCGTCTTTGCGTGCTAAAACATGCACATGACAAAGTGAAACTTTATTGGATTACTTTGCGTGGAGTATCGTCTTTGCGTGCTAAAACATGCACATGACAAAGTGAAACTATATTGGATTACTTTGCGTGGAGTATCGTCTTTGCGTGCTAAAACATGCACATGACAAAGTGAAACTATATTGGATTACTTTGCGTGGAGTATCGTCTTTGCGTGCTAAAACATGCACATGACAAAGTGAAACTTTATTGGCTTACTTTGCGTGGAGAATCGTCTTTGCGTGCTAAAACATTCACATGACAAAGTGAAACTATATTGGATTACTTTGCGTGTAGTATCGTCTTTGCGTGCTAAAACATGCACATGACAAAGTGAAACTATATTGGATTACTTTGCGTGGAGTATCGTCTTTGCGTGCTAAAACATGCACATGACAAAGTGAAACTTTATTGGATTACTTTGCGTGGAGTATCGTCTTTGCGTGCTAAAACATGCACATGACAAAGTGAAACTATATTGGATTACTTTGCGTGGAGTATCATCTTTGCGTGCTAAAACATGCACATGACAAAGTGAAACTTTATTGGATTACTTTGCGTGGAGTATCATCTTTGCGTGCTAAAACATGCACATGACAAAGTGAAACTATATTGGATTACTTTGCGTGGAGTATCATCTTTGCGTGCTAAAACATGCACATGACAAAGTGAAACTATATTGGATTACTTTGCGTGGAGTATCGTCTTTGCGTGCTAAAACATGCACATGACAAAGTGAAACTATATTGGATTACTTTGCGTGGAGTATCGTCTTTGCGTGCTAAAACATGCACATGACAAAGTGAAACTATATTGGATTACTTTGCGTGGAGTATCGTCTTTGCGTGCTAAAACATGCACATGACAAAGTGAAACTATATTGGATTACTTTTCGTGGAGTATCGTCTTTGCGTGCTAAAACATGCACATGACAAAGTGAAACTATATTGGATTACTTTGCGTGGAGTATCGTCTTTGCGTGCTAAAACATGCACATGACAAAGTGAAACTTTATTGGATTACTTTGCGTGGAGTATCGTCTTTGCGTGCTAAGACATGCACATGACAAAGTGAAACTTTATTGGATTACTTTGCGTGGAGTATCATCTTTGCGTGCTAAAACATGCACATGACAAAGTGAAACTATATTGGATTACTTTGCGTGGAGTATCGTCTTTGCGTGCTAAAACATGCACATGACAAAGTGAAACTTTATTGGATTACTTTGCGTGGAGTATCATCTTTGCGTGCTAAAACATGCACATGACAAAGTGAAACTATATTAGACTACTTTGCGTGCTAAAACATGCACATGACAAAGTGAAACCATATTGGATTACTTTGCGTGGAGTATCGTCTTTGCGTGCTAAAACATGCACATGACAAAGTGAAAGTTTATTGGATTACTTTGCGTGGAGTATTGTCTTTGCGTGCTAAAACATGCACATGACAAAGTGAAACTTTATTGGATTACTTTGCGTGGAGTATCATCTTTGCGTGCTAAAACATGCACATGACAAAGTGAAACTTTATTGGATTACTTTGCGTGGAGTATCGTCTTTGCGTGCTAAAACATGCACATGACAAAGTGAAACTTTATTGGATTACTTTGCGTGGAGTATCGTCTTTGCGTGCTAAAACATGCACATGACAAAGTGAAACTTTATTGGATTACTTTGCGTGGAGTATCGTCTTTGCGTGCTAAAACATGCACATGACAAAGTGAAACTATATTGGATTACTTTGCGTGGAGTATCATCTTTGCATGCTAAAACATGCACATGACAAAGTGAAACTTTATTGGATTACTTTGCGTGGAGTATCATCTTTGCGTGCTAAAACATGCACATGACAAAGTGAAACTATATTGGATTACTTTGCGTGGAGTATCATCTTTGCGTGCTAAAACATGCACATGACAAAGTGAAACTATATTGGATTACTTTGCGTGGAGTATCGTCTTTGCGTGCTAAAACATGCACATGACAAAGTGAAACTATATTGGATTACTTTGCGTGGAGTATCGTCTTTGCGTGCTAAAACATGCACATGACAAAGTGAAACTATATTGGATTACTTTGCGTGGAGTATCGTCTTTGCGTGCTAAAACATGCACATGACAAAGTGAAACCATATTGGATTACCTTGCGTGGAGTATCGTCTTTGCGTGCTAAAACATGCACATGACAAAGTGAAACGTTATTGGATTACTTTGCGTGGAGTATCGTCTTTGCGTCCTAAAACATGCACATGACAAAGTGAAACTTTATTGGATTACTTTGCGTGGAGTATCGTCTTTGCGTGCTAAAACATGCACATGACAAAGTGAAACTTTATTGGATTACTTTGCGTGGAGTATCATCTTTGCGTGCTAAAACATGCACATGACAAAGTGAAACTATATTGGATTACTTTGCGTGGAGTATCGTCTTTGCGTGCTAAAACATGCACATGACAAAGTGAAACTTTATTGGATTACTTTGCGTGGAGTATCATCTTTGCGTGCTAAAACATGCACATGACAAAGTGAAACTTTATTGGATTACTTTGCGTGGAGTATCGTCTTTGCGTGCTAAAACATGCACATGACAAAGTGAAACTATATTGGATTACTTTGCGTGGAGTATCGTCTTTGCGTGCTAAAACATGCACATGACAAAGTGAAACTATATTGGATTACTTTGCGTGGAGTATCGTCTTTGCGTGCTAAAACATGCACATGACAAAGTGAAACTTTATTGGATTACTTTGCGTGGAGTATCGTCTTTGCGTGCTAAAACATGCACATGACAAGGTGAAACTATATTGGATTACTTTGCGTGGAGTATCATCTTTGCGTGCTAAAACATGCACATGACAAAGTGAAACTTTATTGGATTACTTTGCGTGGAGTATCATCTTTGCGTGCTAAAACATGCACACGACAAAGTGAAACTTTATTGGATTACTTTGCGTGGAGTATCATCTTTGCGTGCTAAAACATGCACATGACAAAGTGAAACTATATTGGATTACTTTGCGTGGAGTATCGTCTTTGCGTGCTAAAACATGCACATGACAAAGTGAAACTATATTGGATTACTTTGCGTGGAGTATCGTCTTTGCGTGCTAAAACATGCACATGACAAAGTGAAACTATATTGGATTACTTTGCGTGGAGTATCGTCTTTGCGTGCTAAAACATGCACATGACAAAGTGAAACTTTATTGGATTACTTTGCGTGGAGTATCGTCTTTGCGTGCTAAAACATGCACATGACAAAGTGAAACTATATTGGATTACTTTGCGTGGAGTATCATCTTTGCGTGCTAAAACATGCACATGACAAAGTGAAACTTTATTGGATTACTTTGCGTGGAGTATCATCTTTGCGTGTTAAAACATGCACATGACAAAGTGAAACTTTATTGGATTACTTTGCGTGGAGTATCGTCTTTGCGTGCTAAAACATGCACATGACAAAGTGAAACTTTATTGGATTACTTTGCGTGGAGTATCATCTTTGCGTGCTAAAACATGCACATGACAAAGTGAAACTATATTGGATTACTTTGCGTGGAGTATCATCTTTGCGTGCTAAAACATGCACATGACAAAGTGAAACTTTATTGGATTACTTTGCGTGGAGTATCGTCTTTGCGTGCTAAAACATGCACATGACAAAGTGAAACTATATTAGACTACTTTGCGTGGAGTATCGTCTTTGCGTGCTAAAACATGCACATGACAAAGTGAAACTTTATTGGATTACTTTGCGTGGAGTATCATCTTTGCGTGCTAAAACATGCACATGACAAAGTGAAACTATATTGGATTACTTTGCGTGGAGTATCATCTTTGCGTGCTAAAACATGCACATGACAAAGTGAAACTTTATTGGATTACTTTGCGTGGAGTATCGTCTTTGCGTGCTAAAACATGCACATGACAAAGTGAAACTATATTAGACTACTTTGCGTGGAGTATCGTCTTTGCGTGCTAAAACATGCACATGACAAAGTGAAACTTTATTGGATTACTTTGCGTGGAGTATCGTCTTTGCGTGCTAAAACATGCACATGACAAAGTGAAACTATATTGGATTACTTTGCGTGGAGTATCGTCATTGCGTGCTAAAACATGCACATGACAAAGTGAAACTATATTGGATTACTTTGCGTGGAGTATCGTCTTTGCGTGCTAAAACGAGGATTTGACAAAGTGGCCGCATGCTAGATGGATTTGCGTGGAGTATCGTTGTACGGTGCTAAAACCTGGATATGACAATGTGAAACTATATTGGATTACTTTGCGTGGAGTATCGTCTTGGCGTGCTAAAACGAGGACTTGACAAAGTGGCCGCATGCTAGATGGATTTGCGTGGAGTATCGTTGTACGGTGCTAAAACCTGGATATGAAAAAGTGAGAAACATGCTGGACGCCTTTGCGTGGACTATTGTCTTGGCGTGCTAAAACATGCACATGACAAAGTGAAACTTTATTGGATTACTTTGCGTGGAGTATCGTCTTTGCGTGCTAAAACATGCACATGACAAAGTGAAACTATATTGGATTACTTTGCGTGGAGTATTGTCTTGGCGTGCTAAAACATGCACATGACAAAGTGAAACTTTATTGGATTACTTTGCGTGGAGTATCGTCTTTGCGTGCTAAAACATGCACATGACAATGTGAAACTATATTGGATTACTTTGGGTGGAGTATTGTCTTGGCGTGCTAAAACATGCACATGACAAAGTGAAACTATATTGGATTACTTTGCGTGGCGTATTGTCTTGGCGTGCTAAAACATGCACATGACAAAGTGAAACTATATTGGATTACTTTGCGTGGAGTATCGTCTTTGCGTGCTAAAACATGCACATGACAAAGTGAAACTATATTGGATTACTTTGCGTGGAGTATCGTCTTTGCGTGCTAAAACGAGGATTTGACAAAGTGGCCGCATGCTAGATGGATTTGCGTGGAGTATCGTTGTACGGTGCTAAAACCTGGATATGACAATGTGAAACTATATTGGATTACTTTGCGTGGAGTATCGTCTTGGCGTGCTAAAACGAGGACTTGACAAAGTGGCCGCATGCTAGATGGATTTGCGTGGAGTATCATCTTACGGTGCTAAAATGTAAATATAACTGTGGGCGGATACCTACGAACGTGTTAGGAAAACTGTTTTGGACACACATTGTGCTGGCTGAATGCAGAATGGATACACAGACAGCTCCAGGTGGTGTTCTCTGTAAGGATGTCCTTATTAAGTTTCGATTGGCTGATGGACGCTGGCCGTCTTGTTAGTTGTCGAAGAAGTAGAAGGCTAGCTCAAGTGGGTTCTAACTAGGATCTTTATCCTTCCTGCCATCCACTCCATTCTCTGCACAACTCTCTATTTCTTATATTTTACATCAACTCTCCAGCAGCTGTCAGTAACATCTGTAGCTAGATATGATTCCTAGTTTTACACGAGTATAGCAGAAGATTTATACATCTACTTCATTATATTTATATTTTTTTATTTCTTTTTTAAGCCTATCCTTACTGAACCATGACAGTATAATTGCGTTTTACTCGACAACTGTCTCGATGAACCGGTTTTTCTGTCCCAAATACATTACAAAATTCCTATCAAATTTTATATCTATTAAATATCTAAAATTAAGCAGCACTATTCTTTAAAAAGAAACACGAAGCTTAATAAATGTTTTTTTTTGCAACTGTTACACTCGTCTCTCCGTACGTCCGTTGGAACGGGTCATACAGATTGAAGTGTCGGTTTAAATGTTACTTACTCTGTGGTTAATCACTTCATAATCATCTGTGGTCACTCATCTGTGCGTATGTGGGAACGTCCAATAGAATCGTTTCGCCGGACCGAAATAATTAAAGAAGACGGATGGACGCTTGTTAGACACTTGTCTGTGCTCCGGCCTCAAGTTCCTGCTTTCACCTTGATTGTTTATTTGTTTCTTAATCACAGCAGCAGCCAGTCAAGTGTTGCCTTGCATTGAAACCGATTCTGTAATACAGTACTTGAATAATCCACAATGGAGGAAGTAGAAAGTGTGTGTCAGGCTTCGGATGAAACTCTGATAGTGATTTCGGTGTTACACAATTTCCAAAACCTAACCTGCTCGAAGTGTGGTGCATATTTAACTACCGCTTTATATTTTCTTCCTTTTAAATTGCATTTGTGATTTATGAAAGAAAACTAGTTTTCACAGTCGACATTAAAAATGGAAAATATAAAATACCACATAACTTGAAAGTATATCGCATTAATTACCTAAAACATACGAAATTAACACTTCAGTTGTTGAAGTAGGTAGTTTTATTATACGTCAATAATCATTTTAAGCCTGTGAATAGCAAGTGTCATCATTGTAGTTTTGTATGTTAATAATCGTTTAAAATTTAATAAATTAAAGGTAAATTTAGTCACGCTTCCTTTATATTTGTTTTTATGCAATGTCAGCGATAGCATTTCTCCAGTCTAAGTTATCTTGAAACAACAAATATTAATATAATGTCACTATCATAATTCTAAGGATAAGGTAAATGATGATAGGGGCTACTATCTCATAAGGCAGTCCTGCAAGTATCTAGGCCCCTAGGCACCGTAAGCTGGCCCGTGACCTTGAAGGGTGAGCATAAACGGGGGATTAGTAGAGGAAGCAGAAGACCGTTCCATAGACATTGTGATATGCGATATAGTATTTACATAACAATAATGTGGATTTGAGAAGGCCGAAGGCCGCTATAAATATTGTTTTTTTTTTTTTAATTTGTGTTATTAATCAGTTAGTTTTGAATAAACTGTTTATCAGTTTCCTAAACAACCGCAACGCCTGCAATTTCTTAGCGATGGCCTTTGATGCAACACGCACTACAAAACCAATGTTTTTTAATTAGGGTTAGCTTTTTGTTTTCTATCTATCGATCGCGCGCCAGCTCAGGAGTGAACAGCTAAGTTATGAAACAGATTGCTGACCACAGTCTAGTACACTTTATTATCTTTACTATTAATATTATTATTATATGAATGTTCTTCTTATTATTACTTTATTTTAAATCTTCTCTGGCGAAATTCAGACAAAGTTATCATCGCCAATACCAACACCACGCATTCCACTCAGCTAGTTCCTTAAACAACAATTATTATTGCCATTTATAAAGTTGTAACTTGAAAACAAAAAATATCAAGTTGTATCTTAAAACCTGACCTGGTGCTCTATCAATGTGTTGCCTGTTTTACAATATTTCTTGATGTACAAATAAAAAATAACTACGCAATGCGATGTTATGTTCTCTCTTTTATATATATATATATATATATACTGTATATATATATATATATATATATATATATATATATATACAGTATATATATATATATATATATATATATATATATATATATATATATACTGTATATATATATATATATAGGCCTATATATATATATTCAAGCACTTTGTATTTACGAAGGTCACATAAAAGTCTTGGTCTGACCTGATGTGGTTCGTGGGCTACAGTTTGGCAGGCGGGTTTTTTTCAGGTATACTTTAATAGGAAGAGCGTCCTTCAACGCTGTAAGGTGGAGTGCCACACGGTTCATCCGTGTGAAGACCATCCCAGAGGAACGTATAGCATAATGAGAATACATGTAACAAAGCTTTGAGACTCGAGGAGCCAACGAAAGCTCCGTATTTTTGTGGAGTACGATGAAGCTTTGTTACATATATTCTCGTAATGCTGAATGGCCTTCAGAGCAATCCTTGTGCCACCCCACAAAAATACAGAGCTTTCGTTCTCTCCTCGTGTCTCAAAGCTTTGTTACATATATTGTCAATTAGGTGGTTTTTAATCGAATTCAAAAAAACACGTCTTCATCAGCCGTCGCCAAATACTAGCTTCCTGTAATTATAGGGTTTTGTAAGGAATTGAAATCTCACATGGGTATTACTGAGAGTATCCTTGGGGTTGGAAATGACGTACCCTTCAACTGAAATTTTCCCATAATCCGAAACTCTCCCTTTATCCCCAGTACTCGTTACACTCACGGTATTAGAACAGGTTTGGCGGGGAAACCGGTTACAGAATAAATAATACATCTTGTCCCCGAGAGCGATTCCTTACAGATCTTGTTGCTCAAATACAACTAGTGTTTGTAAAGTTTGAGAGAGCTGGTTCGTTGACGGAGCGAGAAATACGTAGAGATGTTGGACAGAAAATTTCATCCGAGATGTTCTCCAAAGTACCTTCTGAAAGTAGTTAATTTCATTTTTATACGACTTAACGGATAGTAACTTAGCTTTTCCCAAACTTTCTCAAAAATAATTCAGTTTATTGATCATTTTATTCAAAACTTGTACATATTGTTAAAAAAATAGTCTGTAATTACGTGAGAATTGTGCGGTTTAATAATACCCTACTCGCTTGAGAAATAATTATCAGTAACACATTTGTACTAAAAATAATAAGAAATCGAGAAGAACGTGTCACAACGTTCTTTGTGTTAACGAATGTCTTTAATTTATTGTTCAATTTGCTTTAGATATTGTATTTCTAATCTCCTAGAATAATTTTTCATTTTTTAGTTTCAGAATTCATTATGGTTGTACATTTTATTTTAAAATTTGATTAAATATAGCCTAGTAAATGAAATTAATTTATAAATATAACTAAAATTAATTATAAACATAACGTAAAAATAAAAGTACATTTATTATTTTAAATAGTTTAAAATTGATAAATTCTATGTGTAATGGACATCACATTTAGTGACATTAAAAGTAGGCTCGCCGATAATATTCTTGCGAAATTTGTATCCATCAAAGCTGCGCAACGGTGCCTGACTAACAACAAATAAACTGACAACTTGATCGAGGCAGAAATCATTGGTGGCAGGTTCAAAGGCGAGATGGCCTTAATTCCATGTGCAATGGACATCACATTTAGTGACATTAAAAGTAGGCTCGCCGATAATATTCTTGCGAAATTTGTATCCATCAAAGCTGCGCAACGGTACCTGACTAACAACAAATAAACTGACAACTTGATCGAGGCAGAAATCATTGGTGGCAAGTTCAAAGCTGCGCAACGGTACCTGACTAACAACAAATAAACTGACAACTTGATCGAGGCAGAAATCATTGGTGGCAACTTCAAAGGCGAGATGGCCTTAATTCCATGGATACCGATAATATTCTTGCGAAATTTGTATCCATCAAAGCTGCGCAACGGTGCCTGACTAACAACAAATAAACTGACAACTTGATCGAGGCAGAAATCACTGGTGGCAGGTTCAAAGGCGAGATGGCCTTAATTCCATGGATACCGATGATTTCATCAGATTTACCTATTGATTTCAAACGACTACAATTTCCTTTTGAACTTGCATTCGCAATAACTATAAACAAGGCACAAGGACAATCATTGACCATTACAGGATTAAATTTGGAACATTCGAGCTCTTACCGCGGCCAGTTACATGCATTCTCACGTGTTGGGACACCTAAAATTTCTATGTTTAAACAACTAATGATATCATGAAAAACATTATCTATCCTCCACCATTATAGTAAATGATATTTAATTATTTAGATTTTTCATTTGGTTTGTGATTGGAAAATTAATTAATAATTTTCCATTTTCCATTACAAAATTATGATTTCGTGCGCAGCAACGCGCGACGGTTAATGCTAATATATAATTGAACCAAACAGCTGTTTCCATCTCTCGGAAATGTTTAGTTTTACTCTCGGAAACCTTCGTGACAATTCGTTAACCTCCGGGCTAATATGTATCCACATAGGATGAGTGAACGCTCTACCTATTTAGACCTATGCAAGTAACGGTTAGGCTGCAATAACACCAACGATGTATAGTTTGGTCAACAATCTCTTTCCATCTAAGCTTTATCATTGTTTGAGGTTCTTATTGGGAAACTATTCTGCATAGAAATGTAATGCTTATTTTACCTGCTAGTTCATTATTTGAGCCGTGCATTACAAAACTGTTTTTGTAAATTTGTTCAGATAGACGTTCAAAATGGAATTACCTTCCTTAATACGATAGGGTTCAGCTTAACATATAATATAAACCCTTCACGGCTGAGCAATGACAAATAGACATTTTGCTTTCGTATTTACTGATGACACATTACAAGCCCTAAGCTCACAATATCGACATCAGTTCCGTATGTGGAGCGACATCGACAGCTGAATATTTCCGAACTTATCCAAAACCAAAGTAGGCTTTTAGCATTAACAATCCTCAACAGCGACTCTAGCGGGATGTCCCGAAGTCGTGCGCTCAAGTAGAGCATGGCGGGCGCCATTTGTAATTACATTTTTACATTAACATAGCCTGGCTGCTTTACATCAATCAACACAGATGCAGAACCACTTCAGGAGCCACCACTGACTTCTTATCAGCCTGATTCCACTTGGCTAATACCTTCTTCCTGCTGACAGGAAGCTCTTGTCAGTCGAGATGTGCTTGTCTGCAGTTTCTTCTCAATAGGAATAATTGACACTGGAACTTCAGTTTGGCATTGTAAACAAGGTTAGACGAGATCGAGTAGACGCCAAAATGGAGGTCAATCAGCTTTAAGTGCTTTTGTAGTTTAATTGAAATGTTTTGTGAATCTTTTTTGCGGTGATTAAAAACATTACGTTTTGTATTCTACGCTACCTGTTACTAAAATATTTAATTACATACACTCGAAAATTACTATATAGTGCTTGCATTCATACAACACATTACACTAGCGAACGCGTTTGCGCATACACAGACTCAGACACACACACAACGTAATTTAAGGAACTCGGTTTCCTCGTAAACAGAAAAATGTCACTACGTTTAGCGTTATTTTAGCGTGGAAAGAGGGTAGGCACGTCTCTTCAAGCCGATTAATAATAAGTCTTCCTCAGATAAACTATTTCTCCCTGTTCCGACCAGAGGTTGTCCATTCCTTGGTCCTTACCCTATTTATATCCTATGCCAGGTAGTTTCATGCCCCTGCCCTAATCTTCTATTCGCAGTTCTTCCCTTTATTCAAAGCGATAATATTCATAATCACCGATAGCTATCATTATTGTCACCAGTGCCTTTTCAATTGTTACGATAGACTCGCATTAACTGATAAAACCATAATTTCATTTTCTTATTATCTTCAAACACTTATACAACAAAAAATGCTCTAAAATGTTGTTTATGTTTGAACGTTTAGCTCAGGCATCCTCACTACGTATCCCGCAGGCTGTATGCGGCCCTGGGAACGAATTTTCTTGTGGACCTTGGAGTGTTAGGAATTAAAGCTGCAGTTCAGTGGCAATGGTACTTTTAAAGGAAAAAAATAATAACGCTCACTATGAGTTTAGGAAAGCAGTTGAAAAGGACAAATTTCCTGACTTAACTGACTGTGCTCAGAAAATATTATGTGTTTTTGTATCTACATGTGTCAGTGAATCTACATTCAGTAATCTGAAGTTCATAATCCACAAGTACAGATCTAGGTTGACGAGTGAGAACGTTGCAAACATTTTGAGGATTTCAGTTTCTTCCCAACCTGCTAACATAGACACCATATTAGAGACCTGTGAAATAGCTCATCGGCTTCTAAGAATTAATAAGTTCAGTTATTCCATGAGTTAAGTAAAATACATTTTCTTACTTTTATTATGCAAAAAACTTGATTTACTTTAATGATGTAGCAAACTTATGTTAAAATCATACTGTCTTACTTGTGTTTTACTTATTAACCACGTGTACTTGCGGCCCTGACGAAAACGTGATGTAAGTTTTTGTCTGTCTAAGAAATCTTTGTGAAGACACCTGGTTTAGATATTTGTCTACAACAGCGACACCAAGTAGTGGAAGATTGTACTATTTCTGAGCGGGATAACACTACTATAAAACTGAAACCGTATTGGGTTTAAGGAATACCTGTTTCTTAGTTTTACAATCAGTGAAAACTGTTGTAAAACTTACACATTTAAAATAATTTTCGAAACAGTTTTTTTAATTAATTATTGTACAAGAATATTTCAACATTTTCCATAGATTGCATCATACATGTACATAATATGTGCGTAACATATATAAATACGTTTTTCCAATATAATATTACATTGATCAGTTTCGTTCAGACTTTCTGAGCACAATGGAACAATGGATTAGAAAAAATGTGTAACTAAATTATTAAATATAGGCCTACTATCTTATCTTAAACTTATAAGCTAGCAACGTGATACTGACAAATTCGGGTCATCTCTTACCAATGTCAACGAATCGTTTTTGTAGAAACAATCGCAATTATCCATTGTCAACATGGCGCCCGCTCACCCACTGCACCACGAACGACACAAATTTGCTAAGGACAGAACTATGCCACGGTCTCGTCGTGACATGCCCCATTACTGTTGCAAAAAATTACATAAGCAATTAGCGACTTGCGGTAGTTCCGGATAGGCACCGCTTCGGCCTTGAGTTGATTAAATAGCTTTTGGAAAATTGTTCTTAATCGTTCCGTCACGTTGCGACGAGCATAGGGATCCGGTGGGGAAGTCGAGACTTTGTATTCCGGTTTTTTTATTTACGTCCTGAATTTGTACATGAACACAAAGTTGCGAAAATTCCTTCTGTGTCCGAAACTGTTGCAATCCGGACTTGCAAAAGGTATCTCTAAGGTGGATTCATTTACGTAACTTGTACAACTATATATTTATTAGTTATTCTTACACTAGATACGCCAAGTAAACACTATTTAAGGTTAGTTTCATATAAATCTACCTTAAAAAGCATGATTGTCTACTGCCTCCTGGTCTAGGAGGTGTTACATTCCTACCTTAATCTTACCAATGTCAACCTATTCCTACACTTCTTTGTAGCAGGAAATCATTATTCCAAGTTGGTACGATGTACTCATCGACTCAACGATAGGAACCTGTACAGGTAAGCCATGGCTCAAGGTTTACGTAGGTTAGGGTGGGGGTGGGATATTTTGGTGGTGTGGGTGTACTTTGTGTGTATTAGGAGATCAGTTACGGTCTGAGTTGACAAAGGGACACATCTCCCGAAACGGCCGTCCTCAACAAGCAAAGTAAGTGCTACTATGAGCAAGTTTAAAACATTTAAAAGTGTTTAGTGATTACTAGTAGCTCACGCGAAGATGGAATCAACAAACGTTATAATTCA
The DNA here is from genome assembly GCA_036971475.1 of Prosapia bicincta. NCBI lineage: Eukaryota > Metazoa > Arthropoda > Insecta > Hemiptera > Cercopidae > Prosapia > Prosapia bicincta. Next base: position 36,925,073 of record JBAIZL010000007.1, read on the forward strand.
TATAATTCTAAATTACGATTCAGATGGTAAACAATCTCTGACGTCACTAAAGTGTAAATCTACTTTACATATGGGACCGTGCTGACATGGACCATAGCTATTTCGTAACTGCTAGGTCACGACAGTAATATGTCTATAAATATAACCTATGTCCACGTGTTGTAAGCGCCTTATTCATCTGTTTTAACTTAAAATTTCTCTGTAATACTAAATGCCTAACTCCAACGGTGTAAAAACACAGTTCTAAACTGAGTTACTTTTGGAACGAGCATCTCTTTAATGGGTCCGAAGTAAACAAGGCATTAGTAAGTTTCCTTTTGGGATCCTAGTAGAATTCTCTTTGTCATGTTTAGTGTTCCTCGTTCAAATCGTAGTTTTAAGGCTGTTTGCTTATCAATAGGGGAAGGATTGTTAATAACAGAGAGTTTTATGGATTAACCATATGGTACTTGGATTTAAGCAAGCACCATAGCGTTACAACGGCATAGTTGCATACCTGAAGCAGACGTACTCTCTAAGGGCCCCAGGTAGCCTCTAAAGGAGGGAGAAAGAAATGAAATAAATATAGGACGTGTTTTGTAAGTGGTGGAAAGATATAGCTCGCGTGTACAGGATTGGTCTATTTTCTGTTGGTGCTATAGTGGGGTGTCTTTCCGCTGTCAGGAATTCTTGAAGCCATCAAATCATTCCAATAATTTTCAGAGTTTTTGGGGGTGCCTAACCCTGAAAGGCTTTTAAAAAACGAACATTATATTTGACGTAAAACCTAACCTGTTCCGATTAAATCAAAGCGCACACTTTCTATTGCATCAGCGCCTTATACTATTGCGGCCCATGGTTTTTTGGATTACCTAACCTTTACCGACTGATCGTAAAAACTAACCATTTTCTCTTTAAATGCGCTAATAAAGTTGGACATCTCAATGCATTGCAACGTAAAACAAGTCACGTTACCTTATGCACTCAACTAAATGTGTCTCCTTGCTAAAGGTTGGACGCCCACTACCCACCCCACATGGCTCCGTCCCTACTTTCATTTCCATGAAAACACTCGAAGTTGTCGAGGGTGCTTGAAGTCGACATCCACGTGGAACCCGGTACCGGGCGCCACCAGTACACAACGCATTGGGCCTTGCGATGCAAGAATAACATTTTGTCACTTATTTACATGTATAATTTTAATTTCTCCATAAAATCTACGCACTTACTCTTTACAAGTAAGTATTTTATGTCATATTACTATCATCGAAGTGAATACGTTTCATGCTGGCCATTACTGTACGTTTTGCACGGGAGAAAAATCATACAATTGGTCAAGAGGGTTTTTATAAATTTTAGCTAATGTAGAACAGCTGTTTTAACACTCAGGTATTGTTTCTTTATTTATTGTACATGATTAGGTTAAATTTTTTTCAAATTCATGTAATAAATCATATCATGTAATAAATATTTTAATTTATTTATGTTTCGTTAAGTCGATGTAATGATAATGTGATACATTTTTATTCCAATGTTTGTGATTTAATCTTTCTTAGGCGCGTCTATCACTTTTTAAGAACTTATTTCAATTAAATTGTTTAAACAAAGTTTGTATTCAGTAAATTATTCTCTGAAATATTTACCTTTAACATGTTATTGTTCAACACCTAACTTAATAATAATAAATATGTTATTGATCAACAATAAGCAAACCATCGAATGTGCGAGAGTATGCAACCAATGAATGTGTGAGAATGTGCAACCAATGAATGTGTGAGAGTGTGCAACCACTGAATGTGTGAGAGTGTGCAACCACTGAATGTGCGAGAGTGTGCAATCAATGAATGTGTGAGAATGTGCAACCAATGAATGTGTGAGAATGTGCAACCACTGAATGTGCGAGAGTGTGCAATCAATGAATGTGTGAGAATGTGCAACCAATGAATGTGTGAGAGTATGCAACCAATAAATGTGTGAGAGTGTGCAACCACTGAATGTGTGAGAGTGTGCAACCACTGAATGTGCAAGAGTGTGCAACCACTGAATGTGCGAGAGTGTGCAACCACTGAATGTGCGAGAGTGTTCAATCAATGAATGTGTGAGAATGTGCAACCAATGAATGTGTGAGAGTGTGCAATCAATGAATGTGTGAGAATGTGCAACCAATGAATGTGTGAGAGTATGCAACCAATAAATGTGTGAGAGTGTGCAACCACTGAATGTGTGAGAGAGTGCAACCACTGAATGTGCGAGAGTGTGCAACCACTGAATGTGCGAGAGTGTGCAACCACTGAATGTGCGAGAGTGTGCAATCAATGAATGTGTGAGAATATGCAACCAATGAATGTGTGAGAGTGTGCAACCACTGAATGTGTGAGAGTGTGCAACCACTGAATGTGCGAGAGTGTGCAACCACTGAATGTGCGAGAGTGTGCAACCACTGAATGTGCGAGAGTGTGCAATCAATGAATGTGTGAGAATGTGCAACCAATGAATGTGTGAGAGTGTGCAACCACTGAATGTGTGAGAGTGTGCAACCACTGAATGTGCGAGAGTGTGCAATCAATGAATGTGTGAGAATGTGCAACCAATGAATGTGCGAGAGTATGCAACCATTGAATGTGTGAGAATGTCCAATTAATGAATATGTGAGAGTATGCAACCAATGAATGTGAGAGAGTGTGTAACCAATGAATGTGAGAGAGTGTGCAATCAATGAATGTGTGAGAATGTGCAACCAATGAATGTGCAACCAATGAATGTGCGAGAGTATGCAACCATTGAATGTGTGAGAATGTCCAATTAATGAATATGTGAGAGTATGCAACCAATGAATGTGTGAGAGTATGCAACCACTGAATGTGCGAGAGTGTGCAACCACTGAATGTGCGAGAGTGTGCAACCAATGAATGTGTGAGAGTGTGCAACCACTGAATGTGCGAGAGTGTGCAACCACTGAATGTGCGAGAGTGTGCAATCAATGAATGTGCGAGAGTGTGCAATCAATGAATGTGTGAGAATGTGCAACCAATGAATGTGTGAGAATGTGCAAAAAATGAATGTGTGAGAGTGTGCAACCACTGAATGTGTGAGAGTGTGCAACCACTGAATGTGTGAGAGTATGCAACCAATGAATGTGTGAGAGTATGCAACCAATGAATGTGTGAGAGTGTGCAACCACTGAATGTGCGAGAGTGTGCAACCAATGAATGTGTGAGAGTATGCAACCAATGAATGTGTGAGAGTGTGCAACCACTGAATGTGCGAGAGTGTGCAATCAATGAATGTGCGAGAGTGTGCAATCAATGAATGTGTGAGAATGTGCAACCACTGAATGTGTGAGAGTATGCAACCAATGAATGTGTGAGAGTATGCAACCAATGAATGTGTGAGAGTGTGCAACCACTGAATGTGCGAGAGTGTGCAACCAATGAATGTGCGAGAGTGTGCAACCACTGAATGTGCGAGAGTGTGCAACCAATGAATGTGTGAGAGTGTGCAACCACTGAATGTGCGAGAGTGTGCAACCACTGAATGTGCGAGAGTGTGCAATCAATGAATGTGCGAGAGTGTGCAATCAATGAATGTGTGAGAATGTGCAACCAATGAATGTGTGAGAATGTGCAACCAATGAATGTGTGAGAGTGTGCAACCACTGAATGTGTGAGAGTGTGCAACCACTGAATGTGTGAGAGTATGCAACCAATGAATGTGTGAGAGTATGCAACCAATGAATGTGTGAGAGTGTGCAACCACTGAATGTGCGAGAGTGTGCAACCAATGAATGTGTGAGAGTATGCAACCAATGAATGTGTGAGAGTGTGCAACCACTGAATGTGCGAGAGTGTGCAATCAATGAATGTGCGAGAGTGTGCAATCAATGAATGTGTGAGAATGTGCAACCACTGAATGTGTGAGAGTATGCAACCAATGAATGTGTGAGAGTATGCAACCAATGAATGTGTGAGAGTGTGCAACCACTGAATGTGTGAGAGTGTGCAACCACTGAATGTGCGAGAGTGTGCAATCAATGAATGTGCGAGAGTGTGCAATCAATGAATGTGTGAGAGTATGCAACCAATGAATGTGTGAGAGTATGCAACCAATGAATGTGTGAGAGTATGCAACCAATGAATGTGTGAGAGTGTGCAACCACTGAATGTGTGAGAGTATGCAACCAATGAATGTGTGAGAGTGTGCAACCACTGAATGTGCGAGAGTGTGCAATCAATGAATGTGCGAGAGTGTGCAATCAATGAATGTGTGAGAATGTGCAACCAATGAATGTGTGAGAGTGTGCAACCACTGAATGTGCGAGAGTATGCAACCAATGAATGTGTGAGAGTATGCAACCAATGAATGTGTGAGAGTATGCAACCAATGAATGTGTGAGAGTGTGCAACCACTGAATGTGCGAGAGTGTGCAATCAATGAATGTGCGAGAGTGTGCAATCAATGAATGTGTGAGAATGTGCAACCAATGAATGTGTGAGAGTGTGCAACCACTGAATGTGCGAGAGTGTGCAATCAATGAATGTGCGAGAGTGTGCAATCAATGAATGTGTGAGAATGTGCAACCAATGAATGTGTGAGAGTGTGCAACCACTGAATGTGCGAGAGTGTGCAACCAATGAATGTGTGAGAGTATGCAACCAATGAATGTGTGAGAGTATGCAACCAATGAATGTGTGAGAGTGTGCAACCACTGAATGTGCGAGAGTGTGCAACCACTGAATGTGCGAGAGTGTGCAACCAATGAATGTGTGAGAATGTGCAACCACTGAATGTGTGAGAGTATGCAACCAATGAATGTGTGAGAGTATGCAACCAATGAATGTGTGAGAGTATGCAACCAATGAATGTGTGAGAGTGTGCAACCACTGAATGTGCGAGAGTGTGCAACCAATGAATGTGTGAGAGTATGCAACCAATGAATGTGTGAAAGTGTGCAACCACTGAATGTGCGAGAGTGTGCAATCAATGAATGTGCGAGAGTGTGCAATCAATGAATGTGTGAGAATGTGCAACCAATGAATGTGTGAGAGTGTGCAACCACTGAATGTGCGAGAGTGTGCAACCAATGAATGTGTGAGAGTATGCAACCAATGAATGTGCGAGAGTATGCAACAAATGAATGTGTGAGAGTGTGCAACCACTGAATGTGCGAGAGTGTGCAACCACTGAATGTGCGAGAGTGTGCAATCAATGAATGTGTGAGAATGTGCAACCAATGAATGTGTGAGAGTGTGCAACCACTGAATGTGTGAGAGTGTGCAACCACTGAATGTGCGAGAGTGTGCAATCAATGAATGTGTGAGAATGTGCAACCAATGAATGTGCGAGAGTATGCAACCATTGAATGTGTGAGAATGTCTAATTAATGAATATGTGAGAGTATGCAACCAATGAATGTGAGAGAGTGTGTAACCAATGAATGTGAGAGAGTGTGCAATCAATGAATGTGTGAGAATGTGCAACCAATGAATGTGCGAGAGTATGCAACCATTGAATGTGTGAGAATGTCCAATTAATGAATATGTGAGAGTATGCAACCAATGAATGTGAGAGAGTGTGTAACCAATGAATGTGAGAGAGTGTGCGACCAATGAATGTGTGAGAGTATGCAACCAATAAATGTGTGAGAGTATGCAACCGATGTATGTGTGAGAGTGTGCAACCAATGAATGTGAGAGAGTGTGCAACCAATGAATGTGTGAGAGTACGCAACCAATGAATGTGTGAAAGTATGCGACCAATAAATATGTGAGAATGTGCAACCAATGAATGTGTGAGAGTGTGCAACCAATGAATGTGAGAGAGTGTGCAACCAATGAATGTGTGAGAGTACGCAACCAATGAATGTGTGAAAGTATGCGACCAATAAATATGTGAGAATGTGCAACCAATGAATGTGCGAGAGTGTGCAACCAATGAGTGTGAGAGAGTGTGCAACCAATGAATGTGTGAGAGTGTGCAACCAATGAATGTGTGAGAGTGTGCAACCAATGAATGTGAGAGAGTGTGCAACCAATGAATGTGTGAGAGTACGCAACCAATGAATGTGTGAAAGTATGCGACCAATAAATATGTGAGAATGTGCAATTAATGAATATGTGAGAGTATGCAACCAATGAATGTGAGAGAGTGTGTAACCAATGAATGTGAGAGAGTGTGCAATCAATGAATGTGTGAGAATGTGCAACCAATGAATGTGCGAGAGTATGCAACCATTGAATGTGTGAGAATGTCCAATTAATGAATATGTGAGAGTATGCAACCAATGAATGTAAGAGAGTGTGTAACCAATGAATGTGAGAGAGTGTGCGACCAATGAATGTGTGAGAGTATGCAACCAATAAATGTGTGAGAGTATGCAACCGATGTATGTGTGAGAGTGTGCAACCAATGAATGTGAGAGAGTGTGCAACCAATGAATGTGTGAGAGTGTGCGACCAATGAATGTGTGAGAGTACGCAACCAATGAATGTGTGAAAGTATGCGACCAATAAATATGTGAGAATGTGCAACCAATGAATGTGTGAGAGTGTGCAACCAATGAATGTGAGAGAGTGTGCAACCAATGAATGTGTGAGAGTACGCAACCAATGAATGTGTGAAAGTATGCGACCAATAAATATGTGAGAATGTGCAACCAATGAATGTGCGAGAGTGTGCAACCAATGAGTGTGAGAGAGTGTGCAACCAATGAATGTGTGAGAGTGTGCAACCAATGAATGTGTGAGAGTGTGCAACCAATGAATGTGAGAGAGTGTGCAACCAATGAATGTGTGAGAGTACGCAACCAATGAATGTGTGAAAGTATGCGACCAATAAATATGTGAGAATGTGCAATTAATGAATATGTGAGAGTATGCAACCAATGAATGTGAGAGAGTGTGCAACCAATGAATGTGTGAGAGTGTGCAACCAATGAATGTGAGAGAGTGTGCAACCAATGAATGTGTGAGAGTACGCAACCAATGAATGTGTGAAAGCATGCGAGAATGTGCAATTAATGAATATGTGAGAGTATGCAACCAATGAATGTGAGAGAGTGTGCAACCAATAAATATGTGAGAATGTGCAACCAATGAATGTGCGAGAGTGTGCAAGCAATGAGTGTGTGAGAGGTATAACATCTCTTTTATTATTAATTAAATGAAATAAACTCTATTAAAACCTTTATTACGTTCGTTCTTCATGTAAAGGATTCACTTCTCCAGTCCAGATCCACTGACTAATTTATCTATTTGTTATTAATATCAACCAATGAATGTGCGAGAGTGTGCAACCAATGAGTGTGTGAGAGGTATAACATCTCTTTTATTATTAATTAAATGAAATAAACTCTATTAAAACCTTTATTACGTTCGTTCTTCATGTAAAGGATTCACTTCTCCAGTCCAGATCCACTGACTAATTTATCTATTTGTTATTAATATCAACCAATGAATGTGCGAGAGTGTGCAACCAATGAGTGTGTGAGAGGTATAACATCTCTTTTATTATTAATTAAATGAAATAAACTCTATTAAAACCTTTATTACGTTCGTTCTTCATGTAAAGGATTCACTTCTCCAGTCCAGATCCACTGACTAATTTATCTATTTGTTATTAATATCAAGCAATGAATGTGCGAGAGTGTGCAACCAATGAGTGTGTGAGAGGTATAACATCTCTTTTATTATTAATTAAATGAAATAAACTCTATTAAAACCTTTATTACGTTCGTTCTTCATGTAAAGGATTCACTTCTCCAGTCCAGATCCACTGACTAATTTATCTATTTGTTATTAATATCAACCAATGAATGTGCGAGAGTGTGCAACCAATGAGTGTGTGAGAGGTATAACATCTCTTTTATTATTAATTAAATGAAATAAACTCTATTAAAACCTTTATTACGTTCGTTCTTCATGTAAAGGATTCACTTCTCCAGGCCGGATCCGCTGACTAATTTATCTATTTGTTATTAATATCAACCAATGAATGTGTGAGAGTACGCAACCAATGAATGTGTGAAAGCATGCGAGAATGTGCAATTAATGAATATGTGAGAGTATGCAACCAATGAATGTGAGAGAGTGTGCAACCAATAAATATGTGAGAATGTGCAACCAATGAATGTGCGAGAGTGTGCAAGCAATGAGTGTGTGAGAGGTATAACATCTCTTTTATTATTAATTAAATGAAATAAACTCTATTAAAACCTTTATTACGTTCGTTCTTCATGTAAAGGATTCACTTCTCCAGTCCAGATCCGCTGACTAATTTATCTATTTGTTATTAATATCAACCAATGAATGTGCGAGAGTGTGCAAGCAATGAGTGTGTGAGAGGTATAACATCTCTTTTATTATTAATTAAATGAAATAAACTCTATTAAAACCTTTATTACGTTCGTTCTTCATGTAAAGGATTCACTTCTCCAGTCCAGATCCGCTGACTAATTTATCTATTTGTTATTAATATCAACACGCACCGTTGCTATCGTAATGACTCTAACAATTATTGAATTTAATTAATTAATTATTTTGTAAAAAGTATTTAAATCACTAAAACATGACGTCACGTGATATTGTTACCACAAAGCAGGAGACCTCAAGTTAGTATTATATATGCGCTAAGATTTAAATTCATTACATTCTTGAAAATGTTTTTATCGACTGCGAGATGAGCCAACGCCGTCGTGAGAACTGCCATCTAATTAATCGCAGCCTATACAGGAAGCCACATATCGACTTTGTAATTAATTTTATTCAATACATCGTGAGATTATGCGCGTAGTTTTTGCCTATCACTACGAGATATGCTCTTTATAACACGAGGGTTCAGTTGAACGTGAACAAGTGTTTCTTCTTCTAAGCAGGGGTTATAATCGTCTACTCAAAATATGCGAAATCGTGTTCTTCTTTAAACATGTTTTAATTTGTAAATTTGTACGTAAGTAAATATATTTAAATATTTAATAGACAAAATTGATAATAATCGACAATAATTTCATCGTTTTCACACGTGTTAATTAAAATTATATTTAAAAAAAAAGCTGTTTAAAAATAGAAAACAACAAATAGTTAGTAGCCAAAGTTATACTAGTAATATAAGAAAAATTTATTTTAATTTTATAAATACAAATAATATAAATACGTATATATATATATATATATATATATATATATATATATATATATATACATATTCTATATATATATATTCTATATATATATATATATATATATATATATATATATATATATATATATATATCAGAATAGCAATATTAAGTGGTAAAATAGAGAGCCAATTTATTTGCAATTTTCCATTTTCCTTTCTATTTATGGTGTTGGACTATTATTTTTGTTTATTATTATATGAGAGCTCTCTTTTTTCCATCGCTTGTATTGTGTTGTAGTTTCTTTTCGCATTACTTGCTTGTGAAGCAAGGTTCGATAACGTTAATCCAGTTTGTTTATTTTATTCTTTTCATTCATTTTTAATCCTAGAGCATTATTTATAGAATTGTGTGGTAACCATGGCAACAATTTTAAGTTGTGCAATAAAGGTTTTTAAAATTTCATTTATGCATGGTTTAGTTCTAAAATAAACAGATTTAAATTGGAAAACCTGTCCACTGTTCATTTTTTTTTTTTTTGAAATTGGTTACTGTGTGTTAAACTTAGCTGCGAGCCTCACGTAATGATTCCGGACCACAGTGGTTGAGATGTTTAACAAGTATTTCTTTGTATATAAGGAAAATAACTAGTCGCTATGGAAACCCATGCTTACTAGATAATCGTCACAGCATACCGATGTGCTGGCGCTGAGCCTAAAAGTACATCCAGATAATTTATATCTAACAGTAAGATAGGTTTGGCGAAGTTTGTATACGTTCCAGGCACGTTCTTGCCATTTGGCACTCTATGGTTCTCACAATAAGCTCTGACGGTGATGTTTGAAATATCCAATCGCCGGATTGGAATTTGTTCCTTTTTGAAGCATATGTGTAATTACTGAAGGTCACATAGGTGTATGTATGGTTCTACCTAAGTTGAGATTGCTAAGGGGGTTTAAGTGTTTGGATTATAGCAATCGGATGAAGTTTTCTATTTGCTTATGGAGACTGTTTAACACATTTGTTTGTTTTGATGTAAGTGCTTATCGTTAAATCGAGTGAATAATTTCATGAAACTTTTCACTTTTATCCTTCAATTACGGACCGTTGTGTTCTGTTTCCCATAGTTTGCCAGTTCTTTACTAATATACTCTTTAAATAATTGTCTTTTCAAAAATGTTCATGACGTCATTTGGTGTATTGGTGACTTAGTGAAACTTACGTGTTTCTATTTCGAGCCACACACTACTTGCTCTATTTATCTAATGTAACTATTTTAAGATAATTTGTTGATATTGACGAATTTTATGTTTAACATGGATATTTTTTTTGTAATTTAATTTTTAATTGTTGTTCAACTTATGAATGCCTTATTCTTTATCCTAGTTAATCTTTTTAATAATGTTTAGCTTTAAATCAAAGAGGTCTTCCAATAGTCAGATTATCTTGACATATTTAAGAGTGATACTATCATTATATAATACTAGGGGCTTATAGAGACTTGTAGGAAACACCCCTATTTATACTGAAACAAATTTCTAACTTTGTATAATAATTCTATTATTACTTCAAATTAATTTAATATAATTCAAATTTTTCATAACAAAATGTCCTCATAAACTATATTTTTTGTGAATGCGTTTTCAATTTGATTTTTTAGATCAATCGTGTTAACAATGTGTAACTTTAATCCATCTTGAAATATTTAGTCGATATATTGCAGCATAGTTGACCATGTGTAAAATCTAGTAAAAATTGGTTTGTTCGATTGAAGCCTTACTTATAGTTATTGAAAATGTAAGTCTTAAAAGAAATGGGTTTCTTTTCGTTTGAAATTACATCTTAGGATCAATCTGTTTATATTAATTTATTATTGGTAGAAATATGTTTCCTTTTCCAGAACCAGTGATTATTTCTAATTTAATGAACTTGTCAAACTTATCTAGTACGTTAAAGACGTAAAACTTTATCCCAAGTTTATATTTCTATTTAACCTATAATACTGTTAAAACTTTTGCACTCAGCTGTTTTTAATATAATATTTTTACAGCTTTTTCTCAGCTGAAATATTTTAATATCATACTCAGCTGTTTGCATTGAAATGTATTTCTTTTGGAGATGTTGGGTATTTTAAATTCCTCTAAACCCTATAAATATTGTAAATTGAGAAAAACCTATATTTTCCTCCACTTATTCGTGTCATTACCTCTAATTTGAGCCATTTCCTAGCTCATATAAATGCAGTCTTTGTATGTTATCCCTCTGAGGATGGTTACTTGGTAACTGAAATATACATAAGGGTAAAATAAAGAAAGTTTGTGGTTAGGAGGTTTTTGTGTATTTATTATGATCTCATAGTTCTAACTGTAATAGGAGGCAGATGAAAAATTATGATTAGCGTGGGCAGGATCGCTTGCCCGAAATAGATTTGAGCTCTACCGAAGTTAAAGGGAAGTGTAGAGTCGGATCTTTCTGTCCAATAGGCCCCCGTTTCTGGGTTTCCAAGTCACAGCCATCCTCTAGCTGGCTTGCAGTTAGTATTCCCCCCGGTGTGTAAAAGATTCGGAATATATTGCCCATGTACCAAGTTGATAAGTGGGAATATGTGAGTGACTATGTGTTGCTTATTGTTGTGCTTGCACTATTGCTTGTATCCCTCGTTAGGAGCATCTAGCGAAATATTTAGCAGTGTGTACTATGACTGGTAGTATATTGCTTTCAAGTAGGTGCACAGAGACTGGAATAGGCGGTATGATTGGTCTCCTTCGTTACCAGGCAAATGTTTGTAATGATGACCCGAAGTCATTCTCTGAAATAGTTTTTAACATAGTGTATCTTTTAATAATCTCTGTGCAAATATTCTCATAATAAATAGTGTTTGTAAGGGCTATATGCAGTACTTTTGTTGCCGTGAAGTAGGACAAAGGGTTCCGGACCGACGCCTGCCATACTTGTGTAGGCCTCGGCAGATACCAGTTTCGTAGAATGCATAAACTGCAAAGCAAAGTGGACGGATGAGTAGGTGGACATCTGGGAACAATGGATAGAGCGGCGGCGATTAGAAGCACGCGGAACTTGCTAAAGGTCACCATTGTAAATACAAGGACAAGTTGTTAGAGAACTGTTTTGGGGATTCTGGCTTCCGGCATTGTTTTGCGTTCAATCGTGGAATCTTTTGTCTTTATTACAAAAATACACCTGCTAAATTCGACATTAAAATATAAAATTATAAACATATTGTTAAAAGTATATACCCTGAGGATACAACGCAATATATTATTTCCTTTGTGTTTAGCGTAATATGGGCTTCGGAGAACCTTTTTTTAAAATTAGAAAAAGTTGCGTGATCAGTTTTGTATCTTTCCAAATATTATTTCTAGTAGTAGTAGTGTTCTTTCTATGACGTCCGATAGACTGCGACACTGTCTTCATGGCGCTCTTATATTCTTTACTAAGGGAAACCTTAATCTTTCCCATACTCCTATCCTTTGTTGGCAACAACATACATCGCTATAAAAGTTAAAAAAATATTATTTCTAGTAGTAGTAGTGTTCTTTCTATGATGTCCGATAGACTGCGACACTGTCTTCATGCCGCTCCTATATTCTTTACTAAGGGAAACCTTAATCTTTCCCATACTCCTATCCTTTGTTGGCAACAACATACATCGCTATAAAAGTTAAAAAAATATTATTTCTAGTAGTAGTAGTGTTCTTTCTATGATGTCCGATAGACTGCGACACTGTCTTCATGCCGCTCCTATATTCTTTACTAAGGGAAACCTTAATCTTTCCTATACTCCTATCCTTTGTTGCAACAACATACATCGCTATAAAAGTTTAAAAAAATATTATTTCTAGTAGTAGTAGTGTTCTTTCTATGATGTCCGATAGACTGCGACACTGTCTTCATGCCGCTCCTATATTCTTTACTAAGGGACACCTTAATCTTCCCTATACTCCTATCCTTTGTTGGCAACAACATACATCGCTATAAAAGTTAAAAAAATATTATTTCTAGTAGTAGTAGTGTTCTTTCTATGATGTCCGATAGACTGCGACACTGTCTTCATGCCGCTCCTATATTCTTTACTAAGGGAAACCTTAATCTTCCCTATACTCCTATCCTTTGTTGGCAACAACATACATCGCTATAAAAGTTAAAAAAATATTATTTCTAGTAGTAGTAGTGTTCTTTCTATGATGTCCGATAGACTGCGACACTGTCTTCATGCCGCTCCTATATTCTTTACTAAGGGAAACCTTAATCTTTCCTATACTCCTATCCTTTGTTGCAACAACATACATCGCTATAAAAGTTTAAAAAAATATTATTTCTAGTAGTAGTAGTGTTCTTTCTATGATGTCCGTAAGACTGCGACACTGTCTTCATGCCGCTCCTATATTCTTTACTAAGGGACACCTTAATCTTCCCTATACTCCTATCCTTTGTTGGCAACAACATACATCGCTATAAAAGTTAAAAAAATATTATTTCTAGTAGTAGTAGTGTTCTTTCTATGATGACCGATAGACTGCGACACTGTCTTCATGCCGCTCCTATATTCTTTACTAAGGGACACCTTAATCTTCCCTATACTCCTATCCTTTGTTGGCAACAACATACATCGCTATAAAAGTTAAAAAAATATTATTTCTAGTAGTAGTAGTGTTCTTTCTATGATGTCCGATAGACTGCGACACTGTCTTAATGCCGCTCCTATATTCTTTACTAAGGGAAACCTTAATCTTTCCTATACTCCTATCCTTTGTTGCAACAACATACATCGCTATAAAAGTTTAAAAAAATATTATTTCTAGTAGTAGTAGTGTTCTTTCTATGATGTCCGATAGACTGCGACACTGTCTTCATGCCGCTCCTATATTCTTTACTAAGGGAAACCTTAATCTTCCCTATACTCCTATCCTTTGTTGCAACAACATACATCGCTATAAAAGTTTAAAAAAATATTATTTCTAGTAGTAGTAGTGTTCTTTCTATGATGTCCGATAGACTGCGACACTGTCTTCATGCCGCTCCTATATTCTTTACTAAGGGAAACCTTAATCTTCCCTATACTCCTACCCTTTGTTGGCAACAACATACATCGCTATAAAAGTTAAAAAAATATTATTTCTAGTAGTAGTAGTGTTCTTTCTATGATGTCCGATAGACTGCGACACTGTCTTCATGCCGCTCCTATATTCTTTACTAAGGGAAACCTTAATCTTTCCTATACTCCTATCCTTTGTTGCAACAACATACATCGCTATAAAAGTTTAAAAAAATATTATTTCTAGTAGTAGTAGTGTTCTTTCTATGATGACCGATAGACTGCGACACTGTCTTCATGGCGCTCCTATATTCTTTACTAAGGGAAACCTTAATCTTCCCTATACTCCTATCCTTTGTTGGCAACAACATACATCGCTATAAAAGTTTAAAAAAATATTATTTCTAGTAGTAGTAGTGTTCTTTCTATGATGACCGATAGACTGCGACACTGTCTTCATGGCGCTCCTATATTCTTTACTAAGGGAAACCTTAATCTTTCCCATACTCCTATCCTTTGTTGGCAACAACATACATCGCTATAAAAGTTTAAAAAAATATTATTTCTAGTAGTAGTAGTGTTCTTTCTATGATGTCCGATAGACTGCGACACTGTCTTCATGCCGCTCCTATATTCTTTACTAAGGGAAACCTTAATCTTCCCTATACTCCTATCCTTTGTTGGCAACAACATACATCGCTATAAAAGTTTAAAAAAATATTATTTCTAGTAGTAGTAGTGTTCTTTCTATGATGACCGATAGACTGCGACACTGTCTTGATGGCGCTCCTATATTCTTTACTAAGGGAAACCTTAATCTTTCCCATACTCCTATCCTTTGTTGGCAACAACATACATCGCTATAAAAGTTTAAAAAAATATTATTTCTAGTAGTAGTAGTGTTCTTTCTATGATGTCCGATAGACTGCGACACTGTCTTCATGGCGCTCCTATATTCTTTACTAAGGGAAACCTTAATCTTTCCCATACTCCTATCCTTTGTTGGCAACAACATACATCGCTATAAAAGTTTAAAAAAATATTATTTCTAGTAGTAGTAGTGTTCTTTCTATGATGTCCGATAGACTGCGACACTGTCTTCATGGCGCTCCTATATTCTTTACTAAGGGAAACCTTAATCTTTCCCATACTCCTATCCTTTGTTGGCAACAACATACATCGCTATAAAAGTTTAAAAAAATATTATTTCTAGTAGTAGTAGTGTTCTTTCTATGATGACCGATAGACTGCGACACTGTCTTCATGCCGCTCCTATATTCTTTACTAAGGGAAACCTTAATCTTTCCCATACTCCTATCCTTTGTTGCAACAACATACATCGCTATAAAAGTTTAAAAAAATATTATTTCTAGTAGTAGTAGTGTTCTTTCTATGATGTCCGATAGACTGCGACACTGTCTTGATGGCGCTCCTATATTCTTTACTAAGGGAAACCTTAATCTTTCCTATACTCCTATCCTTTGTTGGCAACAACATACATCGCTATAAAAGTTAAAAAAATATTATTTCTAGTAGTAGTAGTGTTCTTTCTATGATGTCCGATAGACTGCGACACTGTCTTCATGGCGCTCCTATATTCTTTACTAAGGGAAACCTTAATCTTTCCCATACTCCTATCCTTTGTTGGCAACAACATACATCGCTATAAAAGTTTAAAAAAATATTATTTCTAGTAGTAGTAGTGTTCTTTCTATGATGTCCGATAGACTGCGACACTGTCTTCATGGCGCTCCTATATTCTTTACTAAGGGAAACCTTAATCTTTCCCATACTCCTATCCTTTGTTGGCAACAACATACATCGCTATAAAAGTTTAAAAAAATATTATTTCTAGTAGTAGTAGTGTTCTTTCTATGATGACCGATAGACTGCGACACTGTCTTCATGCCGCTCCTATATTCTTTACTAAGGGAAACCTTAATCTTTCCCATACTCCTATCCTTTGTTGCAACAACATACATCGCTATGAAAGTTTAAAAAAATATTATTTCTAGTAGTAGTAGTGTTCTTTCTATGATGTCCGATAGACTGCGACACTGTCTTCATGGCGCTCCTATATTCTTTACTAAGGGAAACCTTAATCTTTCCTATACTCCTATCCTTTGTTGGCAACAACATACATCGCTATAAAAGTTAAAAAAATATTATTTCTAGTAGTAGTAGTGTTCTTTCTATGATGTCCGATAGACTGCGACACTGTCTTCATGGCGCTCCTATATTCTTTACTAAGGGAAACCTTAATCTTTCCTATACTCCTATCCTTTGTTGGCAACAACATACATCGCTATAAAAGTTAAAAAAATATTATTTCTAGTAGTAGTAGTGTTCTTTCTATGATGACCGATAGACTGCGACACTGTCTTCATGCCGCTCCTATATTCTTTACTAAGGGAAACCTTAATCTTTCCCATACTCCTATCCTTTGTTGCAACAACATACATCGCTATAAAAGTTAAAAAAAAATATTAATTCTAGTAGTAGTAGTGTTCTTTCTATGATGTCCGATAGACTGCGACACTGTCTTCATGCCGCTCCTATATTCTTTACTAAGGGAAACCTTAATCTTTCCTATACTCCTATCCTTTGTTGGCAACAACATACATCGCTATAAAAGTTTAAAAAAATATTATTTCTAGTAGTAGTAGTGTTCTTTCTATGATGTCCGATAGACTGCGACACTGTCTTCATGCCGCTCCTATATTCTTTACTAAGGGAAACCTTAATCTTTCCCATACTCCTATCCTTTGTTGCAACAACATACATCGCTATAAAAGTTAAAAAAATATTATTTCTAGTAGTAGTAGTGTTCTTTCTATGATGTCCGATAGACTGCGACACTGTCTTCATGCCGCTCCTATATTCTTTACTAAGGGAAACCTTAATCTTCCCTATACTCCTATCCTTTGTTGCAACAACATACATCGCTATAAAAGTTTAAAAAAATATTATTTCTAGTAGTAGTAGTGTTCTTTCTATGATGTCCGATAGACTGCGACACTGTCTTCATGCCGCTCCTATATTCTTTACTAAGGGAAACCTTAATCTTTCCTATACTCCTATCCTTTGTTGCAACAACATACATCGCTATAAAAGTTTAAAAAAATATTATTTCTAGTAGTAGTAGTGTTCTTTCTATGATGACCGATAGACTGCGACACTGTCTTCATGGCGCTCCTATATTGTTTACTAAGGGAAACCTTAATCTTCCCTATACTCCTACCCTTTGTTGGCAACAACATACATCGCTATAAAAGTTAAAAAAATATTATTTCTAGTAGTAGTAGTGTTCTTTCTATGATGTCCGATAGACTGCGACACTGTCTTCATGCCGCTCCTATATTCTTTACTAAGGGAAACCTTAATATTTCCTATACTCCTATCCTTTGTTGCAACAACATACATCGCTATAAAAGTTAAAAAAATATTATTTCTAGTAGTAGTAGTGTTCTTTCTATGATGTCCGATAGACTGCGACACTGTCTTCATGCCGCTCCTATATTCTTTACTAAGGGACACCTTAATCTTCCCTATACTCCTATCCTTTGGTGGCAACAACATACATCGCTATAAAAGTTAAAAAAATATTATTTCTAGTAGTAGTAGTGTTCTTTCTATGATGACCGATAGACTGCGACACTGTCTTCATGCCGCTCCTATATTCTTTACTAAGGGACACCTTAATCTTCCCTATACTCCTATCCTTTGTTGGCAACAACATACATCGCTATAAAAGTTAAAAAAATATTATTTCTAGTAGTAGTAGTGTTCTTTCTATGATGTCCGATAGACTGCGACACTGTCTTAATGCCGCTCCTATATTCTTTACTAAGGGAAACCTTAATCGTTCCTATACTCCTATCCTTTGTTGCAACAACATACATCGCTATAAAAGTTTAAAAAAATATTATTTCTAGTAGTAGTAGTGTTCTTTCTATGATGTCCGATAGACTGCGACACTGTCTTCATGCCGCTCCTATATTCTTTACTAAGGGAAACCTTAATCTTCCCTATACTCCTATCCTTTGTTGCAACAACATACATCGCTATAAAAGTTTAAAAAAATATTATTTCTAGTAGTAGTAGTGTTCTTTCTATGATGTCCGATAGACTGCGACACTGTCTTCATGCCGCTCCTATATTCTTTACTAAGGGAAACCTTAATCTTCCCTATACTCCTACCCTTTGTTGGCAACAACATACATCGCTATAAAAGTTAAAAAAATATTATTTCTAGTAGTAGTAGTGTTCTTTCTATGATGTCCGATAGACTGCGACACTGTCTTCATGCCGCTCCTATATTCTTTACTAAGGGAAACCTTAATCTTTCCTATACTCCTATCCTTTGTTGCAACAACATACATCGCTATAAAAGTTTAAAAAAATATTATTTCTAGTAGTAGTAGTGTTCTTTCTATGATGACCGATAGACTGCGACACTGTCTTCATGGCGCTCCTATATTCTTTACTAAGGGAAACCTTAATCTTCCCTATACTCCTATCCTTTGTTGGCAACAACATACATCGCTATAAAAGTTTAAAAAAATATTATTTCTAGTAGTAGTAGTGTTCTTTCTATGATGACCGATAGACTGCGACACTGTCTTCATGGCGCTCCTATATTCTTTACTAAGGGAAACCTTAATCTTTCCCATACTCCTATCCTTTGTTGGCAACAACATACATCGCTATAAAAGTTTAAAAAAATATTATTTCTAGTAGTAGTAGTGTTCTTTCTATGATGTCCGATAGACTGCGACACTGTCTTCATGCCGCTCCTATATTCTTTACTAAGGGAAACCTTAATCTTCCCTATACTCCTATCCTTTGTTGGCAACAACATACATCGCTATAAAAGTTTAAAAAAATATTATTTCTAGTAGTAGTAGTGTTCTTTCTATGATGACCGATAGACTGCGACACTGTCTTGATGGCGCTCCTATATTCTTTACTAAGGGAAACCTTAATCTTTCCCATACTCCTATCCTTTGTTGGCAACAACATACATCGCTATAAAAGTTTAAAAAAATATTATTTCTAGTAGTAGTAGTGTTCTTTCTATGATGTCCGATAGACTGCGACACTGTCTTCATGGCGCTCCTATATTCTTTACTAAGGGAAACCTTAATCTTTCCCATACTCCTATCCTTTGTTGGCAACAACATACATCGCTATAAAAGTTTAAAAAAATATTATTTCTAGTAGTAGTAGTGTTCTTTCTATGATGTCCGATAGACTGCGACACTGTCTTCATGGCGCTCCTATATTCTTTACTAAGGGAAACCTTAATCTTTCCCATACTCCTATCCTTTGTTGGCAACAACATACATCGCTATAAAAGTTTAAAAAAATATTATTTCTAGTAGTAGTAGTGTTCTTTCTATGATGACCGATAGACTGCGACACTGTCTTCATGCCGCTCCTATATTCTTTACTAAGGGAAACCTTAATCTTTCCCATACTCCTATCCTTTGTTGCAACAACATACATCGCTATAAAAGTTTAAAAAAATATTATTTCTAGTAGTAGTAGTGTTCTTTCTATGATGTCCGATAGACTGCGACACTGTCTTCATGGCGCTCCTATATTCTTTACTAAGGGAAACCTTAATCTTTCCTATACTCCTATCCTTTGTTGGCAACAACATACATCGCTATAAAAGTTAAAAAAATATTATTTCTAGTAGTAGTAGTGTTCTTTCTATGATGTCCGATAGACTGCGACACTGTCTTCATGGCGCTCCTATATTCTTTACTAAGGGAAACCTTAATCTTTCCTATACTCCTATCCTTTGTTGGCAACAACATACATCGCTATAAAAGTTAAAAAAATATTATTTCTAGTAGTAGTAGTGTTCTTTCTATGATGACCGATAGACTGCGACACTGTCTTCATGCCGCTCCTATATTCTTTACTAAGGGAAACCTTAATCTTTCCCATACTCCTATCCTTTGTTGCAACAACATACATCGCTATAAAAGTTAAAAAAAATATTAATTCTAGTAGTAGTAGTGTTCTTTCTATGATGTCCGATAGACTGCGACACTGTCTTCATGCCGCTCCTATATTCTTTACTAAGGGAAACCTTAATCTTTCCCATACTCCTATCCTTTGTTGCAACAACATACATCGCTATAAAAGTTTAAAAAAATATTATTTCTAGTAGTAGTAGTGTTCTTTCTATGATGTCCGATAGACTGCGACACTGTCTTCATGGCGCTCCTATATTCTTTACTAAGGGAAACCTTAATCTTTCCTATACTCCTATCCTTTGTTGGCAACAACATACATCGCTATAAAAGTTAAAAAAATATTATTTCTAGTAGTAGTAGTGTTCTTTCTATGATGTCCGATAGACTGCGACACTGTCTTCATGGCGCTCCTATATTCTTTACTAAGGGAAACCTTAATCTTTCCTATACTCCTATCCTTTGTTGGCAACAACATACATCGCTATAAAAGTTAAAAAAATATTATTTCTAGTAGTAGTAGTGTTCTTTCTATGATGACCGATAGACTGCGACACTGTCTTCATGCCGCTCCTATATTCTTTACTAAGGGAAACCTTAATCTTTCCCATACTCCTATCCTTTGTTGCAACAACATACATCGCTATAAAAGTTTAAAAAAATATTATTTCTAGTAGTAGTAGTGTTCTTTCTATGATGTCCGATAGACTGCGACACTACCTTCATGGCGCTCCTATATTCTTTACTAAGGGAAACCTTAATCTTTCCCATACTCCTATCCTTTGTTGGCAACAACATACATCGCTATAAAAGTTTAAAAAAATATTATTTCTAGTAGTAGTAGTGTTCTTTCTATGATGTCCGATAGACTGCGACACTGTCTTCATGGCGCTCCTATATTCTTTACTAAGGGAAACCTTAATCTTTCCCATACTCCTATCCTTTGTTGCAACAACATACATCGCTATAAAAGTTTAAAAAAATATTATTTCTAGTAGTAGTAGTGTTCTTTCTATGATGTCCGATAGACTGCGACACTGTCTTCATGCCGCTCCTATATTCTTTACTAAGGGAAACCTTAATCTTTCCCATACTCCTATCCTTTGTTGGCAACAACATACATCGCTATAAAAGTTAAAAAAATATTATTTCTAGTAGTAGTAGTGTTCTTTCTATGATGTCCGATAGACTGCGACACTGTCTTCATGGCGCTCCTATATTCTTTACTAAGGGAAACCTTAATCTTTCCCATACTCCTATCCTTTGTTGGCAACAACATACATCGCTATAAAAGTTTAAAAAAATATTATTTCTAGTAGTAGTAGTGTTCTTTCTATGATGTCCGATAGACTGCGACACTGTCTTCATGCCGCTCCTATATTCTTTACTAAGGGAAACCTTAATCTTTCCCATACTCCTATCCTTTGTTGGCAACAACATACATCGCTATAAAAGTTTAAAAAAATATTATTTCTAGTAGTAGTAGTGTTCTTTCTATGATGTCCGATAGACTGCGACACTGTCTTCATGCCGCTCCTATATTCTTTACTAAGGGAAACCTTAATCTTTCCCATACTCCTATCCTTTGTTGGCAACAACATACATCGCTATAAAAGTTTAAAAAAATATTATTTCTAGTAGTAGTAGTGTTCTTTCTATGATGTCCGATAGACTGCGACACTGTCTTCATGCCGCTCCTATATTCTTTACTAAGGGAAACCTTAATCTTTCCCATACTCCTATCCTTTGTTGGCAACAACATACATCGCTATAAAAGTTTAAAAAATATTATTTCTAGTAGTAGTAGTGTTCTTTCTATGATGTCCGATAGACTGCGACACTGTCTTCATGGCGCTCCTATATTCTTTACTAAGGGAAACCTTAATCTTTCCCATACTCCTATCCTTTGTTGGCAACAAAATACATCGCTATAAAAGTTTAAAAAAATATTATTTCTAGTAGTAGTAGTGTTCTTTCTATGATGTCCGATAAACTGCGACACTGTCTTCATGGCGCTCCTATATTCTTTACTAAGGGAAACCTTAATCTTTCCCATACTCCTATCCTTTGTTGGCAACAACATACATCGCTATAAAAGTTTAAAAAAATATTATTTCTAGTAGTAGTAGTGTTCTTTCTATGATGTCCGATAGACTGCGACACTGTCTTCATGGCGCTCCTATATTCTTTACTAAGGGAAAATCTTTCCCATACTCCTATCCTTTGTTGGCAACAACATACATCGCTATAAAAGTTTAAAAAAATATTATTTCTAGTAGTAGTAGTGTTCTTTCTATGATGTCCGATAGACTGCGACACTGTCTTCATGGCGCTCCTATATTCTTTACTAAGGGAAACCTTAATCTTTCCCATACTCCTATCCTTTGTTGGCAACAACATACATCGCTATAAAAGTTTAAAAAAATATTATTTCTAGTAGTAGTAGTGTTCTTTCTATGATGTCCGATAGACTGCGACACTGTCTTCATGGCGCTCCTATATTCTTTACTAAGGGACACCTTAATCTTCCCTATACTCCTATCCTTTGTTGGCAACAACATACATCGCTATAAAAGTTTAAAAAAATATTATTTCTAGTAGTAGTAGTGTTCTTTCTATGATGTCCGATAGACTGCGACACTGTCTTCATGGCGCTCCTATATTCTTTACTAAGGGAAACCTTAATCTTTCCCATACTCCTATCCTTTGTTGGCAACAACATACATCGCTATAAAAGTTTAAAAAAATATTATTTCTAGTAGTAGTAGTGTTCTTTCTATGATGACCGATAGACTGCGACACTGTCTTCATGCCGCTCCTATATTCTTTACTAAGGGAAACCTTAATCTTTCCCATACTCCTATCCTTTGTTGCAACAACATACATCGCTATAAATGTTTAAAAAAATATTATTTCTAGTAGTAGTAGTGTTCTTTCTATGATGTCCGATAGACTGCGACACTGTCTTCATGGCGATCCTATATTCTTTACTAAGGGAAACCTTAATCTTTCCCATACTCCTATCCTTTGTTGCAACAACATACATCGCTATAAAAGTTAAAAAAATATTATTTCTAGTAGTAGTAGTGTTCTTTCTATGATGTCCGATAGACTGCGACACTGTCTTCATGTCGCTCCTATATTCTTTACTAAGGGAAACCTTAATCTTTCCCATACTCCTATCCTTTGTTGGAACAACATACATCGCTATAAAAGTTTAAAAAAATATTATTTCTAGTAGTAGTAGTGTTCTTTCTATGATGTCCGATAGACTGCGACACTGTCTTCATGGCGCTCCTATATTCTTTACTAAGGGAAACCTTAATCTTTCCCATACTCCTATCCTTTGTTGCAACAACATACATCGCTATAAAAGTTTAAAAAAATATTATTTCTAGTAGTAGTAGTGTTCTTTCTATGATGTCCGATAGACTGCGACACTGTCTTCATGCCGCTCCTATATTCTTTACTAAGGGAAACCTTAATCTTTCCCATACTCCTATCCTTTGTTGGCAACAACATACATCGCTATAAAAGTTAAAAAAATATTATTTCTAGTAGTAGTAGTGTTCTTTCTATGATGTCCGATAGACTGCGACACTGTCTTCATGGCGCTCCTATATTCTTTACTAAGGGAAACCTTAATCTTTCCCATACTCCTATCCTTTGTTGGCAACAACATACATCGCTATAAAAGTTTAAAAAAATATTATTTCTAGTAGTAGTAGTGTTCTTTCTATGATGTCCGATAGACTGCGACACTGTCTTCATGCCGCTCCTATATTCTTTACTAAGGGAAACCTTAATCTTTCCCATACTCCTATCCTTTGTTGGCAACAACATACATCGCTATAAAAGTTTAAAAAAATATTATTTCTAGTAGTAGTAGTGTTCTTTCTATGATGTCCGATAGACTGCGACACTGTCTTCATGCCGCTCCTATATTCTTTACTAAGGGAAACCTTAATCTTTCCCATACTCCTATCCTTTGTTGGCAACAACATACATCGCTATAAAAGTTTAAAAAAATATTATTTCTAGTAGTAGTAGTGTTCTTTCTATGATGTCCGATAGACTGCGACACTGTCTTCATGCCGCTCCTATATTCTTTACTAAGGGAAACCTTAATCTTTCCCATACTCCTATCCTTTGTTGGCAACAACATACATCGCTATAAAAGTTTAAAAAATATTATTTCTAGTAGTAGTAGTGTTCTTTCTATGATGTCCGATAGACTGCGACACTGTCTTCATGGCGCTCCTATATTCTTTACTAAGGGAAACCTTAATCTTTCCCATACTCCTATCCTTTGTTGGCAACAACATACATCGCTATAAAAGTTTAAAAAAATATTATTTCTAGTAGTAGTAGTGTTCTTTCTATGATGTCCGATAAACTGCGACACTGTCTTCATGGCGCTCCTATATTCTTTACTAAGGGAAACCTTAATCTTTCCCATACTCCTATCCTTTGTTGGCAACAACATACATCGCTATAAAAGTTTAAAAAAATATTATTTCTAGTAGTAGTAGTGTTCTTTCTATGATGTCCGATAGACTGCGACACTGTCTTCATGGCGCTCCTATATTCTTTACTAAGGGAAAATCTTTCCCATACTCCTATCCTTTGTTGGCAACAACATACATCGCTATAAAAGTTTAAAAAAATATTATTTCTAGTAGTAGTAGTGTTCTTTCTATGATGTCCGATAGACTGCGACACTGTCTTCATGGCGCTCCTATATTCTTTACTAAGGGAAACCTTAATCTTTCCCATACTCCTATCCTTTGTTGGCAAAAACATACATCGCTATAAAAGTTTAAAAAAATATTATTTCTAGTAGTAGTAGTGTTCTTTCTATGATGTCCGATACACTGCGACACTGTCTTCATGGCGCTCCTATATTCTTTACTAAGGGACACCTTAATCTTCCCTATACTCCTATCCTTTGTTGGCAACAACATACATCGCTATAAAAGTTTAAAAAAATATTATTTCTAGTAGTAGTAGTGTTCTTTCTATGATGTCCGATAGACTGCGACACTGTCTTCATGGCGCTCCTATATTCTTTACTAAGGGAAACCTTAATCTTTCCCATACTCCTATCCTTTGTTGGCAACAACATACATCGCTATAAAAGTTTAAAAAAATATTATTTCTAGTAGTAGTAGTGTTCTTTCTATGATGACCGATAGACTGCGACACTGTCTTCATGCCGCTCCTATATTCTTTACTAAGGGAAACCTTAATCTTTCCCATACTCCTATCCTTTGTTGCAACAACATACATCGCTATAAATGTTTAAAAAAATATTATTTCTAGTAGTAGTAGTGTTCTTTCTATGATGTCCGATAGACTGCGACACTGTCTTCATGGCGCTCCTATATTCTTTACTAAGGGAAACCTTAATCTTTCCCATACTCCTATCCTTTGTTGCAACAACATACATCGCTATAAAAGTTAAAAAAATATTATTTCTAGTAGTAGTAGTGTTCTTTCTATGATGTCCGATAGACTGCGACACTGTCTTCATGTCGCTCCTATATTCTTTACTAAGGGAAACCTTAATCTTTCCCATACTCCTATCCTTTGTTGCAACAACATACATCGCTATAAAAGTTTAAAAAAATATTATTTCTAGTAGTAGTAGTGTTCTTTCTATGATGTCCGATAGACTGCGACACTGTCTTCATGGCGCTCCTATATTCTTTACTAAGGGAAACCTTAATCTTTCCCATACTCCTATCCTTTGTTGCAACAACATACATCGCTATAAAAGTTTAAAAAAATATTATTTCTAGTAGTAGTAGTGTTCTTTCTATGATGTCCGATAGACTGCGACACTGTCTTCATGGCGCTCCTATATTCTTTACTAAGGGAAACCTTAATCTTTCCTATACTCCTATCCTTTGTTGGCAACAACATACATCGCTATAAAAGTTAAAAAAATATTATTTCTAGTAGTAGTAGTGTTCTTTCTATGATGTCCGATAGACTGCGACACTGTCTTCATGGCGCTCCTATATTCTTTACTAAGGGAAACCTTAATCTTTCCTATACTCCTATCCTTTGTTGGCAACAACATACATCGCTATAAAAGTTTAAAAAAATATTATTTCTAGTAGTAGTAGTGTTCTTTCTATGATGACCGATAGACTGCGACACTGTCTTCATGCCGCTCCTATATTCTTTACTAAGGGAAACCTTAATCTTTCCCATACTCCTATCCTTTGTTGCAACAACATACATCGCTATAAAAATTTAAAAAAATATTATTTCTAGTAGTAGTAGTGTTCTTTCTATGATGTCCGATAGACTGCGACACTGTCTTCATGGCGCTCCTATATTCTTTACTAAGGGAAACCTTAATCTTTCCCATACTCCTATCCTTTGTTGCAACAACATACATCGCTATAAAAGTTTAAAAAAATATTATTTCTAGTAGTAGTAGTGTTCTTTCTATGGTGTCCGATAGACTGCGACACTGTCTTCATGCCGCTCCTATATTCTTTACTAAGGGAAACCTTAATCTTTCCTATACTCCTATCCTTTGTTGGCAACAACATACATCGCTATAAAAGTTAAAAAAATATTATTTCTAGTAGTAGTAGTGTTCTTTCTATGATGTCCGATAGACTGCGACACTGTCTTCATGGCGCTCCTATATTCTTTACTAAGGGAAACCTTAATCTTTCCCATACTCCTATCCTTTGTTGCAACAACATACATCGCTATAAAAGTTTAAAAAAATATTATTTCTAGTAGTAGTAGTGTTCTTTCTATGATGTCCGATAGACTGCGACACTGTCTTCATGGCGCTCCTATATTCTTTACTAAGGGAAACCTTAATCTTTCCCATACTCCTATCCTTTGTTGCAACAACATACATCGCTATAAAAGTTAAAAAAATATTATTTCTAGTAGTAGTAGTGTTCTTTCTATGATGTCCGATAGACTGCGACACTGTCTTCATGTCGCTCCTATATTCTTTACTAAGGGAAACCTTAATCTTTCCCATACTCCTATCCTTTGTTGCAACAACATACATCGCTATAAAAGTTTAAAAAAATATTATTTCTAGTAGTAGTAGTGTTCTTTCTATGATGACCGATAGACTGCGACACTGTCTTCATGGCGCTCCTATATTCTTTACTAAGGGAAACCTTAATCTTTCCCATACTCCTATCCTTTGTTGCAACAACATACATCGCTATAAAAGTTTAAAAAAATATTATTTCTAGTAGTAGTAGTGTTCTTTCTATGATGTCCGATAGACTGCGACACTGTCTTCATGGCGCTCCTATATTCTTTACTAAGGGAAACCTTAATCTTTCCTATACTCCTATCCTTTGTTGGCAACAACATACATCGCTATAAAAGTTAAAAAAATATTATTTCTAGTAGTAGTAGTGTTCTTTCTATGATGTCCGATAGACTGCGACACTGTCTTCATGCCGCTCCTATATTCTTTACTAAGGGAAACCTTAATCTTTCCTATACTCCTATCCTTTGTTGCAACAACATACATCGCTATAAAAGTTTAAAAAAATATTATTTCTAGTAGTAGTAGTGTTCTTTCTATGATGTCCGATAGACTGCGACACTGTCTTCATGCCGCTCCTATATTCTTTACTAAGGGACACCTTAATCTTCCCTATACTCCTATCCTTTGTTGGCAACAACATACATCGCTATAAAAGTTAAAAAAATATTATTTCTAGTAGTAGTAGTGTTCTTTCTATGATGACCGATAGACTGCGACACTGTCTTCATGCCGCTCCTATATTCTTTACTAAGGGACACCTTAATCTTCCCTATACTCCTATCCTTTGTTGGCAACAACATACATCGCTATAAAAGTTAAAAAAATATTACTTCTAGTAGTAGTAGTGTTCTTTCTATGATGTCCGATAGACTGCGACACTGTCTTCATGCCGCTCCTATATTCTTTACTAAGGGAAACCTTAATCTTCCCTATACTCCTATCCTTTGTTGGCAACAACATACATCGCTATAAAAGTTAAAAAAATATTATTTCTAGTAGTAGTAGTGTTCTTTCTATGATGTCCGATAGACTGCGACACTGTCTTCATGCCGCTCCTATATTCTTTACTAAGGGAAACCTTAATCTTTCCTATACTCCTATCCTTTGTTGCAACAACATACATCGCTATAAAAGTTTAAAAAAATATTATTTCTAGTAGTAGTAGTGTTCTTTCTATGATGTCCGTAAGACTGCGACACTGTCTTCATGCCGCTCCTATATTCATTACTAAGGGACACCTTAATCTTCCCTATACTCCTATCCTTTGTTGGCAACAACATACATCGCTATAAAAGTTAAAAAAATATTATTTCTAGTAGTAGTAGTGTTCTTTCTATGATGACCGATAGACTGCGACACTGTCTTCATGCCGCTCCTATATTCTTTACTAAGGGACACCTTAATCTTCCCTATACTCCTATCCTTTGTTGGCAACAACATACATCGCTATAAAAGTTAAAAAAATATTATTTCTAGTAGTAGTAGTGTTCTTTCTATGATGTCCGATAGACTGCGACACTGTCTTCATGCCGCTCCTATATTCTTTACTAAGGGAAACCTTAATCTTTCCTATACTCCTATCCTTTGTTGCAACAACATACATCGCTATAAAAGTTTAAAAAAATATTATTTCTAGTAGTAGTAGTGTTCTTTCTATGATGTCCGATAGACTGCGACACTGTCTTCATGCCGCTCCTATATTCTTTACTAAGGGAAACCTTAATCTTCCCTATACTCCTATCCTTTGTTGCAACAACATACATCGCTATAAAAGTTTAAAAAAATATTATTTCTAGTAGTAGTAGTGTTCTTTCTATGATGTCCGATAGACTGCGACACTGTCTTCATGCCGCTCCTATATTCTTTACTAAGGGAAACCTTAATCTTTCCTATACTCCTATCCTTTGTTGCAACAACATACATCGCTATAAAAGTTTAAAAAAATATTATTTTTAGTATTAGTAGTGTTCTTTCTATGATGACCGATAGACTGCGACACTGTCTTCATGGCGCTCCTATATTCTTTACTAAGGGAAACCTTAATCTTCCCTATACTCCTACCCTTTGTTGGCAACAACATACATCGCTATAAAAGTTAAAAAAATATTATTTCTAGTAGTAGTAGTGTTCTTTCTATGATGTCCGATAGACTGCGACACTGTCTTCATGCCGCTCCTATATTCTTTACTAAGGGAAACCTTAATATTTCCTATACTCCTATCCTTTGTTGCAACAACATACATCGCTATAAAAGTTTAAAAAAATATTATTTCTAGTAGTAGTAGTGTTCTTTCTATGATGTCCGATAGACTGCGACACTGTCTTCATGCCGCTCCTATATTCTTTACTAAGGGAAACCTTAATCTTTCCCATACTCCTATCCTTTGTTGCAACAACATACATCGCTATAAAAGTTTAAAAAAATATTATTTCTAGTAGTAGTAGTGTTCTTTCTATGATGTCCGATAGACATCGACACTGTCTTCATGGCGCTCCTATATTCTTTACTAAGGGAAACCTTAATCTTTCCTATACTCCTATCCTTTGTTGGCAACAACATACATCGCTATAAAAGTTAGAAAAATATTATTTCTAGTAGTAGTAGTGTTCTTTCTATGATGTCCGATAGACTGCGACACTGTCTTCATGGCGCTCCTATATTCTTTACTAAGGGAAACCTTAATCTTTCCCATACTCCTATCCTTTGTTGCAACAACATACATCGCTATAAAAATTTAAAAAAATATTATTTCTAGTAGTAGTAGTGTTCTTTCTATGATGTCCGATAGACTGCGACACTGTCTTCATGGCGCTCCTATATTCTTTACTAAGGGAAACCTTAATCTTTCCCATACTCCTATCCTTTGTTGCAACAACATACATCGCTATAAAAGTTTAAAAAAATATTATTTCTAGTAGTAGTAGTGTTCTTTCTATGGTGTCCGATAGACTGCGACACTGTCTTCATGCCGCTCCTATATTCTTTACTAAGGGAAAACTTAATCTTTCCTATACTCCTATCCTTTGTTGGCAACAACATACATCGCTATAAAAGTTAAAAAAATATTATTTCTAGTAGTAGTAGTGTTCTTTCTATGATGTCCGATAGACTGCGACACTGTCTTCATGGCGCTCCTATATTCTTTACTAAGGGAAACCTTAATCTTTCCCATACTCCTATCCTTTGTTGCAACAACATACATCGCTATAAAAGTTTAAAAAAATATTATTTCTAGTAGTAGTAGTGTTCTTTCTATGATGTCCGATAGACTGCGACACTGTCTTCATGGCGCTCCTATATTCTTTACTAAGGGAAACCTTAATCTTTCCCATACTCCTATCCTTTGTTGCAACAACATACATCGCTATAAAAGTTAAAAAAATATTATTTCTAGTAGTAGTAGTGTTCTTTCTATGATGTCCGATAGACTGCGACACTGTCTTCATGTCGCTCCTATATTCTTTACTAAGGGAAACCTTAATCTTTCCCATACTCCTATCCTTTGTTGCAACAACATACATCGCTATAAAAGTTTAAAAAAATATTATTTCTAGTAGTAGTAGTGTTCTTTCTATGATGACCGATAGACTGCGACACTGTCTTCATGGCGCTCCTATATTCTTTACTAAGGGAAACCTTAATCTTTCCTATACTCCTATCCTTTGTTGGCAACAACATACATCGCTATAAAAGTTAAAAAAATATTATTTCTAGTAGTAGTAGTGTTCTTTCTATGATGTCCGATAGACTGCGACACAGTCTTCATGCCGCTCCTATATTCTTTACTAAGGGAAACCTTAATCTTCCCTATACTCCTATCCTTTGTTGGCAACAACATACATCGCTATAAAAGTTAAAAAAATATTATTTCTAGTAGTAGTAGTGTTCTTTCTATGATGTCCGATAGACTGCGACACTGTCTTCATGCCGCTCCTATATTCTTTACTAAGGGAAACCTTAATCTTTCCTATACTCCTATCCTTTGTTGCAACAACATACATCGCTATAAAAGTTTAAAAAAATATTATTTCTAGTAGTAGTAGTGTTCTTTCTATGATGTCCGTAAGACTGCGACACTGTCTTCATGCCGCTCCTATATTCTTTACTAAGGGACA
The DNA here is from genome assembly GCA_036971475.1 of Prosapia bicincta. Classification (NCBI taxonomy): domain Eukaryota; kingdom Metazoa; phylum Arthropoda; class Insecta; order Hemiptera; family Cercopidae; genus Prosapia; species Prosapia bicincta. Next base: position 36,956,365 of record JBAIZL010000007.1, read on the forward strand.
CCTTAATCTTCCCTATACTCCTATCCTTTGTTGGCAACAACATACATCGCTATAAAAGTTAAAAAAATATTATTTCTAGTAGTAGTAGTGTTCTTTCTATGATGACCGATAGACTGCGACACTGTCTTCATGCCGCTCCTATATTCTTTACTAAGGGACACCTTAATCTTCCCTATACTCCTATCCTTTGTTGGCAACAACATACATCGCTATAAAAGTTAAAAAAATATTATTTCTAGTAGTAGTAGTGTTCTTTCTATGATGTCCGATAGACTGCGACACTGTCTTCATGCCGCTCCTATATTCTTTACTAAGGGAAACCTTAATCTTTCCTATACTCCTATCCTTTGTTGCAACAACATACATCGCTATAAAAGTTTTAAAAAATATTATTTCTAGTAGTAGTAGTGTTCTTTCTATGATGTCCGATAGACTGCGACACTGTCTTCATGCCGCTCCTATATTCTTTACTAAGGGAAACCTTAATCTTCCCTATACTCCTATCCTTTGTTGCAACAACATACATCGCTATAAAAGTTTAAAAAAATATTATTTCTAGTAGTAGTAGTGTTCTTTCTATGATGTCCGATAGACTGCGACACTGTCTTCATGCCGCTCCTATATTCTTTACTAAGGGAAACCTTAATCTTTCCTATACTCCTATCCTTTGTTGCAACAACATACATCGCTATAAAAGTTTAAAAAAATATTATTTCTAGTAGTAGTAGTGTTCTTTCTATGATGACCGATAGACTGCGACACTGTCTTCATGGCGCTCCTATATTCTTTACTAAGGGAAACCTTAATCTTCCCTATACTCCTACCCTTTGTTGGCAACAACATACATCGCTATAAAAGTTAAAAAAATATTATTTCTAGTAGTAGTAGTGTTCTTTCTATGATGTCCGATAGACTGCGACACTGTCTTCATGCCGCTCCTATATTCTTTACTAAGGGAAACCTTAATATTTCCTATACTCCTATCCTTTGTTGCAACAACATACATCGCTATAAAAGATTAAAAAAATAATATTTCTAGTAGTAGTATTGTTCTTTCTATGATGTCCGATAGACTGCGACACTGTCTTCATGCCGCTCCTATATTCTTTACTAAGGGACACCTTAATCTTCCCTATACTCCTATCCTTTGGTGGCAACAACATACATCGCTATAAAAGTTAAAAAAATATTATTTCTAGTAGTAGTAGTGTTCTTTCTATGATGACCGATAGACTGCGACACTGTCTTCATGCCGCTCCTATATTCCTTACTAAGGGACACCTTAATCTTCCCTATACTCCTATCCTTTGTTGGCAACAACATACATCGCTATAAAAGTTAAAAAAATATTATTTCTAGTAGTAGTAGTGTTCTTTCTATGATGTCCGATAGACTGCGACACTGTCTTAATGCCGCTCCTATATTCTTTACTAAGGGAAACCTTAATCTTTCCTATACTCCTATCCTTTGTTGCAACAACATACATCGCTATAAAAGTTTAAAAAAATATTATTTCTAGTAGTAGTAGTGTTCTTTCTATGATGTCCGATAGACTGCGACACTGTCTTCATGCCGCTCCTATATTTTTTACTAAGGGAAACCTTAATCTTCCCTATACTCCTATCCTTTGTTGCAACAACATACATCGCTATAAAAGTTTAAAAAAATATTATTTCTAGTAGTAGTAGTGTTCTTTCTATGATGTCCGATAGACTGCGACACTGTCTTCATGCCGCTCCTATATTCTTTACTAAGGGAAACCTTAATCTTCCCTATACTCCTACCCTTTGTTGGCAACAACATACATCGCTATAAAAGTTAAAAAAATATTATTTCTAGTAGTAGTAGTGTTCTTTCTATGATGTCCGATAGACTGCGACACTGTCTTCATGCCGCTCCTATATTCTTTACTAAGGGAAACCTTAATCTTTCCTATACTCCTATCCTTTGTTGCAACAACATACATCGCTATAAAAGTTTAAAAAAATATTATTTCTAGTAGTAGTAGTGTTCTTTCTATGATGACCGATAGACTGCGACACTGTCTTCATGGCGCTCCTATATTCTTTACTAAGGGAAACCTTAATCTTCCCTATACTCCTATCCTTTGTTGGCAACAACATACATCGCTATAAAAGTTTAAAAAAATATTATTTCTAGTAGTAGTAGTGTTCTTTCTATGATGACCGATAGACTGCGACACTGTCTTCATGGCGCTCCTATATTCTTTACTAAGGGAAACCTTAATCTTTCCCATACTCCTATCCTTTGTTGGCAACAACATACATCGCTATAAAAGTTTAAAAAAATATTATTTCTAGTAGTAGTAGTGTTCTTTCTATGATGTCCGATAGACTGCGACACTGTCTTCATGCCGCTCCTATATTCTTTACTAAGGGAAACCTTAATCTTCCCTATACTCCTATCCTTTGTTGGCAACAACATACATCGCTATAAAAGTTTAAAAAAATATTATTTCTAGTAGTAGTAGTGTTCTTTCTATGATGACCGATAGACTGCGACACTGTCTTGATGGCGCTCCTATATTCTTTACTAGGGGAAACCTTAATCTTTCCCATACTCCTATCCTTTGTTGGCAACAACATACATCGCTATAAAAGTTTAAAAAAATATTATTTCTAGTAGTAGTAGTGTTCTTTCTATGATGTCCGATAGACTGCGACACTGTCTTCATGGCGCTCCTATATTCTTTACTAAGGGAAACCTTAATCTTTCCCATACTCCTATCCTTTGATGGCAACAACATACATCGCTATAAAAGTTTAAAAAAATATTATTTCTAGTAGTAGTAGTGTTCTTTCTATGATGTCCGATAGACTGCGACACTGTCTTCATGCCGCTCCTATATTCTTTACTAAGGGAAACCTTAATCTTTCCCATACTCCTATCCTTTGTTGGCAACAACATACATCGCTATAAAAGTTAAAAAAATATTATTTCTAGTAGTAGTAGTGTTCTTTCTATGATGTCCGATAGACTGCGACACTGTCTTCATGGCGCTCCTATATTCTTTACTAAGGGAAACCTTAATCTTTCCCATACTCCTATCCTTTGTTGGCAACAACATACATCGCTATAAAAGTTTAAAAAAATATTATTTCTAGTAGTAGTAGTGTTCTTTCTATGATGTCCGATAGACTGCGACACTGTCTTCATGGCGCTCCTATATTCTTTACTAAGGGAAACCTTAATCTTTCCCATACTCCTATCCTTTGTTGCAACAACATACATCGCTATAAAAGTTTAAAAAAATATTATTTCTAGTAGTAGTAGTGTTCTTTCTATGATGTCCGATAGACTGCGACACTGTCTTCATGGCGCTCCTATATTCTTTACTAAGGGAAACCTTAATCTTTCCCATACTCCTATCCTTTGTTGGCAACAACATACATCGCTATAAAAGTTTAAAAAAATATTATTTCTAGTAGTAGTAGTGTTCTTTCTATGATGTCCGATAGACTGCGACACTGTCTTCATGGCGCTCCTATATTCTTTACTAAGGGAAACCTTAATCTTTCCCATACTCCTATCCTTTGTTGGCAACAACATACATCGCTATAAAAGTTTAAAAAAATATTATTTCTAGTAGTAGTAGTGTTCTTTCTATGATGTCCGATAGACTGCGACACTGTCTTCATGCCGCTCCTATATTCTTTACTAAGGGAAACCTTAATCTTCCCTATACTCCTATCCTTTGTTGGCAACAACATACATCGCTATAAAAGTTAAAAAAATATTATTTCTAGTAGTAGTAGTGTTCTTTCTATGATGACCGATAGACTGCGACACTGTCTTCATGCCGCTCCTATATTCTTTACTAAGGGACACCTTAATCTTCCCTATACTCCTATCCTTTGTTGGCAACAACATACATCGCTATAAAAGTTAAAAAAATATTATTTCTAGTAGTAGTAGTGTTCTTTCTATGATGTCCGATAGACTGCGACACTGTCTTCATGCCGCTCCTATATTCTTTACTAAGGGAAACCTTAATCTTTCCTATACTCCTATCCTTTGTTGCAACAACATACATCGCTATAAAAGTTTTAAAAAATATTATTTCTAGTAGTAGTAGTGTTCTTTCTATGATGTCCGATAGACTGCGACACTGTCTTCATGCCGCTCCTATATTCTTTACTAAGGGAAACCTTAATCTTTCCTATACTCCTATCCTTTGTTGCAACAACATACATCGCTATAAAAGTTTAAAAAAATATTATTTCTAGTAGTAGTAGTGTTCTTTCTATGATGACCGATAGACTGCGACACTGTCTTCATGGCGCTCCTATATTCTTTACTAAGGGAAACCTTAATCTTCCCTATACTCCTACCCTTTGTTGGCAACAACATACATCGCTATAAAAGTTAAAAAAATATTATTTCTAGTAGTAGTAGTGTTCTTTCTATGATGTCCGATAGACTGCGACACTGTCTTCATGCCGCTCCTATATTCTTTACTAAGGGAAACCTTAATATTTCCTATACTCCTATCCTTTGTTGCAACAACATACATCGCTATAAAAGATTAAAAAAATAATATTTCTAGTAGTAGTATTGTTCTTTCTATGATGTCCGATAGACTGCGACACTGTCTTCATGCCGCTCCTATATTCTTTACTAAGGGACACCTTAATCTTCCCTATACTCCTATCCTTTGGTGGCAACAACATACATCGCTATAAAAGTTAAAAAAATATTATTTCTAGTAGTAGTAGTGTTCTTTCTATGATGACCGATAGACTGCGACACTGTCTTCATGCCGCTCCTATATTCCTTACTAAGGGACACCTTAATCTTCCCTATACTCCTATCCTTTGTTGGCAACAACATACATCGCTATAAAAGTTAAAAAAATATTATTTCTAGTAGTAGTAGTGTTCTTTCTATGATGTCCGATAGACTGCGACACTGTCTTAATGCCGCTCCTATATTCTTTACTAAGGGAAACCTTAATCTTCCCTATACTCCTATCCTTTGTTGCAACAACATACATCGCTATAAAAGTTTAAAAAAATATTATTTCTAGTAGTAGTAGTGTTCTTTCTATGATGTCCGATAGACTGCGACACTGTCTTCATGCCGCTCCTATATTCTTTACTAAGGGAAACCTTAATCTTCCCTATACTCCTACCCTTTGTTGGCAACAACATACATCGCTATAAAAGTTAAAAAAATATTATTTCTAGTAGTAGTAGTGTTCTTTCTATGATGTCCGATAGACTGCGACACTGTCTTCATGCCGCTCCTATATTCTTTACTAAGGGAAACCTTAATCTTTCCTATACTCCTATCCTTTGTTGCAACAACATACATCGCTATAAAAGTTTAAAAAAATATTATTTCTAGTAGTAGTAGTGTTCTTTCTATGATGACCGATAGACTGCGACACTGTCTTCATGGCGCTCCTATATTCTTTACTAAGGGAAACCTTAATCTTCCCTATACTCCTATCCTTTGTTGGCAACAACATACATCGCTATAAAAGTTTAAAAAAATATTATTTCTAGTAGTAGTAGTGTTCTTTCTATGATGACCGATAGACTGCGACACTGTCTTCATGGCGCTCCTATATTCTTTACTAAGGGAAACCTTAATCTTTCCCATACTCCTATCCTTTGTTGGCAACAACATACATCGCTATAAAAGTTTAAAAAAATATTATTTCTAGTAGTAGTAGTGTTCTTTCTATGATGTCCGATAGACTGCGACACTGTCTTCATGCCGCTCCTATATTCTTTACTAAGGGAAACCTTAATCTTCCCTATACTCCTATCCTTTGTTGGCAACAACATACATCGCTATAAAAGTTTAAAAAAATATTATTTCTAGTAGTAGTAGTGTTCTTTCTATGATGACCGATAGACTGCGACACTGTCTTGATGGCGCTCCTATATTCTTTACTAGGGGAAACCTTAATCTTTCCCATACTCCTATCCTTTGTTGGCAACAACATACATCGCTATAAAAGTTTAAAAAAATATTATTTCTAGTAGTAGTAGTGTTCTTTCTATGATGTCCGATAGACTGCGACACTGTCTTCATGGCGCTCCTATATTCTTTACTAAGGGAAACCTTAATCTTTCCCATACTCCTATCCTTTGATGGCAACAACATACATCGCTATAAAAGTTTAAAAAAATATTATTTCTAGTAGTAGTAGTGTTCTTTCTATGATGTCCGATAGACTGCGACACTGTCTTCATGCCGCTCCTATATTCTTTACTAAGGGAAACCTTAATCTTTCCCATACTCCTATCCTTTGTTGGCAACAACATACATCGCTATAAAAGTTAAAAAAATATTATTTCTAGTAGTAGTAGTGTTCTTTCTATGATGTCCGATAGACTGCGACACTGTCTTCATGGCGCTCCTATATTCTTTACTAAGGGAAACCTTAATCTTTCCCATACTCCTATCCTTTGTTGGCAACAACATACATCGCTATAAAAGTTTAAAAAAATATTATTTCTAGTAGTAGTAGTGTTCTTTCTATGATGTCCGATAGACTGCGACACTGTCTTCATGGCGCTCCTATATTCTTTACTAAGGGAAACCTTAATCTTTCCCATACTCCTATCCTTTGTTGCAACAACATACATCGCTATAAAAGTTTAAAAAAATATTATTTCTAGTAGTAGTAGTGTTCTTTCTATGATGTCCGATAGACTGCGACACTGTCTTCATGGCGCTCCTATATTCTTTACTAAGGGAAACCTTAATCTTTCCCATACTCCTATCCTTTGTTGGCAACAACATACATCGCTATAAAAGTTTAAAAAAATATTATTTCTAGTAGTAGTAGTGTTCTTTCTATGATGTCCGATAGACTGCGACACTGTCTTCATGGCGCTCCTATATTCTTTACTAAGGGAAACCTTAATCTTTCCCATACTCCTATCCTTTGTTGGCAACAACATACATCGCTATAAAAGTTTAAAAAAATATTATTTCTAGTAGTAGTAGTGTTCTTTCTATGATGTCCGATAGACTGCGACACTGTCTTCATGCCGCTCCTATATTCTTTACTAAGGGAAACCTTAATCTTCCCTATACTCCTATCCTTTGTTGGCAACAACATACATCGCTATAAAAGTTTAAAAAAATATTATTTCTAGTAGTAGTAGTGTTCTTTCTATGATGACCGATAGACTGCGACACTGTCTTGATGGCGCTCCTATATTCTTTACTAGGGGAAACCTTAATCTTTCCCATACTCCTATCCTTTGTTGGCAACAACATACATCGCTATAAAAGTTTAAAAAAATATTATTTCTAGTAGTAGTAGTGTTCTTTCTATGATGTCCGATAGACTGCGACACTGTCTTCATGGCGCTCCTATATTCTTTACTAAGGGAAACCTTAATCTTTCCCATACTCCTATCCTTTGTTGGCAACAACATACATCGCTATAAAAGTTTAAAAAAATATTATTTCTAGTAGTAGTAGTGTTCTTTCTATGATGTCCGATAGACTGCGACACTGTCTTCATGGCGCTCCTATATTCTTTACTAAGGGAAACCTTAATCTTTCCCATACTCCTATCCTTTGTTGGCAACAACATACATCGCTATAAAAGTTTAAAAAAATATTATTTCTAGTAGTAGTAGTGTTCTTTCTATGATGACCGATAGACTGCGACACTGTCTTCATGCCGCTCCTATATTCTTTACTAAGTGAAACCTTAATCTTTCCCATACTCCTATCCTTTGTTGCAACAACATACATCGCTATAAAAGTTTAAAAAAATATTATTTCTAGTAGTAGTAGTGTTCTTTCTGTGATGTCCGATAGACTGCGACACTGTCTTCATGGCGCTCCTATATTCTTTACTAAGGGAAACCTTAATCTTTCCTATACTCCTATCCTTTGTTGGCAACAACATACATCGCTATAAAAGTTAAAAAAATATTATTTCTAGTAGTAGTAGTGTTCTTTCTATGATGTCCGATAGACTGCGACACTGTCTTCATGGCGCTCCTATATTCTTTACTAAGGGAAACCTTAATCTTTCCTATACTCCTATCCTTTGTTGGCAACAACATACATCGCTATAAAAGTTAAAAAAATATTATTTCTAGTAGTAGTAGTGTTCTTTCTATGATGACCGATAGACTGCGACACTGTCTTCATGCCGCTCCTATATTCTTTACTAAGGGAAACCTTAATCTTTCCCATACTCCTATCCTTTGTTGCAACAACATACATCGCTATAAAAGTTAAAAAAAATATTAATTCTAGTAGTAGTAGTGTTCTTTCTATGATGTCCGATAGACTGCGACACTGTCTTCATGGCGCTCCTATATTCTTTACTAAGGGAAACCTTAATCTTTCCCATACTCCTATCCTTTGTTGGCAACAACATACATCGCTATAAAAGTTAAAAAAATATTATTTCTAGTAGTAGTAGTGTTCTTTCTATGATGACCGATAGACTGCGACACTGTCTTCATGCCGCTCCTATATTCTTTACTAAGGGAAACCTTAATCTTTCCCATACTCCTATCCTTTGTTGCAACAACATACATCGCTATAAAAGTTTAAAAAAATATTATTTCTAGTAGTAGTAGTGTTCTTTCTATGATGACCGATAGACTGCGACACTGTCTTCATGCCGCTCCTATATTCTTTACTAAGGGAAACCTTAATCTTTCCCATACTCCTATCCTTTGTTGCAACAACATACATCGCTATAAAAGTTTAAAAAAATATTATTTCTAGTAGTAGTAGTGTTCTTTCTGTGATGTCCGATAGACTGCGACACTGTCTTCATGGCGCTCCTATATTCTTTACTAAGGGAAACCTTAATCTTTCCTATACTCCTATCCTTTGTTGGCAACAACATACATCGCTATAAAAGTTAAAAAAATATTATTTCTAGTAGTAGTAGTGTTCTTTCTATGATGTCCGATAGACTGCGACACTGTCTTCATGGCGCTCCTATATTCTTTACTAAGGGAAACCTTAATCTTTCCTATACTCCTATCCTTTGTTGGCAACAACATACATCGCTATAAAAGTTAAAAAAATATTATTTCTAGTAGTAGTAGTGTTCTTTCTATGATGACCGATAGACTGCGACACTGTCTTCATGCCGCTCCTATATTCTTTACTAAGGGAAACCTTAATCTTTCCCATACTCCTATCCTTTGTTGCAACAACATACATCGCTATAAAAGTTAAAAAAAAATATTAATTCTAGTAGTAGTAGTGTTCTTTCTATGATGTCCGATAGACTGCGACACTGTCTTCATGGCGCTCCTATATTCTTTACTAAGGGAAACCTTAATCTTTCCCATACTCCTATCCTTTGTTGGCAACAACATACATCGCTATAAAAGTTAAAAAAATATTATTTCTAGTAGTAGTAGTGTTCTTTCTATGATGACCGATAGACTGCGACACTGTCTTCATGGCGCTCCTATATTCTTTACTAAGGGAAACCTTAATCTTTCCTATACTCCTATCCTTTGTTGGCAACAACATACATCGCTATAAAAGTTAAAAAAATATTATTTCTAGTAGTAGTAGTGTTCTTTCTATGATGTCCGATAGACTGCGACACTGTCTTCATGGCGCTTCTATATTCTTTACTAAGGGAAACCTTAATCTTTCCTATACTCCTATCCTTTGTTGGCAACAACATACATCGCTATAAAAGTTAAAAAAATATTATTTCTAGTAGTAGTAGTGTTCTTTCTATGATGTCCGATAGACTGCGACACTGTCTTCATGGCGCTCCTATATTCTTTACTAAGGGAAACCTTAATCTTTCCCATACTCCTATCCTTTGTTGCAACAACATACATCGCTATAAAAGTTTAAAAAAATATTATTTCTAGTAGTAGTAGTGTTCTTTCTATGATGTCCGATAGACTGCGACACTGTCTTCATGGCGCTCCTATATTCTTTACTAAGGGAAACCTTAATCTTTCCCATACTCCTATCCTTTGTTGCAACAACATACATCGCTATAAAAGTTTAAAAAAATATTATTTCTAGTAGTAGTAGTGTTCTTTCTATGATGTCCGATAGACTGCGACACTGTCTTCATGCCGCTCCTATATTCTTTACTAAGGGAAACCTTAATCTTTCCCATACTCCTATCCTTTGTTGGCAACAACATACATCGCTATAAAAGTTAAAAAAATATTATTTCTAGTAGTAGTAGTGTTCTTTCTATGATGTCCGATAGACTGCGACACTGTCTTCATGGCGCTCCTATATTCTTTACTAAGGGAAACCTTAATCTTTCCCATACTCCTATCCTTTGTTGGCAACAACATACATCGCTATAAAAGTTTAAAAAAATATTATTTCTAGTAGTAGTAGTGTTCTTTCTATGATGTCCGATAGACTGCGACACTGTCTTCATGGCGCTCCTATATTCTTTACTAAGGGAAACCTTAATCTTTCCCATACTCCTATCCTTTGTTGGCAACAACATACATCGCTATAAAAGTTTAAAAAAATATTATTTCTAGTAGTAGTAGTGTTCTTTCTATGATGTCCGATAGACTGCGACACTGTCTTCATGCCGCTCCTATATTCTTTACTAAGGGAAACCTTAATCTTTCCCATACTCCTATCCTTTGTTGGCAACAACATACATCGCTATAAAAGTTAAAAAAATATTATTTCTAGTAGTAGTAGTGTTCTTTCTATGATGTCCGATAGACTGCGACACTGTCTTCATGCCGCTCCTATATTCTTTACTAAGGGAAACCTTAATCTTTCCCATACTCCTATCCTTTGTTGGCAACAACATACATCGCTATAAAAGTTTAAAAAAATATTATTTCTAGTAGTAGTAGTGTTCTTTCTATGATGTCCGATAGACTGCGACACTGTCTTCATGCCGCTCCTATATTCTTTACTAAGGGAAACCTTAATCTTTCCCATACTCCTATCCTTTGTTGGCAACAACATACATCGCTATAAAAGTTTAAAAAAATTTTATTTCTAGTAGTAGTAGTGTTCTTTCTATGATGTCCGATAGACTGCGACACTGTCTTCATGCCGCTCCTATATTCTTTACTAAGGGAAACCTTAATCTTTCCCATACTCCTATCCTTTGTTGGCAACAACATACATCGCTATAAAAGTTTAAAAAAATATTATTTCTAGTAGTAGTAGTGTTCTTTCTATGATGTCCGATAGACTGCGACACTGTCTTCATGCCGCTCCTATATTCTTTACTAAGGGAAACCTTAATCTTTCCCATACTCCTATCCTTTGTTGGCAACAACATACATCGCTATAAAAGTTTAAAAAAATTTTATTTCTAGTAGTAGTAGTGTTCTTTCTATGATGTCCGATAGACTGCGACACTGTCTTCATGCCGCTCCTATATTCTTTACTAAGGGAAACCTTAATCTTTCCCATACTCCTATCCTTTGTTGGCAACAACATACATCGCTATAAAAGTTTAAAAAAATATTATTTCTAGTAGTAGTAGTGTTCTTTCTATGATGTCCGATAGACTGCGACACTGTCTTCATGCCGCTCCTATATTCTTTACTAAGGGAAACCTTAATCTTTCCCATACTCCTATCCTTTGTTGGCAACAACATACATCGCTATAAAAGTTTAAAAAAATATTATTTCTAGTAGTAGTAGTGTTCTTTCTATGATGCCCGATAGACTGCGACACTGTCTTCATGCCGCTCCTATATTCTTTACTAAGGGAAACCTTAATCTTTCCCATACTCCTATCCTTTGTTGGCAACAACATACATCGCTATAAAAGTTAAAAAAATATTATTTCTAGTAGTAGTAGTGTTCTTTCTATGATGTCCGATAGACTGCGACACTGTCTTCATGGCGCTCCTATATTCTTTACTAAGGGAAACCTTAATCTTTCCCATACTCCTATCCTTTGTTGGCAACAACATACATCGCTATAAAAGTTTAAAAAAATATTATTTCTAGTAGTAGTAGTGTTCTTTCTATGATGTCCGATAGACTGCGACACTGTCTTCATGGCGCTCCTATATTCTTTACTAAGGGAAACCTTAATCTTTCCCATACTCCTATCCTTTGTTGGCAACAACATACATCGCTATAAAAGTTTAAAAAAATATTATTTCTAGTAGTAGTAGTGTTCTTTCTATGATGTCCGATAGACTGCGACACTGTCTTCATGGCGCTCCTATATTCTTTACTAAGGGAAACCTTAATCTTTCCCATACTCCTATCCTTTGTTGGCAACAACATACATCGCTATAAAAGTTTAAAAAAATATTATTTCTAGTAGTAGTAGTGTTCTTTCTATGATGTCCGATAGACTGCGACACTGTCTTCATGGCGCTCCTATATTCTTTACTAAGGGAAACCTTAATCTTTCCCATACTCCTATCCTTTGTTGGCAACAACATACATCGCTATAAAAGTTTAAAAAAATATTATTTCTAGTAGTAGTAGTGTTCTTTCTATGATGTCCGATAGACTGCGACACTGTCTTCATGGCGCTCCTATATTCTTTACTAAGGGACACCTTAATCTTCCCTATACTCCTATCCTTTGTTGGCAACAACATACATCGCTATAAAAGTTTAAAAAAATATTATTTCTAGTAGTAGTAGTGTTCTTTCTATGATGTCCGATAGACTGCGACACTGTCTTCATGCCGCTCCTATATTCTTTACGAAGGGACACCTTAATCTTTCCCATACTCCTATCCTTTGTTGCAACAACATACATCGCTATAAAAGTTTAAAAAAATATTATTTCTAGTAGTAGTAGTGTTCTTTCTATGATGTCCGATAGACTGCGACACTGTCTTCATGGCGCTCCTATATTCTTTACTAAGGGAAACCTTAATCTTTCCCATACTCCTATCCTTTGTTGGCAACAACATACATCGCTATAAAAGTTTAAAAAAATATTATTTCTAGTAGTAGTAGTGTTCTTTCTATGATGACCGATAGACTGCGACACTGTCTTCATGCCGCTCCTATATTCTTTACTAAGGGAAACCTTAATCTTTCCCATACTCCTATCCTTTGTTGCAACAACATACATCGCTATAAAAGTTTAAAAAAATATTATTTCTAGTAGTAGTAGTGTTCTTTCTATGATGTCCGATAGACTGCGACACTGTCTTCATGGCGCTCCTATATTCTTTACTAAGGGAAACCTTAATCTTTCCCATACTCCTATCCTTTGTTGCAACAACATACATCGCTATAAAAGTTAAAAAAATATTATTTCTAGTAGTAGTAGTGTTCTTTCTATGATGTCCGATAGACTGCGACACTGTCTTCATGTCGCTCCTATATTCTTTACTAAGGGAAACCTTAATCTTTCCCATACTCCTATCCTTTGTTGCAACAACATACATCGCTATAAAAGTTTAAAAAAATATTATTTCTAGTAGTAGTAGTGTTCTTTCTATGATGTCCGATAGACTGCGACACTGTCTTCATGGCGCTCCTATATTCTTTACTAAGGGAAACCTTAATCTTTCCCATACTCCTATCCTTTGTTGCAACAACATACATCGCTATAAAAGTTTAAAAAAATATTATTTCTAGTAGTAGTAGTGTTCTTTCTATGATGTCCGATAGACTGCGACACTGTCTTCATGGCGCTCCTATATTCTTTACTAAGGGAAACCTTAATCTTTCCTATACTCCTATCCTTTGTTGGCAACAACATACATCGCTATAAAAGTTAAAAAAATATTATTTCTAGTAGTAGTAGTGTTCTTTCTATGATGTCCGATAGACTGCGACACTGTCTTCATGGCGCTCCTATATTCTTTACTAAGGGAAACCTTAATCTTTCCTATACTCCTATCCTTTGTTGGCAACAACATACATCGCTATAAAAGTTTAAAAAAATATTATTTCTAGTAGTAGTAGTGTTCTTTCTATGATGACCGATAGACTGCGACACTGTCTTCATGCCGCTCCTATATTCTTTACTAAGGGAAACCTTAATCTTTCCCATACTCCTATCCTTTGTTGCAACAACATACATCGCTATAAAAATTTAAAAAAATATTATTTCTAGTAGTAGTAGTGTTCTTTCTATGATGTCCGATAGACTGCGACACTGTCTTCATGGCGCTCCTATATTCTTTACTAAGGGAAACCTTAATCTTTCCCATACTCCTATCCTTTGTTGCAACAACATACATCGCTATAAAAGTTTAAAAAAATATTATTTCTAGTAGTAGTAGTGTTCTTTCTATGGTGTCCGATAGACTGCGACACTGTCTTCATGGCGCTCCTATATTCTTTACTAAGGGAAACCTTAATCTTTCCTATACTCCTATCCTTTGTTGGCAACAACATACATCGCTATAAAAGTTAAAAAAATATTATTTCTAGTAGTAGTAGTGTTCTTTCTATGATGTCCGATAGACTGCGACACTGTCTTCATGGCGCTCCTATATTCTTTACTAAGGGAAACCTTAATCTTTCCCATACTCCTATCCTTTGTTGCAACAACATACATCGCTATAAAAGTTTAAAAAAATATTATTTCTAGTAGTAGTAGTGTTCTTTCTATGATGTCCGATAGACTGCGACACTGTCTTCATGGCGCTCCTATATTCTTTACTAAGGGAAACCTTAATCTTTCCCATACTCCTATCCTTTGTTGCAACAACATACATCGCTATAAAAGTTAAAAAAATATTATTTCTAGTAGTAGTAGTGTTCTTTCTATGATGTCCGATAGACTGCGACACTGTCTTCATGTCGCTCCTATATTCTTTACTAAGGGAAACCTTAATCTTTCCCATACTCCTATCCTTTGTTGCAACAACATACATCGCTATAAAAGTTTAAAAAAATATTATTTCTAGTAGTAGTAGTGTTCTTTCTATGATGTCCGATAGACTGCGACACTGTCTTCATGGCGCTCCTATATTCTTTACTAAGGGAAACCTTAATCTTTCCCATACTCCTATCCTTTGTTGCAACAACATACATCGCTATAAAAGTTTAAAAAAATATTATTTCTAGTAGTAGTAGTGTTCTTTCTATGATGTCCGATAGACTGCGACACTGTCTTCATGGCGCTCCTATATTCTTTACTAAGGGAAACCTTAATCTTTCCTATACTCCTATCCTTTGTTGGCAACAACATACATCGCTATAAAAGTTAAAAAAATATTATTTCTAGTAGTAGTAGTGTTCTTTCTATGATGTCCGATAGACTGCGACACTGTCTTCATGGCGCTCCTATATTCTTTACTAAGGGAAACCTTAATCTTTCCTATACTCCTATCCTTTGTTGGCAACAACATACATCGCTATAAAAGTTTAAAAAAATATTATTTCTAGTAGTAGTAGTGTTCTTTCTATGATGACCGATAGACTGCGACACTGTCTTCATGCCGCTCCTATATTCTTTACTAAGGGAAACCTTAATCTTTCCCATACTCCTATCCTTTGTTGCAACAACATACATCGCTATAAAAATTTAAAAAAATATTATTTCTAGTAGTAGTAGTGTTCTTTCTATGATGTCCGATAGACTGCGACACTGTCTTCATGGCGCTCCTATATTCTTTACTAAGGGAAACCTTAATCTTTCCCATACTCCTATCCTTTGTTGCAACAACATACATCGCTATAAAAGTTTAAAAAAATATTATTTCTAGTAGTAGTAGTGTTCTTTCTATGGTGTCCGATAGACTGCGACACTGTCTTCATGCCGCTCCTATATTCTTTACTAAGGGAAACCTTAATCTTTCCTATACTCCTATCCTTTGTTGGCAACAACATACATCGCTATAAAAGTTAAAAAAATATTATTTCTAGTAGTAGTAGTGTTCTTTCTATGATGTCCGATAGACTGCGACACTGTCTTCATGGCGCTCCTATATTCTTTACTAAGGGAAACCTTAATCTTTCCCATACTCCTATCCTTTGTTGGCAACAACATACATCGCTATAAAAGTTTAAAAAAATATTATTTCTAGTAGTAGTAGTGTTCTTTCTATGATGACCGATAGACTGCGACACTGTCTTCATGCCGCTCCTATATTCTTTACTAAGGGAAACCTTAATCTTTCCCATACTCCTATCCTTTGTTGCAACAACATACATCGCTATAAAAGTTTTAAAAAATATTATTTCTAGTAGTAGTAGTGTTCTTTCTATGATGTCCGATAGACTGCGACACTGTCTTCATGGCGCTCCTATATTCTTTACTAAGTGAAACCTTAATCTTTCCTATACTCCTATCCTTTGTTGGCAACAACATACATCGCTATAAAAGTTAAAAAAATATTATTTCTAGTAGTAGTAGTGTTCTTTCTATGATGTCCGATAGACTGCGACACTGTCTTCATGGCGCTCCTATATTCTTTACTAAGGGAAACCTTAATCTTTCCTATACTCCTATCCTTTGTTGGCAACAACATACATCGCTATAAAAGTTTAAAAAAATATTATTTCTAGTAGTAGTAGTGTTCTTTCTATGATGTCCGATAGACTGCGACACTCTCTTCATGGCGCTCCTATATTCTTTACTAAGGGAAACCTTAATCTTTCCCATACTCCTATCCTTTGTTGGCAACAACATACATCGCTATAAAAGTTTAAAAAATATTATTTCTAGTAGTAGTAGTGTTCTTTCTATGATGTCCGATAGACTGCGACACTGTCTTCATGGCGCTCCTATATTCTTTACTAAGGGAAACCTTAATCTTTCCCATACTCCTATCCTTTGTTGGCAACAACATACATCGCTATAAAAGTTAAAAAAATATTATTTCTAGTAGTAGTAGTGTTCTTTCTATGATGTCCGATAGACTGCGACACTGTCTTCATGGCGCTCCTATATTCTTTACTAAGGGAAACCTTAATCTTCCCTATACTCCTACCCTTTGTTGGCAACAACATACATCGCTATAAAAGTTAAAAAAATATTATTTCTAGTAGTAGTAGTGTTCTGTCTATGATGTCCGATAGACTGCGACACTGTCTTCATGGCGCTCCTATAATCTTTACTAAGGGAAACCTTAATCTTCCCTATACTCCTATCCTTTGTTGCAACAACATACATCGCTATAAAAGTTTAAAAAATATTATTTCTAGTAGTAGTAGTGTTCTTTCTATGATGTCCGATAGACTGCGACACTGTCTTCATGGCGCTCCTATATTCTTTACTAAGGGAAACCTTAATCTTCCCTATACTCCTACCCTTTGTTGGCAACAACATACATCGCTATAAAAGTTTAAAAAATATTATTTCTAGTAGTAGTAGTGTTCTGTCTATGATGTCCGATAGACTGCGACACTGTCTTCATGGCGCTCCTATATTCTTTACTAAGGGAAACCTTAATCTTTCCCATACTCCTATCCTTTGTTGGCAACAACATACATCGCTATAAAAGTTAAAAAAATATTATTTCTAGTAGTAGTAGTGTTCTTTCTATGATGTCCGATAGACTGCGACACTGTCTTCATGGCGCTCCTATATTCTTTACTAAGGGAAACCTTAATCTTCCCTATACTCCTATCCTTTGTTGGCAACAACATACATCGCTATAAAAGTTTAAAAAAATATTATTTCTAGTAGTAGTAGTGTTCTTTCTATGATGACCGATAGACTGCGACACTGTCTTCATGGCGCTCCTATATTCTTTACTAAGGGAAACCCTAATCTTCCCTATACTCCTATCCTTTGTTGGCAACAACATACATCGCTATAAAAGTTTAAAAAAATATTATTTCTAGTAGTAGTAGTGTTCTTTCAATGATGACCGATAGACTGCGACACTGTCTTCATGGCGCTCCTATATTCTTTACTAAGGGAAACCTTAATCTTCCCTATACTCCTATCCTTTGTTGGCAACAACATACATCGCTATAAAAGTTTAAAAAAATATTATTTCTAGTAGTAGTAGTGTTCTTTCTATGATGTCCGATAGACTGCGACACTGTCTTCATGCCGCTCCTATATTCTTTACTAAGGGAAACCTTAATCTTCCCTATACTTCTATCCTTTGTTGGCAACAACATACATCGCTATAAAAGTTTAAAAAAATATTATTTCTAGTAGTAGTAGTGTTCTTTCTATGATGTCCGATAGACTGCGACACTGTCTTCATGGCGCTCCTATATTCTTTACTAAGGGAAACCTTAATCTTCCCTATACTTCTATCCTTTGTTGGCAACAACATACATCGCTATAAAAGTTTAAAAAAATATTATTTCTAGTAGTAGTAGTGTTCTGTCTATGATGTCCGATAGACTGCGACACTGTCTTCATGGCGCTCCTATATTCTTTACTAAGGGAAACCTTAATCTTCCCTATACTCCTATCCTTTGTTGCAACAACATACATCGCTATAAAAGTTTAAAAAATATTATTTCTAGTAGTAGTAGTGTTCTTTCTATGATGTCCGATAGACTGCGACACTGTCTTCATGGCGCTCCTATATTCTTTACTAAGGGAAACCTTAATCTTCCCTATACTCCTATCCTTTGTTGGCAACAACATACATCGCTATAAAAGTTAAAAAAATATTATTTCTAGTAGTAGTAGTGTTCTTTCTATGATGTCCGATAGACTGCGACACTGTCTTCATGCCGCTCCTATATTCTTTACTAAGGGAAACCTTAATCTTCCCTATACTCCTATCCTTTGTTGGCAACAACATACATCGCTATAAAAGTTTAAAAAATATTATTTCTAGTAGTAGTAGTGTTCTTTCTATGATGTCCGATAGACTGCGACACTGTCTTCATGCCGCTCCTATATTCTTTACTAAGGGAAACCTTAATCTTCCCTATACTCCTATCCTTTGTTGGCAACAACATACATCGCTATAAAAGTTAAAAAAATATTATTTCTAGTAGTAGTAGTGTTCTTTCTATGATGTCCGATAGACTGCGACACTGTCTTCATGCCGCTCCTATATTCTTTACTAAGGGAAACCTTAATCTTCCCTATACTCCTATCCTTTGTTGGCAACAACATACATCGCTATAAAAGTTTAAAAAATATTATTTCTAGTAGTAGTAGTGTTCTTTCTATGATGTCCGATAGACTGCGACACTGTCTTCATGCCGCTCCTATATTCTTTACTAAGGGACACCTTAATCTTCCCTATACTCCTATCCTTTGTTGGCAACAACATACATCGATATAAAAGTTAAAAAAATATTATTTCTAGTAGTAGTAGTGTTCTTTCTATGATGTCCGATAGACTGCGACACTGTCTTCATGGCGCTCCTATATTCTTTACTAAGGGAAACCTTAATCTTTCCTATACTCCTATCCTTTGTTGCAACAACATACATCGCTATAAAAGTTTAAAAAATATTATTTCTAGTAGTAGTAGTGTTCTGTCTATGATGTCCGATAGACTGCGACACTGTCTTCATGGCGCTCCTATATTCTTTACTAAGGGAAACCTTAATCTTCCCTATACTCCTATCCTTTGTTGCAACAACATACATCGCTATAAAAGTTTAAAAAAATATTATTTCTAGTAGTAGTAGTGTTCTGTCTATGATGTCCGATAGACTGCGACACTGTCTTCATGGCGCTCCTATATTCTTTACTAAGGGAAACCTTAATCTTCCCTATACTCCTATCCTTTGTTGCAACAACATACATCGCTATAAAAGTTTAAAAAAATATTATTTCTAGTAGTAGTAGTGTTCTGTCTATGCTGTCCGATAGACTGCGACACTGTCTTCATGGCGCTCCTATATTCTTTACTAAGGGAAACCTTAATCTTTCCTATACTCCTATCCTTTGTTGGCAACAACATACATCGCTATAAAAGTTAAAAAAATATTATTTCTAGTAGTAGTAGTGTTCTTTCTATGATGTCCGATAGACTGCGACACTGTCTTCATGGCGCTCCTATATTCTTTACTAAGGGAAACCTTAATCTTTCCCATACTCCTATCCTTTGTTGGCAACAACATACATCGCTATAAAAGTTTAAAAAAATATTATTTCTAGTAGTAGTAGTGTTCTTTCTATGATGACCGATAGACTGCGACACTGTCTTCATGCCGCTCCTATATTCTTTACTAAGGGAAACCTTAATCTTTCCCATACTCCTATCCTTTGTTGCAACAACATACATCGCTATAAAAGTTTAAAAAAATATTATTTCTAGTAGTAGTAGTGTTCTTTCTATGATGTCCGATAGACTGCGACACTGTCTTCATGGCGCTCCTATATTCTTTACTAAGTGAAACCTTAATCTTTCCTATACTCCTATCCTTTGTTGGCAACAACATACATCGCTATAAAAGTTAAAAAAATATTATTTCTAGTAGTAGTAGTGTTCTTTCTATGATGTCCGATAGACTGCGACACTGTCTTCATGGCGCTCCTATATTCTTTACTAAGGGAAACCTTAATCTTTCCTATACTCCTATCCTTTGTTGGCAACAACATACATCGCTATAAAAGTTTAAAAAAATATTATTTCTAGTAGTAGTAGTGTTCTTTCTATGATGTCCGATAGACTGCGACACTGTCTTCATGGCGCTCCTATATTCTTTACTAAGGGAAACCTTAATCTTTCCCATACTCCTATCCTTTGTTGGCAACAACATACATCGCTATAAAAGTTTAAAAAATATTATTTCTAGTAGTAGTAGTGTTCTTTCTATGATGTCCGATAGACTGCGACACTGTCTTCATGGCGCTCCTATATTCTTTACTAAGGGAAACCTTAATCTTTCCCATACTCCTATCCTTTGTTGGCAACAACATACATCGCTATAAAAGTTAAAAAAATATTATTTCTAGTAGTAGTAGTGTTCTTTCTATGATGTCCGATAGACTGCGACACTGTCTTCATGGCTCTCCTATATTCTTTACTAAGGGAAACCTTAATCTTCCCTATACTCCTACCCTTTGTTGGCAACAACATACATCGCTATAAAAGAAAAAAAAATATTATTTCTAGTAGTAGTAGTGTTCTGTCTATGATGTCCGATAGACTGCGACACTGTCTTCATGGCGCTCCTATAATCTTTACTAAGGGAAACCTTAATCTTCCCTATACTCCTATCCTTTGTTGCAACAACATACATCGCTATAAAAGTTTAAAAAATATTATTTCTAGTAGTAGTAGTGTTCTTTCTATGATGTCCGATAGACTGCGACACTGTCTTCATGGCGCTCCTATATTCTTTACTAAGGGAAACCTTAATCTTCCCTATACTCCTACCCTTTGTTGGCAACAACATACATCGCTATAAAAGTTTAAAAAATATTATTTCTAGTAGTAGTAGTGTTCTTTCTATGATGACCGATAGACTGCGACACTGTCTTCATGGCGCTCCTATATTCTTTACTAAGGGAAACCTTAATCTTCCCTATACTCCTATCCTTTGTTGGCAACAACATACATCGCTATAAAAGTTTAAAAAAATATTATTTCTAGTAGTAGTAGTGTTCTTTCTATGATGACCGATAGACTGCGACACTGTCTTCATGGCGCTCCTATATTCTTTACTAAGGGAAACCTTAATCTTCCCTATACTCCTATCCTTTGTTGGCAACAACATACATCGCTATAAAAGTTTAAAAAAATATTATTTCTAGTAGTAGTAGTGTTCTTTCTATGATGTCCGATAGACTGCGACACTGTCTTCATGCCGCTCCTATATTCTTTACTAAGGGAAACCTTAATCTTCCCTATACTTCTATCCTTTGTTGGCAACAACATACATCGCTATAAAAGTTTAAAAAAATATTATTTCTAGTAGTAGTAGTGTTCTTTCTATGATGTCCGATACACTGCGACACTACCTTCATGGCGCTCCTATATTCTTTACTAAGGGAAACCTTAATCTTTCCTATACTCCTATCCTTTGTTGCAACAACATACATCGCTATAAAAGTTTAAAAAATATTATTTCTAGTAGTAGTAGTGTTCTGTCTATGATGTCCGATAGACTGCGACACTGTCTTCATGGCGCTCCTATATTCTTTACTAAGGGAAACCTTAATCTTCCCTATACTCCTATCCTTTGTTGCAACAACATACATCGCTATAAAAGTTTAAAAAAATATTATTTCTAGTAGTAGTAGTGTTCTGTCTATGATGTCCGATAGACTGCGACACTGTCTTCATGGCGCTCCTATATTCTTTACTAAGGGAAACCTTAATCTTCCCTATACTCCTATCCTTTGTTGCAACAACATACATCGCTATAAAAGTTTAAAAAAATATTATTTCTAGTAGTAGTAGTGTTCTGTCTATGCTGTCCGATAGACTGCGACACTGTCTTCATGGCGCTCCTATATTCTTTACTAAGGGAAACCTTAATCTTTCCTATACTCCTATCCTTTGTTGGCAACAACATACATCGCTATAAAAGTTAAAAAAATATTATTTCTAGTAGTAGTAGTGTTCTTTCTATGATGTCCGATAGACTGCGACACTGTCTTCATGGCGCTCCTATATTCTTTACTAAGGGAAACCTTAATCTTTCCCATACTCCTATCCTTTGTTGGCAACAACATACATCGCTATAAAAGTTTAAAAAAATATTATTTCTAGTAGTAGTAGTGTTCTTTCTATGATGACCGATAGACTGCGACACTGTCTTCATGCCGCTCCTATATTCTTTACTAAGGGAAACCTTAATCTTTCCCATACTCCTATCCTTTGTTGCAACAACATACATCGCTATAAAAGTTTAAAAAAATATTATTTCTAGTAGTAGTAGTGTTCTTTCTATGATGTCCGATAGACTGCGACACTGTCTTCATGGCGCTCCTATATTCTTTACTAAGTGAAACCTTAATCTTTCCTATACTCCTATCCTTTGTTGGCAACAACATACATCGCTATAAAAGTTAAAAAAATATTATTTCTAGTAGTAGTAGTGTTCTTTCTATGATGTCCGATAGACTGCGACACTGTCTTCATGGCGCTCCTATATTCTTTACTAAGGGAAACCTTAATCTTTCCTATACTCCTATCCTTTGTTGGCAACAACATACATCGCTATAAAAGTTTAAAAAAATATTATTTCTAGTAGTAGTAGTGTTCTTTCTATGATGTCCGATAGACTGCGACACTGTCTTCATGGCGCTCCTATATTCTTTACTAAGGGAAACCTTAATCTTTCCCATACTCCTATCCTTTGTTGGCAACAACATACATCGCTATAAAAGTTTAAAAAATATTATTTCTAGTAGTAGTAGTGTTCTTTCTATGATGTCCGATAGACTGCGACACTGTCTTCATGGCGCTCCTATATTCTTTACTAAGGGAAACCTTAATCTTTCCCATACTCCTATCCTTTGTTGGCAACAACATACATCGCTATAAAAGTTAAAAAAATATTATTTCTAGTAGTAGTAGTGTTCTTTCTATGATGTCCGATAGACTGCGACACTGTCTTCATGGCTCTCCTATATTCTTTACTAAGGGAAACCTTAATCTTCCCTATACTCCTACCCTTTGTTGGCAACAACATACATCGCTATAAAAGAAAAAAAAATATTATTTCTAGTAGTAGTAGTGTTCTGTCTATGATGTCCGATAGACTGCGACACTGTCTTCATGGCGCTCCTATAATCTTTACTAAGGGAAACCTTAATCTTCCCTATACTCCTATCCTTTGTTGCAACAACATACATCGCTATAAAAGTTTAAAAAATATTATTTCTAGTAGTAGTAGTGTTCTTTCTATGATGTCCGATAGACTGCGACACTGTCTTCATGGCGCTCCTATATTCTTTACTAAGGGAAACCTTAATCTTCCCTATACTCCTACCCTTTGTTGGCAACAACATACATCGCTATAAAAGTTTAAAAAATATTATTTCTAGTAGTAGTAGTGTTCTTTCTATGATGACCGATAGACTGCGACACTGTCTTCATGGCGCTCCTATATTCTTTACTAAGGGAAACCTTAATCTTCCCTATACTCCTATCCTTTGTTGGCAACAACATACATCGCTATAAAAGTTTAAAAAAATATTATTTCTAGTAGTAGTAGTGTTCTTTCTATGATGACCGATAGACTGCGACACTGTCTTCATGGCGCTCCTATATTCTTTACTAAGGGAAACCTTAATCTTCCCTATACTCCTATCCTTTGTTGGCAACAACATACATCGCTATAAAAGTTTAAAAAAATATTATTTCTAGTAGTAGTAGTGTTCTTTCTATGATGTCCGATAGACTGCGACACTGTCTTCATGCCGCTCCTATATTCTTTACTAAGGGAAACCTTAATCTTCCCTATACTTCTATCCTTTGTTGGCAACAACATACATCGCTATAAAAGTTTAAAAAAATATTATTTCTAGTAGTAGTAGTGTTCTTTCTATGATGTCCGATACACTGCGACACTACCTTCATGGCGCTCCTATATTCTTTACTAAGGGAAACCTTAATCTTCCCTATACTTCTATCCTTTGTTGGCAACAACATACATCGCTATAAAAGTTTAAAAAAATATTATTTCTAGTAGTAGTAGTGTTCTTTCTATGATGTCCGATAGACTGCGACATTGTCTTCATGGCGCTCCTATATTCGTTACTAAGGGAAACCTTAATCTTCCCTATACTTCTATCCTTTGTTGGCAACAACATACATCGCTATAAAAGTTTAAAAAAATATTATTTCTAGTAGTAGTAGTGTTCTTTCTATGATGACCGATAGACTGCGACACTGTCTTCATGCCGCTCCTATATTCTTTACTAAGGGAAACCTTAATCTTTCCTATACTCCTACCCTTTGTTGGCAACAACATACATCGCTATAAAAGTTAAAAAAATATTATTTCTAGTAGTAGTAGTGTTCTGTCTATGATGTCCGATAGACTGCGACACTGTCTTCATGGCGCTCCTATATTCTTTACTAAGGGAAACCTTAATCTTCCCTATACTCCTATCCTTTGTTGCAACAACATACATCGCTATAAAAGTTTAAAAAATATTATTTCTAGTAGTAGTAGTGTTCTTTCTATGATGTCCGATAGACTGCGACACTGTCTTCATGGCGCTCCTATATTCTTTACTAAGGGAAACCTTAATCTTCCCTATACTCCTATCCTTTGTTGGCAACAACATACATCGCTATAAAAGTTAAAAAAATATTATTTCTAGTAGTAGTAGTGTTCTTTCTATGATGTCCGATAGACTGCGACACTGTCTTCATGCCGCTCCTATATTCTTTACTAAGGGAAACCTTAATCTTCCCTATACTCCTATCCTTTGTTGGCAACAACATACATCGCTATAAAAGTTTAAAAAATATTATTTCTAGTAGTAGTAGTGTTCTTTCTATGATGTCCGATAGACTGCGACACTGTCTTCATGCCGCTCCTATATTCTTTACTAAGGGAAACCTTAATCTTCCCTATACTCCTATCCTTTGTTGGCAACAACATACATCGCTATAAAAGTTAAAAAAATATTATTTCTAGTAGTAGTAGTGTTCTTTCTATGATGTCCGATAGACTGCGACACTGTCTTCATGCCGCTCCTATATTCTTTACTAAGGGAAACCTTAATCTTCCCTATACTCCTATCCTTTGTTGGCAACAACATACATCGCTATAAAAGTTTAAAAAATATTATTTCTAGTAGTAGTAGTGTTCTTTCTATGATGTCCGATAGACTGCGACACTGTCTTCATGCCGCTCCTATATTCTTTACTAAGGGACACCTTAATCTTCCCTATACTCCTATCCTTTGTTGGCAACAACATACATCGCTATAAAAGTTAAAAAAATATTATTTCTAGTAGTAGTAGTGTTCTGTCTATGATGTCCGATAGACTGCGACACTGTCTTCATGGCGCTCCTATATTCTTTACTAAGGGAAACCTTAATCTTCCCTATACTCCTATCCTTTGTTGCAACAACATACATCGCTATAAAAGTTTAAAAAAATATTATTTCTAGTAGTAGTAGTGTTCTGTCTATGATGTCCGATAGACTGCGACACTGTCTTCATGGCGCTCCTATATTCTTTACTAAGGGAAACCTTAATCTTTCCCATACTCCTATCCTTTGTTGCAACAACATACATCGCTATAAAAGTTAAAAAATACTATTTCTAGTAGTAGTAGTGTTCTTTCTATGATGTTTGATAGACTGCGACACTGTCTTCATGGCTCTCCTATATTCTTTACTAAGGGAAACCTTAATCTTTCCTATACTCCTATCCTTTGTTGGCAACAACATACATCGCTATAAAAGTTTAAAAAAATATTATTTCTAGTAGTAGTAGTGTTCTTTCTATGATGTCCGATAGACTGCGACACTGTCTTCATGGCGCTCCTATATTCTTTACTAAGGGAAACCTTAATCTTTTCCATACTCCTATCCTTTGTTGGCAACAACATACATCGCTATAAAAGTTTAAAAAAATATTATTTCTAGTAGTAGTAGTGTTCTTTCTATGATGTCCGATAGACTGCGACACTGTCTTCATGGCGCTCCTATATTCTTTACTAAGGGAAACCTTAATCTTTCCCATACTCCTATCCTTTGTTGGCAACAACATACATCGCTATAAAAGTTTAAAAAAATATTATTTCTAGTAGTAGTAGTGTTCTTTCTATGATGTCCGATAGACTGCGACACTGTCTTCATGGCGCTCCTATATTCTTTACTAAGGGAAACCTTAATCTTTCCCATACTCCTATCCTTTGTTGGCAACAACATACATCGCTATAAAAGTTTAAAAAAATATTATTTCTAGTAGTAGTAGTGTTCTTTCTATGATGTCCGATAGACTGCGACACTGTCTTCATGGCGCTCCTATATTCTTTACTAAGGGAAACCTTAATCTTTCCTATACTCCTATCCTTTGTTGGCAACAACATACATCGCTATAAAAGTTTAAAAAAATATTATTTCTAGTAGTAGTAGTGTTCTTTCTATGATGTCCGATAGACTGCGACACTGTCTTCATGCCGCTCCTATATTCTTTACTAAGGGAAACCTTAATCTTTCCCATACTCCTATCCTTTGTTGGCAACAACATACATCGCTATAAAAGTTTAAAAAAATATTTATTCTAGTAGTAGTAGTGTTCTTTCTATGATGTCCGATAGACTGCGACACTGTCTTCATGCCGCTCCTATATTCTTTACTAAGGGAAACCTTAATCTTTCCCATACTCCTATCCTTTGTTGGCAACAACATACATCGCTATAAAAGTTTAAAAAAATATTATTTCTAGTAGTAGTAGTGTTCTTTCTATGATGTCCGATAGACTGCGACACTGTCTTCATGGCGCTCCTATATTCTTTACTAAGGGACACCTTAATCTTTCCCATACTCCTATCCTTTGTTGGCAACAACATACATCGCTATAAAAGTTTAAAAAAATATTATTTCTAGTAGTAGTAGTGTTCTTTCTATGATGTCCGATAGACTGCGACACTGTCTTCATGGCGCTCCTATATTCTTTACTAAGGGACACCTTAATCTTTCCCATACTCCTATCCTTTGTTGGCAACAACATACATCGCTATAAAAGTTTAAAAAAATATTATTTCTAGTAGTAGTAGTGTTCTTTCTATGATGTCCGATAGACTGCGACACTGTCTTCATGGCGCTCCTATATTCTTTACTAAGGGAAACCTTAATCTTTCCCATACTCCTATCCTTTGTTGGCAACAACATACATCGCTATAAAAGTTTAAAAAAATATTATTTCTAGTAGTAGTAGTGTTCTTTCTATGATGTCCGATAGACTGCGACACTGTCTTCATGGCGCTCCTATATTCTTTACTAAGGGAAACCTTAATCTTTCCCATACTCCTATCCTTTGTTGGCAACAACATACATCGCTATAAAAGTTTAAAAAAATATTATTTCTAGTAGTAGTAGTGTTCTTTCTATGATGTCCGATAGACTGCGACACTGTCTTCATGGCGCTCCTATATTCTTTACTAAGGGAAACCTTAATCTTTCCTATACTCCTATCCTTTGTTGGCAACAACATACATCGCTATAAAAGTTTAAAAAAATATTATTTCTAGTAGTAGTAGTGTTCTTTCTATGATGTCCGATAGACTGCGACACTGTCTTCATGGCGCTCCTATATTCTTTACTAAGGGAAACCTTAATCTTCCCTATACTCCTATCCTTTGTTGGCAACAACATACATCGCTATAAAAGTTTAAAAAAATATTATTTCTAGTAGTAGTAGTGTTCTTTCTATGATGTCCGATAGACTGCGACACTGTCTTCATGGCGCTCCTATATTCTTTACTAAGGGAAACCTTAATCTTTCCCATACTCCTATCCTTTGTTGGCAACAACATACATCGCTATAAAAGTTTAAAAAAATATTATTTCTAGTAGTAGTAGTGTTCTTTCTATGATGTCCGATAGACTGCGACACTGTCTTCATGGCGCTCCTATATTCTTTACTAAGGGAAACCTTAATCTTTCCCATACTCCTATCCTTTGTTGGCAACAACATACATCGCTATAAAAGTTTAAAAAAATATTATTTCTAGTAGTAGTAGTGTTCTTTCTATGATGTCCGATAGACTGCGACACTGTCTTTATGGCGCTCCTATATTCTTTACTAAGGGAAACCTTAATCTTTCCTATACTCCTATCTTTTGTTGGCAACAACATACATCGCTATAAAAGTTTAAAAAAATATTATTTCTAGTAGTAGTAGTGTTCTTTCTATGATGTCCGATAGACTGCGACACTGTCTTCATGCCGCTCCTATATTCTTTACTAAGGGAAACCTTAATCTTCCCTATACTTCTATCCTTTGTTGGCAACAACATACATCGCTATAAAAGTTTAAAAAATATTATTTCTAGTAGTAGTAGTGTTCTTTCTATGATGTCCGATAGACTGCGACACTGTCTTCATGCCGCTCCTATATTCTTTACTAAGGGAAACCTTAATCTTTCCCATACTCCTATCCTTTGTTGCAACAACATACATCGCTATAAAAGTTTAAAAAAATATTATTTCTAGTAGTAGTAGTGTTCTTTCTATGATGTCCGATAGACTGCGACACTGTCTTCATGCCGCTCCTATATTCTTTACTAAGGGAAACCTTAATCTTCCCTATACTCCTATCCTTTGTTGGCAACAACATACATCGCTATAAAAGTTTAAAAAAATATTATTTCTAGTAGTAGTAGTGTTCTTTCTATGATGTCCGATAGACTGCGACACTGTCTTCATGCCGCTCCTATATTCTTTACTAAGGGAAACCTTAATCTTCCCTATACTCCTATCCTTTGTTGGCAACAACATACATCGCTATAAAAGTTTAAAAAAATATTATTTCTAGTAGTAGTAGTGTTCTTTCTATGATGTCCGATAGACTGCGACACTGTCTTCATGCCGCTCCTATATTCTTTACTAAGGGAAACCTTAATCTTCCCTATACTCCTATCCTTTGTTGGCAACAACATACATCGCTATAAAAGTTTAAAAAAATATTATTTCTAGTAGTAGTAGTGTTCTTTCTATGATGTCCGATAGACTGCGACACTGTCTTCATGCCGCTCCTATATTCTTTACTAAGGGAAACCTTAATCTTCCCTATACTCCTATCCTTTGTTGGCAACAACATACATCGCTATAAAAGTTTAAAAAAATATTATTTCTAGTAGTAGTAGTGTTCTTTCTATGATGTCCGATAGACTGCGACACTGTCTTCATGCCGCTCCTATATTCTTTACTAAGGGACACCTTAATCTTTCCCATACTCCTATCCTTTGTTGGCAACAACATACATCGCTATAAAAGTTTAAAAAAATATTATTTCTAGTAGTAGTAGTGTTCTTTCTATGATGTCCGATAGACTGCGACACTGTCTTCATGGCGCTCCTATATTCTTTACTAAGGGAAACCTTAATCTTTCCTATACTCCTATCCTTTGTTGGCAACAACATACATCGCTATAAAAGTTTAAAAAAACATTATTGCTTCTAATATTAAAAGTAGTTGGTTAAAGCGACGCTGAACATGACTACCCCTGATCCCTGCCTATATCTACCACATGTCCCCATCGCTATGAGGGTAGCCTTAATATGCTTCATATGTTTCATCAAAATTATATGCAGCTTTATAGACTAATATGTTAACAATGCTTTGTTGATTTTATTTATCTTTGGCGGTTTATTGTAAAATGTCCTGATTCGTTCACCTTGACCTAATTTCACTGTATCAGCATATTGGGATTATCGATGGTTACTGGTGTTATTGCATTTCAGTGTCTCACAGGCATGAATTTCACTTGTTAATACTAGTATTTGATACTGAAATAGTAACCCAACATAATGTTGTCATATGGCTATTATTGGTGGGTAAATTACAGTCAGTGTGACACAAAATTATATCTTTGCAAAAATCCCTCCTTAAATTTTAAACTTTTTGTTTTGCACTACATACATTTTAACACAACGTACATTTTTCGGTAAAGCTCCAAACGTAATTTAACGTTTCAATTTATCTCTACTTAAATGTTCATTTAAATTTTTCACTCTCCGTCTTCCATTTTAACATTTCATTTTTAATTTATCTCTAACTCACGTTTACCACACATTCTTTACTCCTACATTAATTGTAACATAGTTTGCAATCTTTTTTCTTAATAAATGTTTACATATTTTTCGTACCTAAAATATCTTTTTTGATCTATTCCTAATATATATATATATATATATATATATATATATATATATATATATATATATATATATATATATATTAGGGATGGGCCGATTCCGATTCTCGATTCCAGGAATCGTCGATTCTAGGTGGTATCGAGGAATCGTCGATACTCGATTCTTCATTCATAAAAGTGTCGATTCCGATTCTTATTTTGTTAACTATTAAAATCTGTGTGTGGAGTAATTTATTGGAAAAATAATTAATTACCAACTATATCATATTTATGTATTAGTTAATTTGAATGAATTAAATGATTAAATTAAACGAAAATATTATTATTTATGAAGCAACATCAATCAAGATCGTAACCATTTCTGGTCGTTTGACATCGCTCGTCTCTCTCTCTCTCTCTCTCTCTCTCTCTCTCTCTCTCTCTCTCTCTCTCTCTCTCTCTCTCTCTCTCACTAGAGCGGGTTCGATACACACTCTCCTCCCCACGTGTTTTACTGTCACTGATTCATAGATGTCAGAACAAAACACAAAAAAGTACAGTAAAAACTCGATTAACCGTCACCGTCGGTACCGTGGCCATGACGGTTGAGCGAATAGACGGATAACAGAAACACTGTATTATTCCTCCAAAACTTAACCTCAATCAATTATATTATAGACAGATATCACTCTCACGGTAATGTAATATATTTCTGAACGAAAAGGAAATAAACACGATTATAATAGCAAATGAAACTATTTATTAATTTTGTACTTTTTATGTTGCTCGTTTGTTTTTAATTTTTGTTTTGTTTTGAGAGACAATGTAAATAGGCTTAGGTATTTTTTCAAACTTCATAAAATAGTGTAAAGTTCACATTTTTAACTCTAACATAAGTCATTACTTTTATCTAGTATGTTTTTATGCTTTTAAAAATTCCTAATGATAAATCAAGGTTGAAGGTTTTTTGTAGCCTATTACATTAAAACAGAACTTTTAAAAGGTTTTGCGGTATGACCAAGATGTTAACTAAATTAATTATTAGAGACCTAGCATGTAAGCTAATATAACTTGAAAGAATCGAGAATCGACTAAAGAATCGAGAATCGAAAGAAAAATTTTAGAATCGGAATCGGTATCGGAATCGAAAATTTTAGGAATCGGCCCATCCCTAATATATATATATATATATATATATATATATATATATATATATATATATATATATTTCAAATTATCCATACATTATTATTAACATGTCTTTTTCAATTGATTTTTACAAAGGTATTAACAGAAGGTTTTCCTATAAATGTGTAGCCTACATTTTAATATCGGTTTCTACCTCACTATAGGGTTTAACATAATGCGAGTTTGTCACGATATAGTTGAGCTTTCCTTCTAATGGATCCGTCAGCCACCTACACTGAATTTGTATGTAAAAATAAGGAAGAATAAAGTTTTTCAGGTTCCAACAGCTTCTGAAGATGACGGTTTTGTAAAACATTGGGCTTGGAGAGTTAGGAGAATGGAGCTACAACATTTTTTTTAAAATTTAGCAGCTCAACATTTAATGAAGTTTTTAAATTTGTTGAATAATACATTTTGTAATATTTACTTTCTGAACAAACTCTTATGTTCCAATCACAGAATTATTTTGAAATCCCTGTTTCGCAGAAGCGTTTACAGTTTGATACCAAGGAAAGTGCATTTATTCGTCAAGCTTCAGAAAGGGAACGGACGGTCCACCTAAACACGGTAACCATCGTCAAATTGGTGATGGGCCCTTCTCGGCTTTCATAACAAGACGGTCAGCGTAAAAAATCCCAGAAAAAGCCGGTTCAATGTCGTTCGACAAGATGCTATTAGGTTAGCCATTGCATTCCTGGTCTGCAGTGATGCTCGATTGTTTTTTGTACATTCGAATGTCTTAAAAATTATAAAATTGTGAAGTAGTTGTGCGAAAAGAATAGATTAAGTCCTTATATTTAACCTAATGTCTTATGGCATCTGAAGGTTAAATTCCAGATTCGTTAAATTGGGCTTGTATCAACTAAATCCAATTAAAGTATTGTGGCTACATCACCTTCTCATCTCAATAGCCTTTTGTGAAGGTTTTATTGAGCCGCAATGGCCACTGTTAGGGCAGTTTGTTTTCGCAGAATGCTGCTTTCCAAGATTCATGGTTTTTAATTTTTTCCTAATGAAGGTTCCTTTCTTCACATCCTAGCAGTATAAAGTTCTTAGACGACACCCGAAGTTGACTGAACAATTCATTTACGTTGAATCATTAACTCTCAGCTTTCTTTCTTCACCATTTCCGTATCTACAACTTCTGTAAAGTCGGTAGAGAGGGAGTCATTTAACGTACGTGAACCCCAAGACCTCATGAACCCCAACGTACAAGAACGCCAAAGACTAATGTAGAGCTACACGATGATATAATGCGCCCCTATCCTCAACAGCAAGACATCAGCGGTCGTAGTTTTATTCCATCTATCTCTTTCCATACTACCCCTCTAGGGGTAGACGCGTACCCTTCATATCTCTAGAGAGTATATGATCCTGCAGATGTGATTTCGTGGTCCACCATATTCGTGCTTCTTCCCAGAAGGGAGTGTAACAGGTAGATTCACCTTTGTGATCTCTATAGAGAGCATTTCTGCTTGGATATATGACTCTACAGATGTGACCTCTGTAGAGAGCATTTCTGCTTGGAGTATATGACCCTGCAGATGTGATGTCATGGTCTACCCTCTTCATACTTCTTCCCAGAAACGGGTGTAACAGGTAGATTCACCGTTGTGATCTCTGTAGAGAGCATTCTTGCTTGGGGTATATGACCCTGCAGATGTGATGTCATGGTCTACCCTCTTCATACTTCTTTCCAGAAGTGGGTGTAACAGGTAGATTCACCGTTGTGATCTCTGTAGAGAGCATTCCTGCTTGGGGTATATGACCCTGCAGATGTGATGTCATGGTCTACCCTCTTCATACTTCTTCCCAGAAACGGGTGTAACAGGTAGATTCACCGTTGTGATCTCTGTAGAGAGCATTCTTGCTTGGGGTATATGACCCTGCAGATGTGATGTCATGGTCTACCCTCTTCATACTTCTTCCCAGAAACGGGTGTAACAGGTAGATTCACCGTTGTGATCTCTGTAGAGAGCATTCTTGCTTGGGGTATATGACCCTGCAGATGTGATGTCATGGTCTACCCTCTTCATACTTCTTTCCAGAAGGGGGTGTAACAGGTAGATTCACCTTTGTGATCTCTGTAGAGAGCATTCTTGCTTGGGGTATATGACCCTGCAGATGTGATGTCATGGTCTACCCTCTTCATACTTCTTTCCAGAAGGGGGTGTAACAGGTAGATTCACCTTTGTGATCTCTGTAGAGAGCATTCCTGCTTGGGGTATATGACCCTGCAGATTTGATGTCATGGTCTACCCTCTTCATACTTCTTTCCAGAAGTGGGTGTATTAGGTAGATTCACCTCTCTGATCTCTGTAGACAGTATGTCTGCTTGGGATATATGACCCTGCAGATGTGATGTCATGGTCTACCCACTTCATACTTCCTCCCAGAAGTGGGTGTATTAGGTAGATTCTCCGTGGTGATCTCTGTAGACAGTATGCCTGCTTGGGGTATATGACCTTGCAGAAGTGGTTCAATGGTTCTCTATGTATACACCAGATAATGGGTTTTATGTTCCTACTTTAATCTTAACCACTATTCGCCTCTTAAATATCTCCTTTTTAGGCTGTAGTAATCAAATTTATTGATCGTCAAACCCCCCCAAAAAAACCCTCAATAAAGCAGTAAAAATTTGATTAGTAAAAGAGTAAAACTCAAAATATTCTTTAAATAAATTTCATTGTTTAGGATCTGAGCTCAGATTAAATTCCGAGTTTTTGGTATTTACAGCCGACTCTGGTTGCTGCTTCACGGATAATGGTTGCTAGAACGAGTATTGTACAGTTTAACGGAAGGCGATATCGCCAGTGACAAGGTTTGACGACCTAGCCACAAGGTTTGAATGGAAACTTTGAACCAGTTTGTCCGGTGCTTGTGGAATGTGTTTTTGCCGGTGCAGCTTGCAGAAAAATTTTAATTGCGAAATTCCCGGTCCCCTGTCTGAAGTTGTTAATTGCTGTAATTCTTTAAAACTTTTTTCGTACACTACAAAGATAACGCTCGTAACTCGTTGAACGTTTCTACTAGGAATGTCATCATCAAGTAATGTCGGAAGTCCTGCGTCTGTCATTTGTAGCTGTATTTTTTAAAACATTTATATAACCACACTACAGACTATATAACTTTGCTTATCTGGAACTCCGATCCAGGAAGCATCTTATATAATGCTTCGTGTTCACCTCCTAGCTAATTGGACGGTTTATAGCTGAGACAAATACACAGTTGAGTTAGGCAAGAGTTAAAATAGTTAACGGTGATTTGGAGGGCAGTTAATTCGACTGTAAATAGTAGAAATCAATGTTAAATACACTGGGTAACAGGTAGGTCCAACGTTTAATCCCGCTTCTTCACAAAACACCTTAATTGCTCTCCTTTGTCTCAGAAGATACGCCGCCGAACAGAGGTTATTGCCTTCAGTGTCTACGGGTTCCTGAAACTTTTCGGTTACTTACTATTACTAAGTATTTCAAACACGTATTGCAACCTTTTAAGGAACATTTAAGTTCTGTTGAAATCATCTTTTTAAAAGATTGTGTATACAACTCAAAAGCTAAATATGAAACAAAAATTGCCAGTTAGTTTGGTGTTTACGTTTTGGGATCTAATGACCTTTGTAAGTTAGTGAATCCTGTATTTTGTCCCTAAATTTGGCCAAACTAATGTGTACCAATAGAAACACTTCGTTACATTTTTGAATCTAGTTTCTATGCCAACAAGAATACTGGAAGAGTACCGGAAGTAGAAATGTATATGGCTCTTTTCCAAAACATACTTTGTCCAGTGCTACTTTCATTTCTTCTAGAGACCCGAAAACTCGACTTCTGATAACTCGACATTCCGTACAACTCGACACTTCTGAGGATAAATAAATGTCAGTCTCTCCCCGACCTTGGGCGGGCTGCCTGCGAACTGTCTCATCCCATAAGCTTGTCAATCAACTCGTCATTTTAATTTGTAAATATTACATACTTTAGGAAACAAGTTTGTGTTTTGTTTAATTTTTAACTTGAATTCGGGCAAACTTGAGATTCTTGGAACTCGGCACCCTTTAAGTCCTCATTATGTCGAGTTTTCGAGATTCTACTGTAATGATAAAACCTACAAGTGATACTTACATCACGAAAGTAGCAGTAGAAAGTTATAGGTATGGAAAATATTATTTACTATGGTTTAATTTTTTTTTGTTCTTCCATAAAGTATATTTTACGTTCAAGGATAACCTTTCTTTTTAAGGATCAATTTTCATCCTTATAACTAAGCCTCAAGGAAGGGTGAACTCAGTGCCTGGATCAGTGCATTAACCAATATCTCAATAAACTACATATATAAGAGTAATATAGCATTGAAATCACTAATAAATCAAATTTGGCGAAGTAGAAATTCATTCCTTACTTTTTTAATATTTGGCTAGTAGTTTAGTTGAAAGTGGCAGTGTTTACTATGTGTTATTTTGTTTGATTTTGGAATCTACTTTAGTTGGGCGTAGGTGTGTGTTGCGATTTCTTTTTCTTAATTTTTGAAGTGTATTTGAGTTAAGTGTGGGTGTGTTTGCAAATTGTTATTTTGTTTACGTTTGAAGCTCATTTAAGCTAGTTGTGGTTGTGTTATTTGTTGTGTATTTGAATGTGGTGTGTGTGCGTCTGAAATATTTTATTTTGTTTATTTTAGGAGTGCACTTGAGTTTTGTTTTATTGTCTATAGAATGCTACATGCTTGTAGCTCTTTGTTTATTTATATATTATGAAAACTTTCTCAAGTTTTACTATTTTGCATGACTTACGTTTATAATGTAATATTTTTACTGTAGCCTAATTTATTTATGGCTTCATCGATGAGATTTAGTTGTTACATAGGATCGTCGTTGGATATACACATTGAGATATTTGTTAATATATTTACTGTAGCCTAATTTATTTATGGCTTCATCGATGAGATTTAGTTGTTACATAGGATCGTCGTTGGATATACACATTGAGATATTTGTTAATATATTTACTGTAGCCTAATTTATTTATGGCTTCATCGATGAGATTTAGTTGTTACATAGGATCGTCGTTGGATATACACATTGAGATATTTGTTAATATATTTACTGTAGCCTAATTTATTTATGGCTTCATCGATGAGATTTAGTTGTTACATAGGATCGTCGTTGGATATACACATTGAGATATTTGTTAATATATTTACTGTAGCCTAATTTATTTATGGCTTCATCGATGAGATTTAGTTGTTACATAGGATCGTCGTTGGATATACACATTGAGATATTTGTTAATATATTTACTGTAGCCTAATTTATTTATGGCTTCATCGATGAGATTTAGTTGTTACATAGGGTCGTCGTTGGATATACACATTGAGATATTTGTTAATATATTTACTGTAGCCTAATTTATTTATGGGTTCATCGATGAGATTTAGTTGTTACATAGGATCGTCGTTGGATATACACATTGAGATATTTGTTAATATATTTACTGTAGCCTAATTTATTTATGGCTTCATCGATGAGATTTAGTTGTTACATAGGATCGTCGTTGGATATACACATTGAGATATTTGTTAATATATTTACTGTAGCCTAATTTATTTATGGCTTCATCGATGAGATTTAGTTGTTACATAGGATCGTCGTTGGATATACACATTGAGATATTTGTTAATATATTTACTGTAGCCTAATTTATTTATGGCTTCATCGATGAGATTTAGTTGTTACATAGGATCGTCGTTGGATATACACATTGAGATATTTGTTAATATATTTACTGTAGCCTAATTTATTTATGGCTTCATCGATGAGATTTAGTTGTTACATAGGATCGTCGTTGGATATACACATTGAGATATTTGTTAATATATTTACTGTAGCCTAATTTATTTATGGCTTCATCGATGAGATTTAGTTGTTACATAGGATCGTCGTTGGATATACACATTGAGATATTTGTTAATATATTTACTGTAGCCTAATTTATTTATGGCTTCATCGATGAGATTTAGTTGTTACATAGGATCGTCGTTGGATATACACATTGAGATATTTGTTAATATATTTACTGTAGCCTAATTTATTTATGGCTTCATCGATGAGATTTAGTTGTTACATAGGGTCGTCGTTGGATATACACATTGAGATATTTGTTAATATATTTACTGTAGCCTAATTTATTTATGGGTTCATCGATGAGATTTAGTTGTTACATAGGATCGTCGTTGGATATACACATTGAGATATTTGTTAATATATTTACTGTAGCCTAATTTATTTATGGCTTCATCGATGAGATTTAGTTGTTACATAGGATCGTCGTTGGATATACACATTGAGATATTTGTTAATATATTTACTGTAGCCTAATTTATTTATGGCTTCATCGATGAGATTTAGTTGTTACATAGGATCGTCGTTGGATATACACATTGAGATATTTGTTAATATATTTACTGTAGCCTAATTTATTTATGGCTTCATCGATGAGATTTAGTTGTTACATAGGATCGTCGTTGGATATACACATTGAGATATTTGTTAATATATTTACTGTAGCCTAATTTATTTATGGCTTCATCGTTGAGATTTAGTTGTTACATAGGATCGTCGTTGGATATACACATTGAGATATTTGTTAATATATTTACTGTAGCCTAATTTATTTATGGCTTCATCGATGAGATTTAGTTGTTACATAGGATCGTCGTTGGATATACACATTGAGATATTTGTTAATATATTTACTGTAGCCTAATTTATTTATGGCTTCATCGATGAGATTTAGTTGTTACATAGGGTCGTCGTTGGATATACACATTGAGATATTTGTTAATATATTTACTGTAGCCTAATTTATTTATGGCTTCATCGATGAGATTTAGTTGTTACATAGGGTCGTCGTTGGATATACACATTGAGATATTTGTTAATATATTTACTGTAGCCTAATTTATTTATGGCTTCATCGATGAGATTTAGTTGTTACATAGGGTCGTCGTTGGATATACACATTGAGATATTTGTTAATATATTTACTGTAGCCTAATTTATTTATGGCTTCATCGATGAGATTTAGTTGTTACATAGGGTCGTCGTTGGATATACACATTGAGATATTTGTTAATATATTTACTGTAGCCTAATTTATTTATGGCTTCATCGATGAGATTTAGTTGTTACATAGGGTCGTCGTTGGATATACACATTGAGATATTTGTTAATATATTTACTGTAGCCTAATTTATTTATGGCTTCATCGATGAGATTTAGTTGTTACATAGGGTCGTCGTTGGATATACACATTGAGATATTTGTTAATATATTTACTGTAGCCTAATTTATTTATGGCTTCATCGATGAGATTTAGTTGTTACATAGGGTCGTCGTTGGATATACACATTGAGATATTTGTTAATATATTTACTGTAGCCTAATTTATTTATGGCTTCATCGATGAGATTTAGTTGTTACATAGGGTCGTCGTTGGATATACACATTGAGATATTTGTTAATATATTTACTGTAGCCTAATTTATTTATGGCTTCATCGATGAGATTTAGTTGTTACATAGGATCGTCGTTGGATATACACATTGAGATATTTGTTAATATATTTACTGTAGCCTAATTTATTTATGGCTTCATCGATGAGATTTAGTTGTTACATAGGGTCGTCGTTGGATATACACATTGAGATATTTGTTAATATATTTACTGTAGCCTAATTTATTTATGGCTTCACCGATGAGATTTAGTTGTTACATAGGATCGTCATTGGATATACACATTGAGATATTTGTTAATATATTTACTGTAGCCTAATTTATTTATGGCTTCATCGATGAGATTTAGTTGTTACATAGGATCGTCGTTGGATATACACATTGAGATATTTGTTAATATATTTACTGTAGCCTAATTTATTTATGGCTTCATCGATG
Organism: Prosapia bicincta; assembly: GCA_036971475.1. Taxonomy (NCBI): domain Eukaryota; kingdom Metazoa; phylum Arthropoda; class Insecta; order Hemiptera; family Cercopidae; genus Prosapia; species Prosapia bicincta. Next base: position 36,996,079 of record JBAIZL010000007.1, read on the forward strand.
AGATTTAGTTGTTACATAGGATCGTCGTTGGATATACACATTGAGATATTTGTTAATATATTTACTGTAGCCTAATTTATTTATGGCTTCATCGATGAGATTTAGTTGTTACATAGGGTCGTCGTTGGATATACACATTGAGATATTTGTTAATATATTTACTGTAGCCTAATTTATTTATGGCTTCATCGATGAGATTTAGTTGTTACATAGGATCGTCGTTGGATATACACATTGAGATATTTGTTAATATATTTACTGTAGCCTAATTTATTTATGGCTTCATCGATGAGATTTAGTTGTTACATAGGGTCGTCGTTGGATATACACATTGAGATATTTGTTAATATATTTACTGTAGCCTAATTTATTTATGGCTTCATCGATGAGATTTAGTTGTTACATAGGATCGTCGTTGGATATACACATTGAGATATTTGTTAATATATTTACTGTAGCCTAATTTATTTATGGCTTCATCGATGAGATTTAGTTGTTACATAGGGTCGTCGTTGGATATACACATTGAGATATTTGTTAATATATTTACTGTAGCCTAATTTATTTATGGCTTCATCGATGAGATTTAGTTGTTACATAGGGTCGTCGTTGGATATACACATTGAGATATTTGTTAATATATTTACTGTAGCCTAATTTATTTATGGCTTCATCGATGAGATTTAGTTGTTACATAGGGTCGTCGTTGGATATACACATTGAGATATTTGTTAATATATTTACTGTAGCCTAATTTATTTATGGCTTCATCGATGAGATTTAGTTGTTACATAGGATCGTCGTTGGATATACACATTGAGATATTTGTTAATATATTTACTGTAGCCTAATTTATTTATGGCTTCATCGATGAGATTTAGTTGTTACATAGGGTCGTCGTTGGATATACACATTGAGATATTTGTTAATATATTTACTGTAGCCTAATTTATTTATGGCTTCATCGATGAGATTTAGTTGTTACATAGGATCGTCGTTGGATATACACATTGAGATATTTGTTAATATATTTACTGTAGCCTAATTTATTTATGGCTTCATCGATGAGATTTAGTTGTTACATAGGGTCGTCGTTGGATATACACATTGAGATATTTGTTAATATATTTACTGTAGCCTAATTTATTTATGGCTTCATCGATGAGATTTAGTTGTTACATAGGATCGTCGTTGGATATACACATTGAGATATTTGTTAATATATTTACTGTAGCCTAATTTATTTATGGCTTCATCGATGAGATTTAGTTGTTACATAGGGTCGTCGTTGGATATACACATTGAGATATTTGTTAATATATTTACTGTAGCCTAATTTATTTATGGCTTCATCGATGAGATTTAGTTGTTACATAGGATCGTCGTTGGATATACACATTGAGATATTTGTTAATATATTTACTGTAGCCTAATTTATTTATGGCTTCATCGATGAGATTTAGTTGTTACATAGGATCGTCGTTGGATATACACATTGAGATATTTGTTAATATATTTACTGTAGCCTAATTTATTTATGGCTTCATCGATGAGATTTAGTTGTTACATAGGATCGTCGTTGGATATACACATTGAGATATTTGTTAATATATTTACTGTAGCCTAATTTATTTATGGCTTCATCGATGAGATTTAGTTGTTACATAGGGTCGTCGTTGGATATACACATTGAGATATTTGTTAATATATTTACTGTAGCCTAATTTATTTATGGCTTCATCGATGAGATTTAGTTGTTACATAGGATCGTCGTTGGATATACACATTGAGATATTTGTTAATATATTTACTGTAGCCTAATTTATTTATGGCTTCATCGATGAGATTTAGTTGTTACATAGGATCGTCGTTGGATATACACATTGAGATATTTGTTAATATATTTACTGTAGCCTAATTTATTTATGGCTTCATCGATGAGATTTAGTTGTTACATAGGATCGTCGTTGGATATACACATTGAGATATTTGTTAATATATTTACTGTAGCCTAATTTATTTATGGCTTCATCGATGAGATTTAGTTGTTACATAGGGTCGTCGTTGGATATACACATTGAGATATTTGTTAATATATTTACTGTAGCCTAATTTATTTATGGCTTCATCGATGAGATTTAGTTGTTACATAGGGTCGTCGTTGGATATACACATTGAGATATTTGTTAATATATTTACTGTAG